>VDFB02058242.1:763083447-763108233 GCA_007258455.2 Sequoia sempervirens | reverse complement strand
TATATATATATATATATAACAAAAAAAAAAACGAAAATCACAGTAACAGAATACAGGAAAAAGGAAAATATTTTTCTTTCTGTATAAAATTGATTTCAGGATATTATATACAGAAAATAATAATAGTACATTTCTTTTCAGCATGATTTTTCCAAAATTTTATTTTATCAAAATATCTAAAAACAAATAAGTTTCTATACAAACAGAACATTTAACTGTTTTCTTTAAATTTTTCTTCAATATTTTACCAGATTCTTGAATTCTTGAATCTCAAATAACTTAACAGAGAATTTTATTTTATTTTTTAAAAAAAAAACAAAAGAATTCAATGTAAAACAAGAAGAATACCTAAAACCCTGTGCTTGAAGGTCTGTAAGTTGAAGTGTAACCTCCGCCTGTTGAAAATCCCAAAAGCTTTTTCCAAGAAAATCCTGAGATCCACAAAAAAATATCCAACCTCCAACTTCCAAGATTCTTTAAAGGATTTTCCAAAAGAAATAACAAATCCAACAAAGAGAAAAATACCAATTCTTAAGAAACTTTGGGTTTTTTACACACGGAGAGATAATTTTGCCAGTGCCCAGAAAAATTTTCCCCGAGGCAATACAATCACCCCGTACAATTTCCCGAGATCCTCAATATCCTCCGTGAAATTTTTTAACAACCCCAAAGTAATTATGGCACTCATACACATGTCGAGAGGTTGTTGAGAAAATATCTTCTCCACCTCTCGGCAGTTTTCCCATTCAATAATTTGCATGCAATTTCCTATTTATTTAATTTAAACTTTAACAAATCAATTTGCATGCATTTTATTTAAATACTAAAAATTAATTTTCAATAACAATTTTATTTTACATGCATTTTCTATTTTAATTTATTTTCTAATTTATTTAAACACAATATAATTTATGCACTTAATAATTTAATCTAATTAATTAATTTATTTAATTAAATAGTTAAATCCTTTTAAAGATCAACTATTTAACTAATTAAACTAACTAATGTATTAAATTATTAAATAAATAAATTTCAATCATATTTAAATATTAATTTAAATAACAAAATAAATAAAGCACAATAACTAACATTTAAAATTAACCAATATTTTCTTTTTTTTTTTAAAACGATTTAACCAACAGAAACACATCACAACCTATGACCCAACTGAAAAACTGACATTGTACTAAATCTAAGGTTAAAGACCGGACTAGGATTAACCTAACTACTATCTCCCGTTCAACAATTCCGTTGAGTCTTGACACACTCAGACCTGATTACACAGGTGGAGTCGGTGTCATGTACCTGCAAATCCTGCAACCCAGCAAACAATGTACATGCATGTATATATATATATATATAAAGCATTAAAACAAACACACCGTGCGGAGAAAATCACAGATATTGCAGGGCACTCGCAAGTGAGTGATGCGATTCCGTTCTCCACACCAATACACTCACAGAGAACTGACTCAATAAATATTGTTAGTCCATCATAAACATGTGCATAACAATAACAACTGAAATTAAGCATCTACGCTAAATCATGTCATGTCTGAAATCAATAAACATCACACAGAATATCATCATGTCACACAATAATCCATCATCGCTCAAAATCAGCGATCCAAGTATCCAACAAAACATCAAAGTCTAACAGTATAAGAAAGTATCAACAGAAAGCATAGCATAAACGGAGGGGTACTACAAAGCATTCTTTGGTCATTTAATATAGAGTTAAGCCACTTCATATGCATCTTCTATTATCTTTGCATGTGTTGGTTTTTGTGTTCTGTAAGCGCATGTTCTGAGGAAGAGTTTGTAGCCAATGAGCAGGAGATGTTATAGTTACAGAATACAGACCCAGAAACGAGTTACTTGAGGTGATAATTTGTTATTTTCCACAGTTTCTTATTTTAAGTGCATAATGAAGCTGTGTTTCATAGTGCTTTAGTTGGACTATCACTATCACTTTGTGCCTGATGTGTCGGTGCATGTATGTATGTATGCATGTCTCTATGTACATATGCATTTATCTATGTGTATATCTATGTAAAAATTTGTAGATGCATATATGCATGTATGCATATGTCTCTGGATATATCTATGCATGTGTGTATTTATGCATATATGTATGTGTGTATAGATGCATCTATGTGTATATGCATGCATGCATGCATGCATGTTTACGTCCATACATGCATGTATGTTTACGTCCATACATGCATTTATGTGTGTCTACATGGATGTATCTGTACATATATATACATATGTATATATATATGTGTGTGTGTCTATATGTCTTCTCTAGGAGAGAGTTTACAGTGACAGGGCAAAGGTTGTCATGGTTCCAAAAAGGACACTTGTAGACAAGTTACTTCAGGCAATAAATAGTTATTTTCATCAGTTTTCCTTTTATTTAAGAGTCCATAGGTAGATTGGGTTTCACAGTGCTCAGCCTACGCTAATCTTCATAGACTAGTTCCTCGGATGAACAATTGTCTTTTCTCCAATGTACAATATGGAAGCTTAATGATAACTTGGTGCTTATGAGTCCTCTAAAGATTACATATCTTCAATTACTGCATCACAGTTCCATAGTGCAAACTTTAGAGCCACTGTGCTGTTAGCATGTGCCATAATGGGACCTTTTGAACAATATGTGGACAATGTGTTGAGAAGGCTTTGCGGGCTGTCAGGCAAATGCAGTTTACAAATATAGGCCTAAACTCCACAAGTGCTTTCAGCTTTCTCGTTGTCATTAAAACATAAAGGAAAGAGGAATTTTTCCAAACTTCTAATCTATGTACTTTTACATGATAATTCACCTTATTAATTAATGAATCAAATTATCTTAATTAATTAATCTTCTTTTCCCTTCTATCATTTGATATCTAATTAATTAGGTAACTGCTAAATAGTATTTACATACATAGTAATAAAAAGAAAGAAATAATTATAACTATTCTTGTGCACATTTGACCCATCAATGAAAGTCAATTAATAAATCTGATTCCACCTGTTCACTGATAGTATTCGCATGCAATTTCCTTGAGAAGTCTTGAAAAAGAGGATTACTCACACACCAATAAGGATTCTCATTTGTAACATCCCTATCCAAATCATCTTCATTGAATAAGATGTTGTGGCATACATTAATTGGATGTATGTCATCATCTTTCTTATCAGGATGCCAACAACCTTGGTCTGTATTTCTCCTTGAGTGTATCTAAATGCCATGAGTTATGAATTCTACTTCCATGTGGCTTGATTGCACAAGTAATAGTAAGTGCTACATAATGGTACAAAATAAACTTATGCAAATGGAAATGAAATGACCCCATTTAGCTAGAAAATCAATATTTATCTGGCTTTGACTATTAAGTGATAGCTGGTCTAGCATTAAACAGTAGCTAGAAATTGTTTTTATCAGAACACAGTGGTAGCACAGGTCTGTGTTGTTTTTTGGCTTAGTATTGACAGGTTGCCATGGCCTATTTACACTTCTTCAGACGCTTAAGCAAAAATGGCATCTATTCCATTGATTGCTCTTAAACAACTTATGCCACTATTGCAATAACAGAATTACACTAATGCATGCAAATGCAAAAAAAAATCTATATTATAGGGTACACAAATAACAATAAGTATTTTAAAATTATAAAATGCAATTTGCATTATAAGAAACAAAAGTTCTTACTTAGGTTCTTTCTCGTCCAAATGAATCTACATGAGAATTCTGTTTTTTTTTTATGAATAACATAGTATATGTCACTCACTGTACTCATGTGTCTAAATTGTCCTTGTGACAAGGATCAGTGCTGTCAACTGTATTTAAACAATCACGCACAAACTGCAACGTGAGGTTAGCATATTAACCTTCTCCTTTTTTTTTTTTAAAAAAACAATGCAGAGTTTTCCAAATATGTGCTTCTAGGAAGATTTCCCATGGTTGTAGATGAAATAGTATATGTTTTTACAGTTTGCTCACTTCTCAATTTTGTCATTGTACTAGGAAAAATTACTGTGCCTATAGTAACAGCCAGAATTTGTACATTACTGCAAGTTACTTGATCATTCAATAGCAAATTGCAACGTCAGCTCTCTAAATTGTCTTTCTGCTTTTCTTGAAATGCAATTGAAATTCTTCAATATAATGACTGCATAAAGTTCTTTTCCATGTTTTCATTTTGTCATCTTGTATTCCTCATTTCTTTGAACACAAATGATTTAAAAGGCTGCTTGCACATATAGGAACAGGAAAATGCATTTTCCACAATTGCAATAGTAATTTGTCTTCGGAAAATAGAACAAGTTTTGCTTATGTGTTAACTAGTTATACTTCCTCTATACAATATCCATAGAATAGAATGAACTACTAGAATGCAATTTTTAAACCCTTTTTACAGTTTCAAATAGCCTATAAAGTCATAAGTCTTTGTTTTATGTCAACTGGCTTTTACCTATATGCATTTAAGGTAATTTTGTTCATAAGACTACTTATATCTGTGGCAAGTTCCCATGCACTGTGCAAGTGAACGTGTGTTTAATCTTCCTGTATTGCAAAAAAAGACCACAAAGTTAATTTCAAAAGCTGACATGGCACATGAGTACAATGAATGATGTACTACGTTACTCATAGACATGACACAATATTTTTCCATGGTCTTGTTTACATGCAAAATGACATTAACCACAATTTTTTTTTGCTCACATTGCCAATTTCACTGTGTGCTATAAACCTGTACAGTAAGAGAAAACTGATAAAAGAAACTATTTATTGCCTCAAGTAACTCGTTTCTGGTTCTGGACACTGTAACTATAACAAAGTCTGCTCAATCACTGTAAACTCCTCTAGAACAAAGACTTGTATAATAGAAAAACAATTTCCACAAAGTAATAGTCATGCTTAACAAGTGACTTAAGCCTATAACAAATGAACAAAGCATCCTGGCTATACATGTCCACCAAGCCATTCCAGCAGTTTCTCATCTAGCCACATGCAATTTAATGCATTTACTTTGCATTTATGCACTGTATGCCTGCACCTGTGAGTTTTAATCTCTTTTTTTTATTATTTAATCGATCTATGCCTTCGCTTTTGCTCAATGGATCTATGCCTTTGCATTTTCCTCAATTTTTTAAAACTCAAATGATTTTAAAAGCTATTGCCACAAATAAGAAAAGCCATAGATCTTCTTTGATCAATCAATGCCTTTGCATTTCCCTAATTTTTAAAAAACAAAAATGATTTATGAAACTATTCCATACATGCCACTTAATTCATGTTTATGTGAATAGCTTTTAAAATCATTTGCTCTTTAAGAAAATCAGTCACTTAGAAGTACATAGAAACAAAGGAATCCAATTACACAAAACATTTGAAGACCATAGCCTCAGATTGACAATGTGAGCAAAAAAATTCTTATCCACCATTTCTTGCATGTAAACAAAGCTACCTGAAAATATTGTTTTGTGTTTGTGGCATTGAGAGTATACATCATGCATTGTACTCATTTATACAATTTGTCAATGTAACATGAATAAGTACATACAATCCTGGTGGGGGACAGTGGATGACAAGGTCAGGTTGAAGAATTAATACTATTTTCCCCTTGTGCTTCTAAAAAATTGTTTGCTATATAATATGTCACATAGGCTTCTGCTACTACTCAAGATCCATTTTCCAACATATATAGAGATTATTATCTTCCAAGATGCTCAAGAACATGATTAATACTATAGAATGCTATTGAGTAAAAGCACATAGGCAACATAGGATAAAACTATAGATTTTGTAATCTAGATGATAGCGTTTGATACTATTCATACATAACATCTGCTATTCTCAAACACATTAGGATACGAAAGAAACAAAAAAAATGATAGACGTTGACACCTATGAATTGACAAAGCACCCCCAAATATCAAACATTGACTACACGCTTAAGAACGAGGGGCTTTGCAGATTAAGTACTTTTGCATACAATGTTGGCGATTGTTTGTTTGACTCATTACAGCTACTGCTTAACAATCGCTACACATCAATTCAACTACGAAATTGAGCTATAGATTACTTCTTGAGTTGCTTTCAAAACAAGGACAAAGAAGCAATAAAATCATACAACTATGAACTAGATCCTGATACTCTATATACATTGCACAAAGTACATGATCCGCAAACATATTTCCGCAGAATGCGATTATCTGCAAAGCCACAGGAAAATTGCACTGAAAGTGGATTGTGGGGTGACTTATTCTGCATTCACTGGATATCCAAATGGTTGAATATACAAATATGCCTTTGGTCAAGAACAACAGCAAGAAGGTACTTACAGTTCAATACTTCTGACTACACAGAATCAGTCTCTATACTATTTCATGACATCAATTCTTTAAGTGGACACTTCGAACCATTGTTAAACATTGAAACACAAAATGTAATTTCAAAACAGCCCATAGGTTCTCATGAAATTAAAAAACTGTGCACAAAGTACCCTCGGATATCAAACATTGACAATGCCCTTAGGGCTGAAGGCCTTTGTAGATTAAGCACATTTGCATACAATGTTGGCGATTGTTTGTTTGACTCGCTTCAAGTACTACTTAACAATCAATACACGTCAACTCAATTATGAAATGGAGCTATAGATCATTTCCTAACTTGTCTTCAAAATAAGGACAAAGAAGCAATTAAATCATATAACACTGAACTAAATCCTAATACTTTATATACATTGCACAAAGTACATGACCAAGAAACATACTTCCGCAAAATGCGATTGTCTACAAGACCATGCACAAACCATAGTGAATGTGGATTGTGGGGTGACTTGTTCTGCATTCACTGGATATCCAAATGGTTGAAAATACAAATAAGCCTTTGGTCATTGACAACATCAAGAAAGTACTTAGATTTCAATGATTCTGGATATACAGAATCAGTCTTTATACTGTTCCATGATACAAACCCTCTGGCTAATTTTGAGCCGCTTCTAAGAATCAAATCCCAAAATCTAACTCGCCAATGCTCAAGAAGCTTACTCCAACTTAAAAAGTTGATCAGAAGTCGTCCACAATACAAAATTACTTACTTGAACAAGACACATGCTTTGCCAAAAAACAAGAAGAATTTGATACCATTTGTCACAACAAACAATTTTAAACTAAAATCAACAATAAGACTTAATCACCTGAAGAACTTGATTAGAAAAGAAAAACAAAAAGAAAGTATACCTACCAGTCCAAAGAAAACAAAAACATTGTCACCAATAGAAATTTATAAAACAGCAATACAAGATACACCAAAATATCCATGTGCAATTTGCCAAGTGCTCTATTTCCACAAGGACATCAAGACATTCAAAGAAAAACAAAAAGAACTATATTGTAAGCTACTACAATCAAATTCCTTACCATTCACAGATTTCATATGCCATGTATGCTACTTTGCATTAAAACAGTCCACTATTCCAAAGTATGCTACCCCACAGAACATAAGAACTAATAGACCATTGTGCTATGTGCAAAATTTAACTCAGCTAGAAGAACGACTTGTTTCACTTAGAATTGCATTTGCACAGATTTGGGAACTAGGGTTCAAAAGGTCTCAAATAGGCCTAACAGGTTCTATTATAAATGTTCCTGTTGACATGAACATTGTACAAAGAGCATTACCACAATCAATTAACAACACACAAAAAATTGTTGTTTCATTGAAAAGGTGCTTACAATACAAAAATGCATTTCAAAAAGGCATGGTGTGCCCAAATGTCATCATGCAAGCTTTGACTCAATTAACAAGGACACCATTATACAAAATGCACAAAGTCCACATAAACCAAGATTAGCAAGAAGTTCTCCAATGCACTCAAGAAAATGAAGACAATAGTGCACAAAATACAAGTGAAACAGAATTAGATAGTGAAATGGAAAATGAAAACCCATCAGAAACATTGATACATGGATTTACTGAGTCTAGAAGTATCCATAACATGGAAGACAAGATTATTGAAATCACACCTGCAGAGGACAAGTATCCAATTGGAATATTTAAGGACATGTATGCTGAAGAAATGAATTTCCCAACTTTATTCTTTGGCAAACCACGTGATAATGACATTGTAAAAAACTTTACATATCAGAAAATAATACACTGGGAGCTCTTATAGTCACAAAGACAATTTGCATATCATACAACAAACATTTTTTTCAAAGCTATTAAGGTACTAATACAACAAGTATTGTCTACAATGACAATAAGAATCTGAAAAGGCCAGTTAAAAGGATGAAAGCTATTTGCAAAAGACGTTAAACACAAACCAAATCTAGAAAAATTTCTTAAATCAGATATTGGATATGTTGATTTCAAAAGAATAAGAATCTCTCCAGACTATTCACAACAACTTAAGAAAAATGTATTTGCTATGATTCAATAACTAGGACTACCGACATTTTTCATCACTTTCTCTAGTGCTAAGCAAAATTGGGATCCACTAATTCAAACATTACAAGAGCTGCACAATCTACACCAATCAGCACAAAACCGTCAAGAATCTAATGGCCCAACACACATTGACAAATTTGAACTAATCAAGAAAGACCCTATCACTTGTGCACGTTACTATAAACATAGAATAAATGCAATAAAAAAATTGATACTTACAGATGACTCTTTCTTTGGAAATGTCATTGATTACTTCTTAGTCACTGAGTTCCAAAATCGAGGAAATGAACATGATAAATTCCTCTTATGGGTTAAAAATGCACCAATCTACACAAAAGATAACAATGCGGACATCATAGCTTTTGTTGATAAGTATATTACTTGCGACACCGAAAATTTGGAACCTTCTTTAGCAATGCTACACAAACACTATCATACAAAAAAATGCAAGAGATCAAGAAAACGACTTTGTAGATACAATTTTCCTTTTCCACCAATGCAAAAGTCAACTATACTTTTACCAATACTCCAAAAGACTGAAGCGATAACTGCAAATGCCACTGACATCTTTGCAAAACTCCAAAAAGAAAACTATGACAAAACATTCACTTTTCAAATGTTCTTGAAAGAAATAAACTTAACTGACAATGAATACATTGAAGCTTTGAGCTCAACATTAAATAGGCCCACGCTTTTTTTACAAAGAAAACCATCACAAATATGGAACAATAGTTTTTCAAGGAAAATTCCAGATCTTTGGAAGGCTAATACAGATGCACAGTTTGTCCTCAATGCATATGCTGCTGCAATGTATTGTAGCTCATATATTGCAAAAGTAGACAGGTCAATGACATATGCATTCAAAAGAATACGTACAGACCACAAGCAAGACAATATTGATGCAATACAAATGGTGAGTAAACTTGGAAATTCCATGCTTAACTTGCAACAAATGTCATCACAACAAGCTGCACATATTGTTTTGTCACTGCCATTAAACTACAGTTCAAGAAAATGTATATTCATTGATACACGATCTGACAATGATAGCACATTTATACTAAAATCTGTTAAACAATTGAGCAATGAGCCAGACGAATCAGAAAATGTTCTTGCAAAATCTATTATAGACTACTATTTAAAACGTTTTGAAACAATGGTGGACATATGTCTTGCAGAATTTGTTTCAAGATACAACAAATACGGTGCTACAATTGAACCAAAGGCCAAACCAAATGTGGTACAGTTTATCAATTTCAACAAACACTTTGATATAGAGAATCATTATAGAGAGCAATTGGTTCTCTATGTTCCATTTACCATTAATGAGCATACACTCAAACAAAACTTTGACTCTTGGGAACATGTATACATGTACCATGGACAAACCATTCAAACAAATAGTGCAAAGTTCATCCACAACACAAACTCCACATGGGGTGACATTGACAAAGCTATAAATGATCTTCAGTCTCTTGAAGATGAAAAGCTCATTGACCTACCAATGCAAGCAAAGCTTCGCCAGAAAGAACTATATGAAATACAAATAGACCTTCCAAACATAGGTCGCTCTAACCCAAATACCATGCATTCCAATGGATTTGAAATTGCAAAGCACCCACAGATTATAGATAATAATGAATACTACAAGTTAAGACGAATGTTAAATAAAGAACAACAAGCAATTGTTAAAGATGTTCTCATAAAAAAGATGAAAAATCCACAAAAGCCATTGCACTTTTTTTTGACTGGGGGAGCTGGAATAGGAATGACTTTTACAGCAAAGGCCATCTACCAAGCTCTCATTCACATGTATAGCAATTTTGTTGACAATAATCTAGACAAACCCAAGGGATTATTAACTGCATATACAGGTAAAGCAGCATATAACATAGGGGGATTCACATTACATTCAACATTTCACATACCTTTTAATACATTAGAATTCCTGCCACTGAACACTGAAGTGCTTGACACTATGTCAAAGCACTATGATCAATTATGCATACTTCTTATAGACGAGATATCATTAGTTGGCTCAACATTCATATGGTATATTGATAGAAGACTATGAGACATAATGCAAATGCCTACAACATACTTTGGAAACCTTGATACAATATTTTGTGGTGACCTTTACCAAGCACAACCTGTCCTTGACTCTGTGGTTTTTGAAAATAGGCCTACTCCAATTGAATTAATGCCTTATAGTTTCTGGAAAGACCATATAAAGTGCTATTCATTGGTGACTACCATGAGACAAAAAGATGAAATATTTATTTCAATCCTTAATAGACTATGAGTAGGCATTCAGACAACTCATGACATAGACTATCTTAACAAAATTTTCTTTCATCCTGTACCATTTGATCCATTGCTTCCGCACCTTTTCTATAGGAGAATTGATGTTCAAGCACATAACAAAAAAATGCTATCAATCATTCCAACCCAAATGATAGTGCTAGATGCAATAGATGAACTTGAGGAGGACCTTAATGCAATACGAGTATACAGTCACACAACGACACTTCCATCACAAATATGCTTAAAACCAAACGTTCTTGTTGAACTTTATGCAGGCAATTACAATGTTCAAGATGGCCTCGTCAACGGTTCAAATGGAATTTTTAAAGCATATACAACACAAAACAATATTGATATTGTCTGGATTAAATTTAATGACCCATCAATCTGACATTATCAACGCACAAAACTAGCACAATGCTATTCTACTATCATTGACAAAGACTGGGTGCCTATACAACGCATTGCTAGGCCAATCTAGAAAATAACAACAAACAAGCAAATTACAATTAGAAAACAATTCCCAATACAAGTAGCATGTGCACGGACCATACATCGATCCCAAGGATTAACAATGGAGGCTTTGGCTTTTGATCCCACAGGCATTAGACAGCATGGGCTAACCTATACAGCTCTATCACGAACAAAATCAGTAGAATCATTATTTTTGTTACAACCTTTAACTACAAAAAGCTTTAAAGTTAAAAACAAAATACAACTAGAAATGTCTCATCTCTAGACATGTGCACAATGGAAATTTGATAACCAAAGCACATGTTCAGAAAAAAAATCACATTTGCTCCTATGTACATTGAACACTCGTAGCTTGAAAGCACATGCAGAAGACATTGTCAATGACTATGGCATAATGCAATCTGATATCTTGTGTCTCCAAGAAACACATATGCATCCCTTTGAGCTAAATATCTTGCTACAGTATTTTGATAGCTTCTCTATGCATAACATACATGGCATAGCAACTTTAACCAGGAAACATTTATTCCTTTCAAAATCAAAACAACATGAAACATCAAATATTGAAGCCATCACATCAACAGTAATGCTATCTAACAATGAACTCAATGTTTGTAATATTTATGCAAGACTTGCAACTGCCATAGATGAAGTAATCGCAATCTTGCAAATAATTATTTCATCCACAAATTCAGAAAAGATGTTGTACATTTTAGGCAATTTTAATGTGAACATGTTTTTTGAAAGCAAAAGCAAAAAAATACTTCATAGTTATATGCAGCAGAACAATATACAATTTATGTTGGACCAACAACACAGCATGGGCAAGTCAGTCATTGACCACATTTGGTCCAACACGACTACAAATATATGCTCTATCTATAAATCAGAAGCATATTGGACTGATCACAATCCAATTTTCCTAAAATTGCATATTGCCCAGCAGACAAATTCAACTTTATAGAACTTATAGCCTTATATCACTTTTATGCTTTGCAATTCCTTTTTCAATGCTATATCCACTATTTGGAGGAGATCTATGGATGAAACTAAAAGATAGTCAAAGCAAATACAAACCACGCAAGAAGAATCAACACAACGGTAAAGCACTCATAGTATTATTCCTTCATACTCATTCAGCCAAATCACAAATATTCAAATAACATTGTTCCACTTTTGCGATATCAAAAGATACCAAAAGACAAACTGGGTAATGAAGACTCAACACAACTATGAAAGCGTTTGGTCTCTTCATTGTAATCACGCATTTGCCTAGCTTGCTAATATTAAATTAGCATTCAATTGACATTATACTTGTTCCTTGTAGGACAAGATTCAAGAAACCTAAGATTGTTTCAATCGAACAGCTAAATGCAAAAAGAGCTGGAGACACCTTCCAAGGTGATGTGCTTGTTGTCTACAAAGCAACATTGGATAAGGCCAACAAAACATGAGAAATGTTGCGTGTTGATTTAACAGATCAAAAAGCAGAAATGCCAATCACGTTAAATGTTAGTGGAAACCTTGTGTATAAACATGAGCCTAAAATAGTCCCAGGGTCAGCTATCTCAATCTTAGATTTCCATGTTGCACCTAGGATAGATTATGACAGAGGTGACTGTGATTGCATTTTGATTTTAACAGACATAAGAGCACTCCTAGTCATCCCACCACAAGGAAAGCGCCAAAACTTCTATTCCAAGTAATTTACTATCAGCCAACTCGCTATCAATCACTCCTAAATTATACCCAACCGCAATAATATTTGCAGCTGGTGCCAAAGAAAATGGGTACCTAATTTGGTGCACTTGATAATTTGATGGCCACAGTGACATAGACAGAGCATAGGTATTTCGGTCTACAAAACTTTTCCCTGTTCTTTCAGTGTCAACCTTTTCTCGTTCCACAGTGGTCTCTATAACAATTTCCGTAACAAAATCTAATTCTCTCATTGAATCGTAGGTGCTATTACGGTCAACATATGAGCAACAATACTTTGCAATTGAAGACCACTTGCATACAAATAAAACACCTACAATGCTTTTCAAGAATATTGTAAGAAAAATAGATCAAAAGAACACGTTTCACACATGTCGGTCAACATTCATCTGTAACTTGAATGACAAAAGAAGCTTGGAAAAACTCAACAACCTACTACACTCAACTTTTAAGGTAACAACATTCATTTTTTTTTGAACTATCGCATCCGAACCTGTATTTTTTGTTTCCTCTAACAATTTAGAACCATATTCTATAGGTTTCTGGTACTCTAAAAGCAGCAAATGCATTTTCCAATCCATTTCATGCATGCTGTCCAAAATGCAAATGCAAATTCACTGGCTATGGCACACTCCAAGAAAAAACTGCTCACTGCAAACAGTGCAACCAACAAGTCAATTATACATTCTATTTGCAACTTAAAACTATCATTACAACTTATGACAATCAAACAATTCAGTCTTCAATTGACCACGTCACCATGCACCGTCTATTGCCCAAACTGCAAAACCTCAGCTATGAAGACTATATCAAGGACAAGTCAGCAGTGATATTCATCCTACGGGACTTCAGCGCTGAAGGACATTTTAGCCTTGACCAAAACAATGTCATTGTTGAAGCCATTTGCATTGGCAAATAGAGAGGAAACATCACCAAAAGGTAAAAAAGTCATTCATATGTAATCTTTTTCTCTTGTGAACCAGTGCCTCAAATCACCATCCATACAAACTATGTTTCTAATACATAGCATTTTCTTGGCTTTATAGGAAACTAGGAATATAGGAGTACAGATTTACATTGTTTAGACTTTAACTTTTTTTCCTTTCCATGCTCTAAGACATTTCACTGGTTTTGACATGTTAAAGACATCTTTGGTTTTAAAATACTCTATTGCTATTATACATTTAGACACTTTTATAGGTTACTATGTTAAAGTCTTCTCGAATATGGACATCTGAAAATCTAATTTTGTTTTTGCACCTACGAAGACAATGGTTGTCTATGTACGTCTGACATATATGTTCAATAATTATTAGCCCTCCATGCATAATGCCATTCAAACTATATAGTTTAAATATAGTTTAAATGTTTCTTTTTGCATTCTGTCGTTTCTAGCTTTTCCAATATTTGTTCTCTGTTTGTTATGTTTTCAAGAGTTTATGGTCACTGAGTAGAACTTGTTATGGTTGCACACTCCAGACCCATAAAAAAGTTACTTGAGGCAATAAATAGTTATTTTCCTCTGGCTTTTTTCATTTTATGCTATTAATGCAACCAAGTCTCAACACTGCTTTTATGCATTCTACTTTATAGTCACTTTTCCATCATGCATTCTAATGTATAAAGTACATCCCTGTATAGAGAAATCCATTTGTTGCTTTCACTGCATATATGCATATTTACATGTATATATGCCTCTATGTCCATATGCACATATGCACATTTTCATGTATGCATGTATTCATCTAGGCTTCTACGTATACCTGTATGCAATTGCTTATACATGCGTCCATGCATTTATGGATGTGCCACTATAGCCTTGTAGCAATTTATTCTATTCTATGGATATCGTATATAGGAACACTAATTAGCTCTTTCACCGTAGACAGTAGTTGTTTTCATAAATTCCAAGTCGAGCTTATATGTTTCAAGCTACATATATACTCAGACTTAAAACTACTTATTTATGATCTTTATTGTTCCATTTTTCATAGACATGTTACTATTGCAATCAAATGTGTAAAGCATTCATGTCCAAAGAAATTAGAAACAGGAGTGGTAATATGTTACACAACCTTGTGTTATTCCTTTATAGCAGTTTTTTCATTGCATTTCAAGAAAAGCATAAACTAAAATTTTATTCATATTATTTCATCTATGGCATTTAGAGCTTTTGCAATAATTATTACAAGCATAGAGTTCAGTGTTAAATAGTTGTATTGTTCATGTCATGGCTTCAACATTCTTCATGTCAAACTGCATTATGTGACAAAGTTAACATGTAAAAACCAAAGTGTCCATTATGAACACTTATTGCATTCCATGGGACTGCATTTCTTTGAGGAGTTTTTTCGAACAATTCGCTTCCCTTGTGTATGCTTCCATATTTTGAATATGTTCCTATGAGCACATTAACTATAATAGTTCACAAAATTCTTTTATTCTTTATGCTTTCATCATAGAAAAAAAGCTCAAAGCAATTGCAGACTTTAGGTTTACAGAACACAGGCTTATAGAACACAAAAACAACACACAAAAAGTAATAGGGATGCATAGTAAGTGGCTTATCTCTATATTAAATGACCAAAGTACCTTGCCCACGTGTGGCCATCAAGCCATTCTAGTGCATTCACCTCCAGCCAGATGCTATTTAATGCATTTAATTTACATTCATGCATTGCACTCGCATTTTCCTGATATTTTAATGCATTAAATATGCATTCATGGATTGCATACCTCTAGCTACCAACTTTTACACTGTGCCTTTGCTTAAATTTATTTAATCATTTTATGCGTTCGCATTTTCGTGAATTTTTAAAACAAAATGATTTATAAAGCCACTCAGATGAATAGAAAAATAGATAAATGCTAATCTTCCAATATTAAAATTAGCTCTCCAAATTCAAACTATACAAAAAAAAAAGTAATATGTTATATGCTGAAATGTGATTGGCCGATGCTCCCGGTTAAAAAGCATTCTGGGCAAATGCATAGGTAAATTAAAAATGGGTTCACAGGAAAGAGCTTTTGATTCTAAATCCATATGCATACTTTGATTAGAACTAGTGGCTGAAGGTACACAATTCATTGATACAAACTCAATGCATTGAATGGCATATGACTAAAGGGGACACTGTTTGGATTGCTAATTAGTCTTTGAATGTATAACAAGGTTCAAGGAGAAAACTCTCAATATCTCACGCATTGACATAATTTTGGTTCCAAAGCTCTCTTTATGGGACCACTTTGCAGTAATAAAAAATATACAAACTTTACAGAGCTCACATGCATGAAGTAAAATGGACAAGAGGGTTTCTACATAATTCCTATCAAACACATATGAAACCTTCTCATTTCAACAAGAAATTCGAATAGATAATACTAAAGTAGTTTAAAATATCAATTTATAATCAAACTATAAGAATGCCTTAAAGCACTATGAAACCCTACTTGCATTTCACAATTGTGAACAAAGAAAAAGGTTCATTCTAGAAACTCACCCTGTACTCTTTTCTTGAAAAAATTGCTACAATTGCAGAATTTAGGTTTACATTGTTCCAAACTTCTCATTACAACACAAGTTACTAACACATTGGTTCTAAAGCTCTCTCTATGGCACAGCTCTACAACATTTGAAGATATCTAGTCTTTACAGGGCTCTGATGCAGTCAACAAAATAGACAAAAGGGTTTTTACATAGTCCCTTTCGAACAACATTTCATGCATCCACATTTATTCCATGAGTTTTGTGAAACACTTCACTTGCCTTTTGTATGCTTCCATTTTTTGCATATGTGCCTATGAGGATGATAGTTATGGCATTTGACAAAATTCTTCTATTTACATGCATCCATGCATCTTGCCCAGAGATACACATATACATGCATCCATGTGTACTGCAATACATGCATCTATGTATACACATATACATGCATCCATGTGTACTGCAATACATGCATCTATGTATACATGCACCCATGGATATGTGTATCTATGCAACTTCATATGCAATCCATGAATATTTCCATACATGCATATTTAAGCATTTATGTATCCAACTATGCATCCATCTATCTATCCATGCAACTATGTTTCTATGTATTCTTCTACCTATAGATGCATCCATGCATATATGTATCTGTGCTTCTATGTGCATATGTATATAGGCATCTATCCATATATGTGTCGATGTATCTATGGATACATATATTCATAGATACATGTATCTACGCATCTATGGATACATGTATCAAGTAGCTTGTTAATGTGAAATGTGCCCAAGGATAATTATACTTATTTCTCTCTTTTAATTGTTATATATTCAAAAACTAATTAGAAATCCAAACAACCCCCTCTTTAGTCAGATGCCATTCAGTAATTTTGCATCAATGAATTATGTACCTTCAGCTATGCTTTCAAAGAATAAGTCGACAGTGTGTTGCTTTGAGATTTTCCGTTGTCATCAAAGCATAAAGCATAGAGGGATTTTGTTACAAGTCGTGATTATTGTCCCCATAGGCATAAATGCAAACAATGGGAGCATACAGAAAATAGGTGAATTGTTTGAAAAAACTCATCAAAGAAAAACTATTATATATGATTATTTGTTTACATATTCATTCATTTGTAGAAGAAAAAATGGGAAACTAATACAACAGTAAATAGTTATAACCCGCGAAAAGAATCAGACTTGGAACAAGAGCAACATCCAAAAAATTGTGCTTTAAAGTACCTAATGCACTAGAGAATTTATCATAGCACAATACAAATTTTCATTTGCACAGAGATAGACATATGCATTTTTAGCTATATGCAAATATGCATGACTACATCCTTCCATGTAACATATGCATTTGTACCTATATGCAAATATGCATGGATCCATGTATACATGTATTCATTTCTCCATCTGTCCATGTTATTCTGTTTTATGTGTATACATGTGTCTCTCAATGCATCCATGCATATATCTGTGAATAGCTCTACTTTTTTCTCTGTCCATGCATTTATTGTTTTATAATGCATCAGCGTTTGCATTTTTTCGGTTTCATGACCTTCCATATTAATTGTTTTCATTTTCTATTTTTTTACAAGTTTTTGGTAATGTTGATCTGTCTTGATGTATCTGTTTGCATTTCTACTACAGATGGTCTAATCATTCCAATGGTTACATATAAGATGTTAGCTGCTCAAATACAAAATGTACATATATTTACACATTTTAAATCTACATTAGCTTGGGTGATTTCTAAGACAGTTTATTATCATCATATTCTGAATTGTGTTCTTCTTGGAGACTTTTAGAGCTTGTCTCTTGAAAGTGACTTACTATTATCAAGTATTTGTAATATTTTTCTTACTGTATTGTTTTATTGTGCACTTTGATTCATTACAAGTGGTATTACAAAATACTATTGGCACTATGAAGACAAGAAAAAATCATATATGTTATTTTAGAGTTCATTTTAGGAAATATATATCTCTCTAATTTTTTAAATATTTTATCGGTTTCCAAATTTTTTTCAAGGTCATATTCAAATTATTGCAATATAAATTCTAAGGTAATATCCTTAAATATCATTATATTTTTATATCTATTCTTCTCTTGTCGCATTTCGAGGAGCCTCAAGGATCTCGACACCTTGTTCAATACGAAGGAGAGTGAGAAATGGGACATGAGTCTTTTTTCTGTGTTTGTATTGAAACACTCAGCCCTATGATGATTTTAAAAAGCATAACCAATAACAAACTAGACATTCTTCCACCCTTTGTTCGAAGAAATGATCACTTCATACCGTATTCATTCCATTCATTTCCATTTCCACCCTTCCACGTCCTTTCTTCTCAAATCAAATACATTTCAAAATCCATTTATATGCTTGCCTTGCATCACACCAATCTGTTGCATTCCCTTTTTCATTCAATCCAGCTCCCTCATTCAAATTTTTATTTCTCACATTTAATTTTAAGCATGTAACTCAAAAATGATAAATTCCTACCATTTACATTCCATTCATTCTCATTTCCAGGGTCGCACATCCTTGCCTCCCATATCAAATACTTTTCATAACACATTCATATACCTTACTTGCATCTCATCATTCTCTCAATTCCCTCTCTTTGTTGCACTTACATAGCTCATTCTTCTTTATTACCCTTATATAGCTTTATCTATCTATAGCTCAAATATACCTTCATCCATCACAACAAAATTCACACCATACCAGACAGAGGAAAAAATGAAGAAAATATCAAGGTTATGCAATTAAACACTGAGGGCTTTCAAAATAACTATCATAACATCTAGTTGTATTCAAGAGTTCTTTTCAAAATGTTTTTTCTAAATCTGTTTATTACAGATACCTAAGAGCACGTATCACAGTTTCTTGGAGACTAAAATGTATCATCAGATTTAACAAATATTTCCATGTATACATGCATTCAAATGCATCGTTAGATATCCTTTATACACTTGTTCAAAAAACAATAATGTATTATTCTTTTGTTTCGATCATAAATGTTTTTTGTATATCTTTCAAATGCAAATTGTTTCTGACATTTCTAACTTTATGCACGCAGGAATATGTAGATTCTTGTTTACATACCAAATTACATGGGCTCATGTACACGTAGCTCCATGCATAGATGTTTGCATTCATCCATATATTTATGCATTCCTTCGATATATGCATTGCTAATAAATAATTAACCTTTCCTGTTTTCTTTCATTTAATACTGCAAATGCAAATTGTTTCTGACATTTCTAACTCTATGCATGCAGGCATATATAGATTCTTGTTTACATACCAAATTAGGTGGACTCATGTACACATCCATGCATGTATACATGTTTACATGGATCCATATTTTTATGCTTCCCTTCAATATATAGATTGCTAATAAGTAGTTTCTTTCTCCTATTTTCTTTCATTTAATACTGCAAATGCAAGTTCACTCTCATCGTGCTTTCAGGCTCGTTCAAATGTCGGGGATGCTTTCCACTCTTGTGTGCTTTATGTGCACATCGATACATGTATACATACATGCCTTAAGCATTGTTACAAATGTTTCTCTCTCCTTAAATTTCAATGCAGAGTGCTATAAACATGTGAATTATTTAAGTGTGGCTACATTTTATCTTATGTAATAAGGTTCCTTATATCTTTGCAAATTATTTTTTGTTTAATATATATACACAAAGATATCTATTCATATTACATAAACAAGATTAAAATCTTATTTATAATAAAATCAATAGCTTTCTAGTGATTCTTCTAAGAATTTATTGTAATATAATTACATTGTTCTATACAAAAAAATATGTTTTCGTATTACATAAGCAAGATTAAAATCTTATTTCTAATACAATCAATAGCTTTGTATAGAACTAACTTTCATATTACATTAAAAAAAAGATTAATTGATCTTAGTATAGTTTACAAATAGACCTTACACTATACACAAAAATATGTTTTCGTATTACATAAGCAAGATTAAAATCTTATTTCTAATACAACCAATAGCTTTATATAGAACTAACTTTCATATTACATTAAAAAAAAGATTAATTGATCTTAGAAAAGTTTACAAATAGACCTTACACTAGCACACTAAACATAATTTTATTTACAAATAGACATACAAGCAAAAAAAAGAGGTATGGTAAACTTTATTTGCACATGCATATAGATATGTGTCTATATGCAATAATGCTGACACATGTAAAGAATGCAATATTTTTTAGTGTTTGTTCACATGTTTTTGTAAATTCTTGCAAATGATATTTGATGCTTAAGAAATATTCCTACATCAAATCTTTGTTGGAATTGAAATGACTAATGAATTTATGGGCCAAAAGGTTTATTAAAAAAAAAATTAAAAATTATACATGTATACATGCATGCATGTATACACAGGTAATACAAGCATTATTACAAACATTTAAGATTACTTGCATTTAATAATTTAAACATAGCAAGAATACATTTTTGCTTCCTGAATAAGATCATAAAGGATGTTTCTTGTTCCAAATGTATACACACTCATAAAAATACAAGTATTCATTGGTATATCTCTTTATGGACCACGTTCCCCATGGACCCTAAACATTCCACGCATTAATGCACCATTGCAAATTATTTCAAACTTCCCTACCTGAATTTAATACATTTATATTCCTATCTAATTACTTTTTCTCACTCATAGCTAGATGCTTTTTACCTCTCGGCGGGAACTTGACGCTTGCATCACTTGTTTTCAAAATAATTCACCAATAAATAATTATAATTTGAGAATAAATTAAGAAATGAAAAAAATATAAAAGAACCTTTTTTTATTTCTTTGCATCCAAATGATTTCATTTTGTAAAATCATATTAAATTCTAACTTCAAAAAATCATAAAATATTTTACATGCTTATTTTTATATTTTTGAGTTGAATTGTGTTGTTCTTTAAATTTGAATAACCAATCATAAAGCAAATAAATAATCAAATCAACACAATATTTAAAAACTTAAATTTTATTTTAAAAGTAAACTAAATTCTATTTTCTAAAATTCATAGAATATTTATTACTTAATTATTAAATTCATAATTAATTAAATTATAATGATTATGTGATATAAATGAATTAAATTTAAATAGAAGTACATGTTCCTTTTAAAATAATTCAACAATCAAAGACTAAAATTTAAATTTAAAACTATTCTTTATATTGTATTTTTTTCATTTTTACATGCAAAATATAAAATATTTGAAGTTGATAAATTTCAAATTTATTAATTATGATGATATCCAAAAACTAAAATGATTCAAAATAATGAAATAGATTAATTACAAGTGACAACACACAAAATTCTACACTCGTCAATACTAACCATGAAAGTTGCATGGAATTTAATTTGAACATCTATGAATCTTTCGTCTTATATCTAATTATTTTTTAAAATGTTTAAGTTGTATACTTGATACGTAATTGAAAAATAATAGTTTAGATTGTATATTTTGTTAATAATTTAATGATATTTGTATTGTGAAATTAAAATAATAATTTAAGAGTAAATTTTCAAAACGATCATTTATTCAATATATATATATATGTAAAAATTTAAATAACAATTAAAAGAAAATGTTAAAAGATTGTATATTTTATGAATATTTTAATAATTATTATCTTGAAAATTTTAAAATTAATTTCAAAAAAATCTTCATTAAAAATATTATACTTTATTGAATGGTGGTCATATAAACAAGTAAATAGATGAATAGAATGGAAAACATAACAAGTATACAATTTTGAAGAGTTCAAAAAAAACCTTGAAAAGCTGCGATAATAAGTTTATGCTTCCTGAAAATCTGCCCTTATTGCTCAAAGTTTATTAGCCAATAAAATTGAGGAAAATTAATTTTTGAAATTTGAAAAGTTAAAAATATTGCATGTTTACTATAACTATATACAAATATTTGTCAAATAGAAAAAAAAGTTGAGTTCTCATTTGTTAAAATCAAAGTTATTAATAACTTGTTAAGGAAAAGGGGTCGCCTATAATTCCTTGGCAGGAACTAAAAATGTGATTGTAAAAAAAATACAACTTAATGAGTGAACATACATTTAAAGTTAAAAGTGAAATTATAAAACAAATTGTAAATTTATTTTATTTTTCTTCTATAAATATAATTTTTTTATTTTCCGTCCTATTAGTAATGCCCACTTCTCCTTTTAATGATTGTTTTATTTTGCAAGGGTTGATTTAGTGCTGCTGTTGATCTATTTCCTACAGATATCAATGGTACCCACCATCCCGTGATTGGAAAATGAAGGATCACAAAATCATGGGCGGGTGCCACGTGTCCTATCTGGGGGATCAAATTTGAGCTATCGCTGACCAACTACCATTTGATCTGAGTCGTTCCCCACCATCCTGTGATGGTGCTTGGGTTGATTGTGAAATAACGGGCGGGCGCCACATGTCTCATCCGATGAAGCCTAAAGAGTAAAGGAAACACTAGCCGGCTTTAAATGTACTAAGGGGCGGATTGCTAAAGTGTTCTCTAGATGCACATGTTCTAAATCGATGAATATGTTATAATCTCGCTGGAAAAGTTGCTCGAAGGTTAATGACATGGCTGACAATTGTGTTAAAGGAACAAGATCAACAACACCCGATATCCCGTGATTAGGGATTACAGTGATCTCAATATCACGGGTGGGTGCCACATGCCCTTCCTAAAGGATGAAATATGCATGACCATTGATGAGCTATCTCTTCAAGATTGACGGTGCCCACCATCCCGTGATTAGGAATTTTGGGATCATGATGTTGCGGGTGCCTACCACGTGTCTCATCCAATGAAGTCTAAGGAGTGAAGAAAGTGTACAATGGTTTTAAATGTATTACAGGGTGGATTACTAATGCACTTGTAAGATGCACGTGTTTTATTTCAATGCAGATGTTATAATTTTAAGGGAAAAGCTGCTCGATAGTTAAAGGAAAGGACAACAACCATTTTTGAAGGAGCAAGATTTATGGTAAAAAGATCAACAGTGCTCGCCATCCCACGATGGTAAATCAAAGGATTGTGATATCGCGGGCAACCGCCATGTGGCATTCCTTCTTGGCGTATGACATAGTGGGCCCCTTTATTTCCGTGTTGGTGATTATGTTAGCCTGTTTTGAAGATGGTCGTCGATGATTTGATCAAATTGAAGGATCAACGGTTCAAATTTAAATATGTATCAAATTATGGTTGGAGCCCTTCGTGCAGCCGACGAGTGGGATTTAATGGCAGATGAGACATCTACTGGTAGGATTTGATCAACATAAAATCAATTTACTCATCTCATTTGTATCAAAAAGCATCCAAGTATTTCGTGAAAACAATTTCAGAGCCAAAGGTGAAATTGCGAGCAGCTGCAGCCAGAAATTGGAGTTTGTGCGAAAAAATTCGTGAGTTAATTTTCTTTGTTTCCCAATCATTCTGCACCTAAATTTGGAAAAGGGGGGGTCTGCTATGCTTGTTACTGAGTTCATTAAAATCTTTTGTTAGGGCTATTGTTTAATCATAAATTGTGAGGAATTGTGGTATTTTTACTTTATAATTTCCTATCTCTGCTTAATCATAGCCACTTGAAGTGTAACATTGTAGTGAGGCCCTAGTTTGTCTAAAATGGTGCCAACCAAGCAGCACTCTGGCAACATTGAGTATTTAAAAAGAAACTTGTATGATGATTTCCTAGATCAATTTTCATTATCAACAAATGAGAGAAGGAAAGGTTTGGTGTTGATGCGAGGGAAAATCCTAAGAGAGGAGTTGGTGTGTAAGAATTCCAACATTGCTAATGCTATGGTTTCACTCACAGGCTTAGAAATGTTTATATTATGGTATGGACAGAGGAATTTTCCTCATCCTTTTTCAAATGGATGGATGTACGACATGGGAAAGCTGGTTGTTCCAAAAGTTTTCCTTGATGTGGACTTACTTAGAGAAATGGCCAAAAGATATGACCCTATCACACAGGTAATCAGAGATAATGATGGAGGGGTTCTATTAGAAATTAACAGAGATGTTATCCAACAAACTTTTGATTTGAGTGAGCCAAGTGATGACTTGGTTCCTATTAATCTTGAAGAAATGAAGGAGGAGTATACAAAATTGAAATCTCTTTTTAGGGTTAAGCTGCTTCCACCTCATCTGGTTAAGGCAGGGGGTTCACAATTTCACATTAGCCCTAGTGACCAGGAACCCTTCAGATTGAATTGTTTTGGAAAGTCTTTCCTGGCTACTTTTTATTCACTATGTCATATTTTGGGTTTCAACCCTGGTGCAGTAATGCCGATTGCAT
>VDFB02058242.1:762859355-763083347 GCA_007258455.2 Sequoia sempervirens | reverse complement strand
AAATATGATTTTCAAACTTGAGCTACAAATCTGACTTCACAAATTATGCCAAAAGATAATGACTACCCCTTAACCCTCGGGCGATATCTTCTTGAATTTTTTCTGATTTTTCCCAAGAAAATCGCCCTTTGTCTCCACAAACTATCTCGGTAGATAAAAACACCTATTTCACAATAAATCAGGCAGCAAAACACTGTCACAATAAATCAGGCACGAACTCACTTTTTTAATTTTTCATGTTTGTCGAAAATTCGACAAAAATGATAGTCAACATTTCGACGAACCCAAGGTTCGTCGAAAGTTTGATGAACATCGGGGATAAACTTTTAAAAAATTGGAAATTATCACATCAAATTTTACAAGCACCCGATGAACATCCTATTTTACATATTTTGTTGGACAGTTTCGTCATATTTTGCAGTCAAATGTATTAGTTAGTGAAGAAGTTTCAGGAAACTGTGAAGAAGGTTTTATGAGCTTAATTGGAATTGTAATCAAGCTTGTGTAAAACCTATTCTTTCAATTCATACTCCGTGGATCTAATCCATATTTTTGTATTGTTGGACAGTGAGTCCTCTTTTGTATTATAGTTGTGAGCTCTAGGTAGTGTGCTTGAATGCATGTGCAATCCCCTTAGTATTTCTCTTTATACTTTAAACATAGTATAATCTTGTGGACTAACATCCACCATGGTTTTTCCTGTAACAGGGTTTCCACATAAAAAATCTTGGTGTTATTTGTCTCTCTGATGTTTTAATTGCTTGTGGTTATTTGTTTATTCATCATATCCAAGATTAAAGGTAAGATAAGTTAGGAAATTTGAAGTTATTGTCACAACTGATTCACCCCCCCTCTCAGTTGTGTGTCCTTATTTTTCCAACATATCCTTCTTGTAGGTACCATTAGTGACAATAAAGAATATGATTACACACATGTAACCTCATTCTTGATAACTATAGATATACAATCAGTTCCAATGTCTCCTTCATAAATAGTGTATAAGAGCCTTGGGAGCATAACCCATAATAGTTGAACCTTATGTCATTTTCTATTTTGTAATTATTCCCTCAAAGATCCAATGTGTATCTATAATGAAGTGGGTATCTTGCAAAATTTGCTTTCTGACCACATTTCATTGTGATAGATTGGGTCAAGTAGCCTTCAAAACTATTTTGGAAAACTGATCAAATGATCCCTAAAATCCATAAAACTTCACCAGTATATTATTTGAGGGTAGGGGAGTGCACTCAAAAAATGGTTTGGTATGGAATTGTAAGAATCAAAAACTGTTAATGTTCAAAATTGCTAACTTGGCATTTTCTAAAAAATGCCATTGTTAAATTTAACTAAAACTCACCAATTTGCAATTTTGTAAAAATATCATATCATTTCATAGTGACACTGTATTTTGGGGAATTGGTTCATTTTGGATTCATGAGCATGTGAGAAAAGTGTATTTTCATCAATCTTCTTTGTTTACAAAATATCAAGCCTCCAATTTGACCTTTTGTGATAATTTTTTGGAAATGCAGATGTGAAAACTATGTCAAATCTTTTTTCTTTTGACTTTTAAAAAATACCAAATGATTTCCAAATGCCCTAAAAATTGGCATGGAGATAGACTTTGGTGTAGAGAATCAAAGGCACCAATCAGTTTGTTATGATCATCATCCATTTGCTTAATGTTTACCCTCAAAGTTGACCATTTTAACAGATTTTTCAACTGTGTTTCTGAGTGTTGAAATCCAGTTTTTCATCATGGGAGCCTAAAATTTGCATGAAATTTTAGGCTCCAATAGTGGCTCTATCAGGGATGCATGCCCCATGTGGGAATAGCAAGAATTCATTTCTCTGGGAGAGCAGACCAAATATTTTATCCATTAAGCAATAGACTTAAATTTCTTCCTGTCATGTACTAATGTATTTTTGAAAAACCTACACCACAGCTTCTAGCACAAGGCTACCTAAAAAGAAAAGGCCCTCATTTTCCTCTATCACATACCATGTTCTGTTTTGAGTTCATCAAATTTGTTTTGATGCAATCTACCCTATCACATGCATTATCATTGGCAAATTTCACAATAACACTGCTTTCAACATTGCTCATCTTTTCTTTTCCATTTTTTGTTTTAGACCTAGGCATAATCTGAAATTTTTTATTATCATGTGATAACCTTATACTCCATTCATTACACCAAGATAATTTATTCTTAATACCAAAATTTTCATCATTTTGGTCACTATCATGTATCATAAAATATTGAACTAAAAGCTAAAAATCTGAATGCCTCTTGCTTTGTTATGAGACATCTGCCATATCAATGTCTTCTGGGGCAATTATATTTGAAACATTCTCTACTTCTTCAATATCATTAATTGGCATTGACACAAACTACTGATCTACACATTCATCATTGTGTACAGTTGAACCAATTAATGTTGGAGATGAATTTTCTGAATCTTGATGTGTATATTTTTTGTACTCTGTTGCCAGTAAGTCTGAAATTTGTTCACTGTTGAGTGAACATGCCTCTGTGTCCATATCATTTTTGTTGTATTCATCATAAAAAAGTGAATTCAAGTGCTTTGATCTCACATTCAATTGTTTCACAAATTGGCACATCATCTTGATTATTGGAAAACACTTCATCTTCAACATAAAATGGATTTGAAAACACATAAAATTTCTATTCTGGCACACCTTGGAAAAATGTCATTTGATCTTCTATCTTTTCATCATACAATGGTTTTGAAAAAAATTGAAAACCGTTTTCAAGTGTACAAACCTCTTCTTCATCAAATGTGTCTTCATGGCATTCAACTATAGCTGGAGGTGTTATTTGTTCATTGTCAAATGGACCTGCATTTTCCATTGCTTCTTCATCCTAATCTCCATAAGAACTGCAAGAATCACCTTGTTGTAGGAAAAAATCTGAATATTCAATAGATCCCTCATAATATGCACTATCATAGTCTGTTATGCATGAGAGACCTTTTGTATCTTCATCCTCATTATGCAGATTGTCATAGGAATTATTTTCACTTTCACACTCATCTTCAATGAGTTGATCATAATCATTTCCTTCTTCATTGTTGTAGGGCATATTGTCTTCTTTTATTCCAATTTCCAAATTTTCAATGCTATGACAAATACATAGTTGCACCTTCATATCATCTAAATCATGGTTGATATACTCCTTAGACAATGTGTTTCCAACAACATCCTCAATGGTGCAATCATCCTCCAAGGTGGGAAATTGGTCTTTAGCAAGTTCATCTTCATTCAAATCTGAAATAACATCATTTGCATATATTTCCTCTCCCAGCTGTATTGCTTGATCAATTTATCTATATTTATCTTCATGGTTGTACTGGCTTAGCAATAGTCTTTTGAGTTCTTTCCATGAAGAGATACTTCAAATAGGTAATCTAATAAATTATTCCCTTGATTCATCCCTCAGACTTTGAAAAACATCTCACAAAGACATCTTCATAAATTTGAAAGTCTAGAATGAAGTCCCATGATTGTTGTACATGTTTACAAGCTAATTCACTCCATTCTCCATGAAAGTTAGGGATATGTTTTAGCAGCTCTATCAGTTTGCAGGGATAAGGATTTGGGTAGCCTTGGATATTATTGTAGTTAAATGGTTCATCCATGGTTGAGAAAAAATTTTGAGGGAAAAATGAGTTTTGGTAGATCACTGATTTTTGTCTAAGAGATGGAGGAAAGACATTTATTTGATATGAGGCTTGTGGTGTAAAAATTTCCTACTGTGAATGATATCCAATACCTCCATTGCCAAAATTCCCAATTGTATTATCAAGCACTTGTGGGGTCCAATGCCTGCTTGCATTTGTATATTCATTATTATTGTAGTGTGGTATATTTTGTGATGCATTTGAGACACGTTTGACTCCTAATTGTAGTAGTTGTTGTTCCATTTGTACCCATTGCTTTCCCAATTCTTTCAACTCTCTTATTGACTGCTGCATTTTCACTTCTTTTGTTCCAAACTGTCTATCCATTCTTCATCAAGCTTTTTACCAGAGTTGCCACTCACTTTCTTAAAAGTGAGAAAATGTTAGAACTTCTTATTCCTAGTAGAGTTTGTATAATATTTTTGACTCTATGAAAAAGGACCTGACTTTGAGTTTACTCCCCAATAGAGTTGCCAAACTGTTAGGTCATAAAAATGCATGTTTGAACCATGAGAGGTTTCCAAGCTCTCACAAAATTTTTGGCTAACGTACAAGGCCAAATGATGAATTTGAACCTTCTTCTCTTTAGGCTCTGCTAGACCTAGGTGGGTGCACCTATATAGTTGAAGCAGATTTAGAGTTGTATGACTTGATTGAATTGATGGATCTATCACAATTGCACAAATGTAATAGATGATAGCTTTCTAGTTACTCTTACTCCTGCTGCATGAAAATTAAAGTGTATATTTACTTCGTTTTTATGAAATTTATTTTCTGGGGTGTGATAGATTAGTGCCTTCTATCCACATGGGCAATGGAGTCAAAAATCAAGAATGATATGTGTTTCCATTTTTTGGCTTAACTCTAGTTGCTAGGCACTTTGAGAATGAGGTTCTATGACTGGCATAAAGCTTCACTAAATTTATGACTTGCATAAATTATGCTGGGATATTTTCTTACCAGGTTCTTCTTCAATTATCCAAAAGATATCCTTAAATCACTATGATTTATTCAAAACAATTTAAATCTAACTTGTAGACACCAATTGATTAAGTCGCACAAAATGAGAATACATTTTTTATAAATCAGAAATATACTTGATATACTGATTTCAATTATTAAAAGACCTCAACTTGGAGACAACCAGATAAAAATATCAATAATTGCATCACAACAACTGAACACCATGAAAGGATTTCACCAGTTAAAACATTATCTCCATTGCTTTACTTCAAAAAAATTTGTACATTATATGCATCCCCTGTTCTAATTCTCTCCTTTTTCTAATTCCTAATTCTAATCCCTACCCTCTTGATGATTTAACTTCATCTTACATATATACACTTCTTAGGGTTATGAACCTTCGCCTGTTCATTGCATCTCTTCAATATTCTTCTTGTTTAATAAAATATTTAATTAATTGCCTCCAGGAAATTAAATATTTTAATCTTTAATCCTCATCTTCGTGAATAATAATATTTCATCCTTTGCATTTATTTTCACCAAACAAAAAATCTTCTTTGAATGATTACCCATTACTTTTACTCGTAACTCCTTTGGTGAAAAATATTTCACCCCCCCAATGTAAATATTTTATAAATTTCACCTCTCGTGTATTTGTGGGTAAAATAATTATTCACTTTACAACTCCCATAATTTATATTCCAATGAAAATATTTTACTTCGTGAAGAAAAAATCCACTTCACCTTTATTAAATAAATTCTCACTTTATTTTTCCGACAACTTCAATATTTAAATATCTTTTTAATTTTACCCATATCATACCGATAACACATCCATTTTAATAATTGTTTCCACCTTTAGGTTTTTAGCATGACATGCATCATCGGAAAGACATTATTTTCTCCCACCGATTTCAATTCTTTTGCTGATGAAGTTTCCATCAGTGTGACAAACACACTCGGTATGATTTTAAAAAATCACTCTGATCCTCATTCTCTCACCAATGCATTTAGGGATTTTCTCTTTTGTTCATTACTGCATATTGAATCCTTTTGTATTCTTCCATGATTTTTTGAGATTCATGTGGGTAACAGAAACTATCCCCCAAAAAGAAAGTCCATGTCACTTCATACTAATAACAAACGTGGTGTCACTTAAAGCCCTACTGTTGTCTCTGAAAAGAAACAAACCCATTGTTGTTTGAGGCATATTTATTAATAGAAGAATCCTTTCTGCTGCCATCATTATTATTATTTTGGGCTCTGTGAAATTCATGATCTGTGTCTCCCAACATGGCCATCTTTGAAGGTTTTTTGAGCTCGTGCATTTTGTGGGAAAATTTGCAGGAACTATAGCGACATCTGCCTTGCATGAACTTGAAACACATTTGGATTTTAAAATAAATACTATTGCACATGTATTCCTCTAAAATTTCATCAACACTTTTTGAGTCTGTTTGATTCTTGTCCTCCATGATGTAAATCTTTAAAAAATTGTATTTTGGTCCCAAAATGGAAGTTTTGAAATAGTTCCCCCACTATCCTTCTTATAGGGACCATTAGCAACAATAAAGACTATGATTACGCACATGTAACCTCATTCTTGATAACTATAAATATACAATTAGTTCCAATGTCTCCATAAATATTGTATAAGAACCTTGGGAGAATAACCCCTAATAGTTGAACCTTATATCATTTTGTATTTTGTAATTATTCCCTCAAAGATCCAATGTGTATCTATAATGAAGTGGGTATCTTGCAAAATTTGCTTTCTGACCACATTTCATTATGATAGATTGGGTCAAGTAGCCTTCCAAAACTATTTTGGAAAACTGATCAAATGATCCCAAAAAGCCATAAAAATTCATCAGTATATTATTTGAGGGTAGGGGAGTGTGCTCACAAAATGGTTTGGTATGAAATTGTAAGAATCAAAAACTGTTAATGTTCAAAATTGCTAACTTGGCATTTTCTAAAAAATGCCATTGTTAAATTTAACTGAAACTCATCAATTTGCAATTTTGTAAAAATATCAAATCATTTCCTGTGACGTAGTTTGGGGAATTGGTTCATGATCATGTGTGCAAAGTGGCTTTTCATCAATATTCTTTGTTTACAAAATATCAAGCCTCCATTTTGACCTTTTGTGACAACTTTTTGGAAATGCAGATGTGAAAACTATGTGAAATAATTTTGATTTTGGCCTTTAAAAAATACCAAACAATGTACAAATGCCTTGAAAATTGGCATGGAGATAGACTTTGGTGTAGAGAATCAAAGGCACCAATCAGTTTGTTATGATCATCATCCATTTGCTTAATGTTTACTCTCAAAGTTGACCATTTTAACATATTTTTCAACTATGTTTCTAAGTGTTGAAATCCATTTTTTCATCATGGAAGCCTAAAATTTCCATGACATTTTAGGCTCCAATAGGTTGGAATTGGGTGCCCTATTTGGCTGAGATGACCCTACAATGGTAATTTTCCTACCTCTTGTGGTGACTCCACAATCAACATGAGCTCCTGTGATGGTGATAGTAGCACAATATTCATCTAGGGATGCAACAACATGGTCATATACATGATTCATGCTCTCAAAGGTGACCTATCCCTTATCTGTGTTATTGTTCCCTTTGTTATTATGGTTAGGCATTGGATTCATATAGATTTTGAGGTTTTGATTTCCTATTGGCTGCTCCACATTTATGGTTTTTTTATCAATGAGGTCTTGGATTAGGTTTTTCAACCTCATGCAACTGTTAGTGGTATGCCCTTTGATTTTGTGAAAGTCACAAAGTTGGTTTTCATTGTACTAGGGTGGTTTTACGTCTGGTTCCTACTAATTCTCATAGGTGGGATCCTTGATGAGGTTTTCATTTATTAATTTCTTCATGATGACCTCGAGTGGTTCTCCAAGAGTAGTGTACTTCCATTTGGGGGAGTTCTTGTTTCGTAGGGGTGGTCCCCCTTGATTATTGAGGTTATTGACCTAATTATTGGTTGGTTGGTGTTGTGATATCACATTGGTTTGAGTGTTGTTGGTAGGTTTGGGTTTTTTTCCTTGGAGCACTGATCACGACCTTTAGTATCAACCACACCATTGTTTTTGACATTTTTGTTCCTTTCCCATGTGCGAGGTTTCTCATTATAGTTGTTGAATGGGAATTTTTTTTGTTGTTTAGGATATGCGGGTGATCCTCCTTCTGAAATAAGGGCTCATTTGATGTTGAGCGCCTTGGAGATCAACTAGTCATATGGGGTGATACCTTGCACTTTAAGATGGAATGCCAAGGCTCCACCCAAATTGGATATAATGGTGCAAACTTATTCTTCTGGCATCACCCATTTGCTCTAATTGGCCTTGGATCACCATCATTTTAGGAAAGAAGCAAATGATTCATTCTTACCTTGTTTCAGAGCTGATAGTTCCTCTAGACTAACATCCATACTGATATCGTGTTGGAGTTAAAATGACACTGAGAGGGGGGGTGAATTAGTGTCTTAACATATTTGACCAATTTTCAAAAATCCAAAAACCATAGCTTAGATATTATCTCAATATACTCTGATTAATGCATTCATGAGTTGAATGTAATCATTCAAAAATAGAATTGAGAAAAGTAATAACCAAATAGTGAACTGAAATAATCAATAACACAGTAAAGCAAAGGGAACTCAGAAGAACAAGAAGACTCAAGATTTTACCAAGTGGAAAACCCTCCTGGGGTATAAAAACCACTCCCTAAATGCCTTCCAGGCTTAATCTTTAAAAAAAAAGTTCACAATGCCTTATAGGCTGATTTTTGAGCACCCACTCAAGGAGCACCAACCCCTCATTTAGAGATATCTATCTCAAGGAGTACCAACCCCTCAAATTAAACATTTGAACAAATAAAAATATCTCAGAGGATCTCTCTATTTTCAGTCAAGCTCATAACTCTCTATTTTTCTCATCTACCTAATACATTTTTGATATAGCCAATAAAACAATATTCCCGAATTACAATCAGAGAGCTTTTACAGTTTTAAACGCTAGTATTTATTTACATTTCAAGTATGTCTATTATGAAGAAATCTTAGAAAAAATGTTTTTCACAAGATTCTCAGATTCTCTTGTTGATTTTTGAATATAAAGTTGAATACTGATAGTCTGTCGATGATGATATAAATCAAGAGTAATGCTTATCCAGAGAGTTGCAAATCATCCATTAAATCAAAAATGCAACAGCTCAGAAAGAAACTCAATGAATATTTTGTTATGTAACCATTCTGAGATTTGATGCCAATCCATGATAACGACCACTATGTTTTGAGTCTTTGTTAACTATTCGTTGAGACAACCAGATAGTTCTGTCAAAGGAAATTGTACCGCCATACATTCCTCTTAGTTAACGCTTTCGCCATAACCCATCAGAGTCGGGAAGAACACATAGCGAATACATCATGTCTCATCGATAGGCTTCCTTAGATTATTATTCATTCGTTGAGACATCAGCAAGTCTCTCACCAAGATCTCCTTTAGTTTCATTCACTATCACTGTGACTAAATGATATCAGAGAGACCTCTTGTAGACTTCATAATGTTTTTCTGAGAGTCACTTGATACACATTGTCACCATGACAATTCAATACCTATGTTGAAGACCTTTGTCATTTCCAAGTCGACAAGACAATACATAGTCAGGGAGACACTATATAGACTGCCCCTTGTTTTTCTGAAACATCCCAAGCTCACAATAGATCACTAAGACATTAAAGTTCTCACACCGACATAAACCTTTTTCCTTATGTGCATCGCTATAACATTATGATATCGGGGAGACCTCCTATAGAGCACACCATGTCTTTCTGAAAGTCTTCAACCACTTGTGTGTCATTGTGACATTATACTATCAGGGAAACGTTATATAGCCAACATAGAGTTTCACCGATGGGCTTGTTCGCTGTAACATAAAGGTTCTCTCGCCGATGCACCCTTCTACCTTATGAGGGTCACTATAACATACCAATATTGGGGAGACCTCTCGACGAAAGCTTGAGTCATACCAAAAAACTTCATTCACTCAGAGTCGCTAAGACAGGATAGATCCTATGCCGACAAAGTTCTTTTGTGTTCCATCGGCGAGATCGGAGGTCACTGGCCAAGACCTCTCGCTGAAAACCCTAGCTCTTACCGAAGAGACTACCTTTATGTTTTCGGTCGGTGTAACAAATAAAATTTTCCAAGACCATATAACGATGCCACAACTCTCACTGATAGACTTCCACATGCACTAATCAGGGAGACAATACAATTTCGCTATGACCTCAGGCCGACGGCCAAACTCATGCTGATATACTTATTCTGAAGCAGGTCGGTGTGACATTGCATATTCAATGAAAAATTACACCGAAGATGATTTCCTTTACCGATATGCTCATTCTGAAGCGGGTCGGAGAGACATAATGAAATCGATAAGAAATTATCCCGACGGTATAACATATGTTGATAAAGAACACTTTCTGTCGCCGAAACAAAAGAGAAGTATTGCTGACAGCAGCCTGTAAGATAAATTCAATCACCATGACATCTAAAATGTCTTGCCGATAGGCAACTCAGACATTTCAAAGTGGATTGTGGTGACCCTACCATTCTCACTTCCACATGCACTAGTCAGGGAGACAATATGATTTCGCTATGACCTCAGCCCGACAGCCAAACTCATGCCGATATACTTATTCTGAAGTGGGTCGGTGTGACATTGCATATTTGATAAAGCATTACACTGAAGATTATTTCCTTTGCCGATATGCTCATTCTAAAGTGGGTCGGGGAGACATAATGAAATCAATAAGACCTTATCTCGAAGGTATAACATATTCCAATAGAGAACACTTTCTGTCGCCAAAACAAAAGAGAATTCTTGCCGACAGCAGCTTGTAAGATAAATTCAATCGCCATGACATATGAAATGTCTTGCTGATAGGAAACTCAAACATTTCAAAGTGGATCTGGGAGAACCTACCACTATCACTCCGATAAGAGTAAGCCTGAAAGAGAAACAACCAATACCTGTGATATGCAAGGAGAACCATCCTGAGATAGATCATCAATGAGAACAAACTGAAAGAGATTTTTTCATCAAGGACAAACTATAAACACAACTGAGATCCAACAAACTCCCCCTTTGTCCTTGATGGCAAAACACAAATGACTCTCCCCCTTTTTGCCTCAAGGCAAAGAATAGAAGAAAATTTGCATTTCCATAACACAACTGAGTCAACCAAAAATACCATTATAAACAGCTGCAAAAAGAGTAACAGTGCATCAACCAAGATTGTAGGAGAGCTTTAAGTGAATCAAAACATATAACATGCTCCCCCTAAGCCAATGCTAGTAAAATAAGAGAAGTAAATATTGAGAGATAACTCCCAATCGAAGTCTCAACCTTTCAAACAACTCTTTAGCTAAGGGCTTAGTAAAAATATCAGCCACCTGATCTTGAGATCCAACAAACTATAAGAAAACTTCATTAGCCAAAACCTTTTCTCGAAGAAAGTGAAACTTGATAGCAATATGTTTAGTGCGAGAGTGCAAAACAAATTTTTTGGAGATACTTATCGCACTTGTGTTATCACAGAGAATAGAAACAGGTTTAGGAATTCCAATACCCATATCAGATAGAGTTTGACTCATCCAAAGAACTTGAGTATAGCATGAAGTGGCAGCAATGTATTATGCTTCAGCAGTAGAGAGAGAAACAGATTCTTGTTTCTTGCTGTGCCATGCCACTAAACGATCACCAAGAAAGAATGCAGCACCACTGGTGCTTTTCCTATCACCCAAACAACCAGCCCAGCCAACATTAGTATATGCAATCAATGAAAAATCATTGCTTTTAGGATACCAAAGACCATAATTAAGAGTGCCCTGAATATATTTAAAAATCCTTTTAATAGAAATGACATGGGATTCTTTAGGTGATGCCTGAAACCGTGCAACAGTACAAACTGCCTGCATAATGTCAGGTCTAGAGGTAGTTAAATATAACAAACTGCCAATCATTGATCTATATTCAGTTTGATTTGTATTAGGGGAATCATCAACCTTAGTAAGTTTGCATCTAGTAATCATTGGAGTGCTAACTGGATGGTATTCATCCATCTGAAATTTCTTAAGCATCTCTCTAGCATACTTGGTTTGATAAAGAAATATTCCATTTTCACATTGAGAGATTTGAAGACCCAAGAAGAAATTTAATTCTCCTAATAATGACATTTCAAATTTAGATTCCATTAGCTGAGAGAATTTTTTACTTAATGTAACATTGTTGCAGCCAAAGATAGTGTCATCAACATAAATTTCAACAACCAAAATATCAGAACCTTCAATTTGAACATAAATATTGCCATCTACACCTCCTCTAACAAAACCATTTGAAAGAAAATGACTATCAAGCCTAGAGTATCGAGCTCTAGGTGCTTGTTTTAAGCCATAGAGGGCCTTTTTCAATATGTAAACATGATCAAGCTTATCTTTGCACATAAATCCTTTAGGCTATTCATCATAGACCTCTTCATCTAAATAGCCATTTAAAAAAGCAGTTTTGACATCCATTTGATAAACAGTAAAGACTTTATAAATAGAATAATCCAAGAGTATTCTGATAGATTCTAATCTAGCAATGGGTGCAAAGGTTTCACCAAAATCAATACCTTCTTGTTGAGCATAGCCTTTGCAGACAAATCTTGCTTGTTGTGAATGACATTACCATTTTCATCAAGCTTGTTTTTGTATATCCATTTGCCTCCAATGACATTCTTGTCATCTGGTCTTGGGAATAACTCCCAAGTCTGATTTTTCTCAATTTGATCAATTTCTTCCTGCATAGCATCAAGCCAACATGAGTCTGTGAGAGCTTCATTAAAAATTTTAGGCTCAAATTGAGTAACTAGACAGAAAGCTATTTGTGCCTTTTCATCAGATTCTGCAACCTTTATTCTAGTTTGAGCTCCTGCATTTTTATCCCCAATAATCGTATCTTTGGGGTGATATTTAGTTAGAGCTTTTGATGCAACCTTTTCAAGACTTGTTGTTTCATTTCTAGGGCTTGCTGACTCAGTTCCTTCTAAAATTATTTCTAGTTCAAGTTCTTCTTCCTCATTATCCTGCAAAGATTCAGCATACAAATGTGATCTCTCATCAAATTTTAAATTAACAACTTCAACAATCTTGTTAAGCCTTCTGTTAAGGCATTTATAAGCTTTGATGTGAGTTGAGTATCCCAAAAAGATACCCTCATCACTCTTTGATTGAAAACTCCCAAGGTTATCATCATCCTTTTTGATAAAACACTTACTTCCAAAAATTTTAAAGTATTTGACAGAAGTAGTTCTTCCATACCATAGCTCATAAGGAGTGTGTTTAGATTTCACTCTAATCTGCACTCTATTCAAAATGTATACAACTATATGAACAACTTCTTTCCAGTACATATCAGGCAACTTAGCTTCATCTAACATTGTTCTAGCCATTTCTTTTACAGTTTTGTTTTTATGTTCAACTACCCCATTTTGTTGAGGTGTTTTTGTTGCAGCATACTATCTTTTAATGCCGCGCTGTTCATAGTAATCAATAAACTCTTGAGAAGTGAACTCACCTCCTTTGTCAGATCATAGACATTTAAGTTTCAAATCAGATTCCTTCTCAACCAATTTACGAAAGATTTTAAACCTTTCAAATGCTTCTGATTTGTGCTTAAGAAATGTGACCCAAACCATTCTAGTATAATCATCCACAAATAGCATAAAGTGACTTTCACCATTAATAGACCTTGTTTTGGTTGGTCCACATAAATTAGTGTGCACAAGTTGTAAAGGTTTTGAAGAAGAATGTTCTTTTGTTTTGAATCTGATTTTAGTTTGTTTACCACTTAGACATTCTTTGCACACAGAATTTTCTGGCTTGTTAAGGATTGGTAAACCTCTAACATTCTGATTCTTACTTATTCTAACCAGTTTTTTAAAGTTTATGTGTCCTAATATTTTATGCCATAACCAGCTTTCTCCAATTTGGCTCATTAAACACATACCTTGATTATTGTCATTGCTTGATGTGTCAAGAAGATTGTACACATTTCCTTTTGTCCTCCTTCCTACTGCAATAACCTTTCCTAGCTTGTTTTTAATCTCACATCCCTGCGAAGTGAAAAGAACATGATAACCACTATCATAGATTTGACTAATACTTAGAAGATTGTGCTTGAGACCTTCCACATAGTACACATTATAGATAGGAGTGTCTTCATTCAGAAGAAGTGAACCTCTACCTTTAATTTGAATACCAAAGTTATCACCAAACTTAACATATCCACCTATATAATCTTCAAGATTTACAAACTTATCCTTGTCGCCAGTCATATGGTTAGAACATCCATTGTCCAAGACCCATAAGTCCTTTTTCTTGGAATGAAAAGTTGTTTGAACCAACATAGTTTGCTCAATGTTGTTGACAGTATTAGGTTTCCAAACCTTTTTAATTTTCTACTGTTTAGATTGTAGATTAGTTCTGCACTGTTTGACAGAATGTCCCAAGGCATTGCATTTAAAACATCTGATTTGTCTAACAAAACCATAGTGTTGCCTAAGACCAAACCTAGGTATTCTAGTATTCATAAGCCAACAAGTGCTCACCTTATGGCCAAATTTGTTGCAGAAAAAAAAATAACCATAGAAGAAAGGATTGACTCTGTATGAAGATCTATTACCTCTTAAAAAACTGAACATGATCCTTACCAAAGTCTGAATGTTTTGAACCTGAACCTTTGACTTCAAAAGAGGGGTTTTGTTTTGCATGGTCAATTGAGCATTCACCCTTTTCAAAACCAACACTAGTTTTATCTTTGTACATCTTCTGCTTGCTGAGCATCTCATTCAATTTTAGAGTGCTTTCATATTTTTTAGTTTCCTTCCTAAGACAGACTACTTCTTGTTCTTGTTTTGGAATTTTTTTATCTTTGCAGCTTACAGTCTTCAACTCTTTTAGCTTCTTCAAGCTGAATTTTCAAAGAGACTATTTCTTGATCTGGTTTATGTTCTTGAGCAAGAACTTTTTTTTGAGTTTTTTGATCTCTTGTAAAGCACATTTCAGCTCACTTTCAAGATCTACTTCACCTTCTTCAATGTCAATGGTGTTTGTATCATTTTGCTGAGTAATTTCAGCCATGAACAAAGTTTCATCTTCTTCAGCTGATGAATCTTCAGACTCAATATCAGATTCATCCTTACTAAATAGACTTTTCTTCTTTTTGAAATAGAAGTTTCGATTAGGTTTGAAGGCCTTCTTCATAGGTTGTTTTTCAGTTGTCTCGTTGTCACAGATTTGATCATCATAGGGACACTTTGCAGCAAAGTGACCTATTTTTCCACAGTTAAAACATTTAAAGGGAATTTTTACCTTATATTTTCCTGATCCCTTTTTAAATCTTCTAACAAAATGGGATTCTTTAGAATCAGACAACTCTGATTCACTGACTTCGACTTTTTCTTTCTTTTCAGTGTTAAAGGAAGTTTCTTTTCCTATTGAAATGTTTTTGCTAGTTTTCATTTCATAGGTAGTAAGTATTCCTTGTAGGTTGTCTAAGGTAAGCTTATCAAAGTGTTTCTTTTCTTCTAGGGTTGAAACCTTATATTCAAATTTGTATGGTAAGGTTCTAACAACCTTTGTGACCACATCAAATTCATTAACCTCTTAACCTAGACCTTTCATTGAATTGACAACTTCATCAACTCTTAGGAAATATTCAACCACATTTTCATCATCCTTCATTTTCAAATCCTCAAATTGATGTTTGACTATAATGATTTTTGACAATTTGACTTTCTCATTCCCTTGATATATAGTTTCAAGTTTTTCTCATATTCCATGAGCAGATTTTCAATGCATGACTTTAATGAACACATCTTTAGTTAACCCACACAAGATGGAATGCTTAGCTCTAGCATTTGTTTCATACTTCTTCTTTTCAGCAGCATCAGTTGGAATAGTGGCTAGTACATTGTAATCTTCTAAAACAATGCTCCAAACATCAACATCAAAAGAAAAAAGAAAAGCTTCCATTCTGATTCTCTAGAACACATAATCAGTTCCATCAAATAATGAAGCTTTGGATACAGAGGCACCATCTTGAGAATGTGCCATTAAAAACAAACTCCAAGACCAGGATCAATCCAAGGTAATTAAACCTATTAGACGATCCTATGCTCTGAGACCAATTGTTGGAGTTAAAATGACATTGAGAGGGGGGGTGAGTCAGTGTCTTAACAGATTTGACCAATTTTCACAAATTCAAAATCCATAGCTCAGATATTATCTCAATATACTCTAATTAATGCATTCATGAGTTGAATATAATCATTGAAAAATAGAATTGAGAAAATTAATAACCAAATAGTGAACTGAAATAATCAATAACACAGTAAAGCAAAGGGAACATAGAAGAACAAGAAGACTCAAGATTTTACCAAGTGGAAAACCCTCCTGGGGTATAAAAACCACTCCCTAAATGCCTTCCAGGCTTAATCTTTTAAACAAAAGTTTACAATGCCTTATAGGTTGATTTTTGAGCACTCACTCAAGGAGCACCAACCCCTCATTTAGAGATATCTATCTCAAGGAGTACCAACCCCTCAAATTATACATTTGAACAAATAAGAATATCTCAAAGGATCTCTCTATTTTCAGTCAAGCTCATAACTCTCTATTTTTCTCATCTACCTAATACATTTTTGATACAACCAATAAAACAATATTCTTAGATTACAATCAGAGAGCTTTTACAGTTTTAAACGCTGGTATTTATTTACATTTCAAGTATGTCTATTGTGAAGAAATCTTCAAAAAAAAAAATTCACAAGATTCTTAGATTCTCTTGCTGATTTTTGAATATAAAACTGAAAACTGATAGTCTGTCGATGATGATATAAATCAAGAGTAATGCTTATCCAGAGAGCTGCAAATCATCCATTAAATCAAAAACGTAACAACTCAGAAAGAAACTCAATGAATATTCTGTTATTTAACCATTCTAAGATTTGATACCAATCCATGATGACGACCACTGTGTTTTGAGTCTTTGTTAACTATTCGCTGAGACAACCAGATAGTTCTACCGAAGGCAATTGCACTGCTAAACATTCCTCTTAGTTAACACTTTCACCATAACCCATTAGAGTCAGGAAGAACACATAGCGAATACATCATGTCTCATCGATAGGCTTCCTTAGAGTATTATTAATTCACTGAGACATCAGCAAGTCTCTCACTGAGATCTCCTTTAGTTTCATTCACTATCACTGTAACTAAACGATATCGGAGAGACCTTTTGTAGACTTCATAATGTTTTGCTGAGAGTCACTTGATACACATTGTCGCCGTGAAAATTCAATACCTATGCCAAAGACCTTTGTCATTTCCAAGTCACCAAGAAAATACATAGTCGGGGAGACACTATATAGACTACCCCTTGTTTTGCCAAAACATCCCGAGCTCACAATAGATCACCAAGACATTAAAGTTCTCACACTGATAGAAACATTTTTCCTTATGTGCATTGCTATAACATTATGATATCGGGGAGACTTCCTATAGAGCACACCATGTCTTTCTGAAAGTCTTCAACCACTTTTGTGTCGCTGTGACATTATACTATTGGGGAAACATTATATAGCCAACATTGAGTTTCACCGATGGGTTTGTTCACTGTAACATAAAGGTTCTCTCGCCGATGCACCCTTCTACCTTATGAGGGTCGCTATAACATACCAATATCGGGGAGACCTCTTGACAAAAGCTTGAGTCATATCAAAAAACTTCATTCACTCAGAGTCACTGAGATAGGATAGATCCTATGCCGACAAAGTTCTTTTGTGTTCCATCGGCGAGACCGGAGGTCACTCGCCGAGACCTCTCGCCGAAAACCCTAGCTCTTACCGAAGAGACTACCTTTATGTTTTTGGTCGGTGTAACAAATCAAATTCGCCAAGACCATATAACGACACCGCAACTCTCGCTGATAGACTTCCACATGCACTAGTCAGGGAGACAATATGATTTCGCTATGACCTCAGCCCGACAGCCAAACTCATGCCAATATACTTATTCTGAAGTGGGTCGGTGTGACATTGCATATTCGATGAAACATTAAACTGAAGATGGTTTCCTTTGCCGCTATGCTCATTCTAAAGTGGGTTGGGGAGAAATAATGAAATCAATAAGACCTTATCTCGAAGGTATAACATATTACGATAGAGAACACTTTCTATCGCCAAAACAAAAGAGAATTCTTGCCGATAGCATCTTGTAAGATAAATTCAATCGTCGTGACATCTGAAATGTCTTGCCGATAGGAAACTCAAACATTTCAAAGTGGATCTGGGAGAACCTACCACTCTCACTTCGATAAGAGTAAGCCTAAAAGAGAAACAACCAATACCTGTGATATGCAAGGAGAACCATCCTGAGATAGATCATCAATGAGAACAAACTGAAAGAGATTTTGTCATCAAGGACAAACTGTAAACACAACTGAGATCCAACATATTGAATGTGTAGTTTTGGATGAATGCATCTACTCTCTCTTGGAACTTCTTGATGCCTTGAGGAAGGTGAGAGAACCATTCCATGGCGTGGCTAGCCAAACTTCTAGGAAATAGTCACATCAAATATGTATCATCATATGTGACTTCCATGCAATAAACTTGGAATTCCCTAATGTGATCTTCAGGGTTTCCCGTCCCATGGTATTTATCAAATTTGGGGATCTCAAATCCATTTGGGAATGGTTTCATTACAAGAATCCTATCAAATGGGTAAGGACACAAGTTGTTGGTTGTTTTTATGGTTTTCCCTGATTGAAGATCAAGTACTTGTTGTGAGAGTAACTTGATTTGCATTGCTACATCATTTTATGGATTAGGGGGTGGGATGAAGGTGTTCTATGGTGGTTCACTTATTGGAGGGATGGTTGGATTGATTGTTGTGTTGGTGGATGGTGCTTGCACATTTTGTTGTGCCAAGTATGCTTGCACTTGCTACTATATCAACAATGTTTGTTGGCCCTCTTGATGTTGCACTAATAGTGCCTATTGTTGAGCCCAGTGTTGTTGTTGCACCAACAATGCTTGTTATTGGGATGCTAGTTGGGTTGCTTCTTGCTACTCTTGGTATTGTTTCAATGCTTGTTGGTATGCTTGCTATTGGGATGCTTGTTGTTGTGTGAGATATTGTACATGTGCTTGTTCTTGCTGAGCTTGGTATTGGGCTTTTAACTAAGCTTCAGCTTGCACTTGAGCTTGTGCTTGTTGGGCAGCTTGTGCAGGTTGTGCAACCTGAGCAGCTTGAGCGGCTTCTTTTTGTTGTTGTAATAAGGCTTGGGATTGTGCAGCCTATTGTGCTTGTTGCACTTTTTGTGCGCCTTGAGTGGCTTGCGCTGCTTGAGCAGCTTGTTGTGCAGCTAATTGTGTTTGTGTTTATTGAGTAGCTAGTTGTGCAGCTTGTCAGTTTTGGATTTGTTGAAGTTCCTTTTGATAAGCAGCTTGTTGAGTAGCTTGTAATGCAATGTTATATTGGCTTAATGTATTTGAATTGGGTGGTGGTGGTGGTGGAGGTGGGTTTGGAATGGTGCTTGTTGTGGTGATAAAAGGCACTGTTGTATTAATGAGTGGGTTTTGAGTGGTGGATGGTGTGATGGATATGCTTGGTCCTTCATAGACCATGTTTTGAGGGATGGTTGCCATCTATTGTAGCGATATCGATGGCAAGGCTTGAGGATTTTTTATGATGCTTTGATTGATGGTTGGTGGGTTGATTTGATTTTGTTGATTGATGTTTGGTAAAGGGGGAAGTCCTAAACTGAGAGGTGATGTGGAATTTTATGGCAAGGGGGGGAGAGGTGGAAATGTGAGTGGCATAATCCCCGAAGGAAATTGTAGACACCGAAATTTGGTTTAGGCTTGCGACTTTCATATTCTTCATAATTTGTATTCTCCATGGTCATGATTAAATAATGTTAATTATTTAATTATTCACTTTAATTTTAATTCTTCTATTAATTAAATAATCTTAATTATTTAATTAATTCATACTTTTCTTTATTCTATCTGATTAATTAAATAAAGGCTTTTTATTTAATTATGTTACTAATTAACCTTATTCTTCTTGTTAACTTAAATAAATCCTTATTTAATTTATTCTTTATCATACTTCAACTATAATTAAATGAATTCTTTATTTATTTAATTATTCATTTAAATCCCTTCATCATTTAATTAAATAAATATTATTTATTTAATTATTCTCCGAATATCGAGTCTTGAATTAAATGAATTATTTAATTCATTAATTCTATTTTAACACATTCTTCTATATTTTAGATAATTGTGTGAAGTTATCTAAGTATTCACTTTTACTCGACTCAACATCTATTTTAATCGCTTAACTCTTGCTTTAATGTCTAAGTGGTGTTCTCGAGTAATCTCTTCGGATTGGTCAATCGTCTAGTTCTAACTCATTTGTGTGTACATGCGGATTAATTAAATATTCCTATTTAATTAATTAAATCTTGTGCGTGCATTCGAACAAGAGTTGCTTTAATCAATATTTATCTTTGTCATGCAAAGATAATTCCTTTGTTTTTGAATACCAAACTAGAAGATTAAATCATTTATTTAATCTTTAATTATGTTTCTAATTTGTATCACTCATGTCACCACTAATATCAGAATGCATGAATAATCAATCGATCTCAACCGTCTGTTGATCTTTCAATCCTGGCTTGTCATTCGAATAATCAATTTTCTATAAATTGATTTGTCATTCATCATTCCAATCTCTCTCGAAATCATATCTCTCTCTCAAAAACTCGCAAAATCTTATGACTTTTGAGAGCACTTAATCTTGAATCTTCGATGTTTTGCTAATCACTATCTTAGGCTATACTTGCATGAACTCTTGAAAAATCTAAGGGAAATTATACTACAATAGCAAAATGGAGAAGGGCAATCGAGATGAATCATGGAAATATGTTTGAAATTGGTGAGATTGTTTCAGTTTGTTTACATTTTTACTTTCCTTTGTTCTTTGTTGCTTAGCATTAGATTTGCATTTAGATTTGTATTGCATGTTTGCTCTAATATTTGTCTTGTGTACTTTCTTGGCATTACATTTGGTGAACCCGACGTGAAGATACCATCTTCGCGGATTCGTAGATCTTTTATTTTTGGTTTTTGCAGGTTTTTTGTATGGAACGATGCATCAGTTTGGCGAAGCGATGCAATTGAATTCCTGAACTGCATCTGATAGAATAAACAACACATCTAAAAAAAAAAGACGCATCTAAAGTTTCTTGAACCGCAATTGACTTCCCGAACTGCATCTGACAGAAGAAACAATGCATTTGACTGGTAACACAGCGACACAATTGATTGATAAAATTTTATTTCTTTTTTCGAAAATCTAAAATTTTCAATTTATTTGTGTGTTACTAATATCTTATTTTCAGCATGTGGCCTTTTGGAGTTAACAAGCTTTTGCAGGACAATTGACGAAGACAATATTGAAAACTACTAATGAGTTTTTCTGCAGGACGCTTGTCGAAGAACCTAGTTAATTTTTGAAACAGATTGTTTGGTAGCATAGCAAATCTTTTGTTTGGTTTAAAATTAATGAGTTTCTACTGTGTTTGGTGTGAGAGCACAAGTCTGGTTACCCTTACGACTTGGTACATTGAAGTATCCTCTCCCCTTGCGCATCCGTGCAATCCTAGGTGTAAGAGAAATGGTTACCAACTCTAGAACTTGGGCCTGTTTTGGTGGGAAAAAGTACTCACCCCAGGACGACTCACACCGATAGCACCCTGAACCCGAGGGACTTCCAGCCGGTATATAAAAGTGGGTTCTTGGGGAAACCCCAATAATCACAAGTGTGGTTCCAACGAGATGGATTTGAAAGGGGACTTGCACGCCATATGGATCACACCCCACGAACAGAATGCCCGTAATAAATACCTTTTGTTTTAGAGACCAACCTATTTGTGGCCGTTGCTTGGTATAGTGTAAGGTACAGTATCATACCTGAATATACTCACTACTGATCCCCTTGAGTAGAGATAGCAGTTCTTGGGAGGTCATTGCCCAAAGAATTCAAAATTGGTGTGCTCGAAAGACGTTAATGAGCCGTGGAGGGGAGCCAATGCCACCAAATTTCTAAGGTATCAGCTCTCGAGAAGGAAAGGTGTTCATCACGAATCCGGGGTATAATAGGTAGGCTATACCAAGTATACAAACCCTAGGCCTTTGGCCTATTAGGATGTGCTTGTTTGTTGTCAATTTAAACATTCTTTGAGTCCAAAATTGAAACTGAAAATACTTTGTCTTATGATTGTCTTTGATTGTCAGAATTTGATCATAGAAAATGGAGTTAGTTTAAATCTCATCTCTGAAAATACACAGAGAGTCGCAACTGTTCACCAGAAACTCGCAATTGTCAGTACGAGTCACATCTGTTAAATCCTGAGTCACATTTGTTAAATTATGAGTCACAACTATTATTTCAGGTCGCATCTATTTAGTCTTGAGTCGCATTTGTCTAGTTTAGAGTCGCATCTACCAGTTTAGCTCACAATTGCTTTGGAAAAACTGCATGCATTATATTCTGAGTCACAACTGTTAGTACGAGTCGCATCTATTAAAAGGTTAACCACATCTATCAAGGTCAAACTAAACTTTACCAGAGAAACACAATTGATTACTAGAAAACCGCAATTGATAAACTTGACTGCATATGTTAGATCCTGCAACACATCTGTCTGATTATCAGAAAACTAGAATTCATAGTCACTGTCCAGTCAACACGATTATACCAGTTTTAGTTGTCCTTACACAAACAGTCTTTGAAATAGAAACCTGAAATGATTTGCTCAATTTTGCATCCTTTAGGGTCATTTAGTTATTACCATATTTGTCTTAGTTCAAGGTAAGTTTCATCTTAGAATACATATTACCTTTCATTATACTTTTAGGAAGGCCACTTTTACAAACTTTAGGATTGGTTTACCATCTATACTCTAGAAAAGTCATAGTGTCAACAAAATTTGTCATTGAACCTAGTCCTATCATCTTATACTTTGTCCTACAGAGAGTCCTCCTAGCTCATCAGTCTAGTTAGGAAACTCAGCTTTTCTTTGATCCTCGTCCTACATTGGTTCCTTGATTTAAACTAAATTGACACCTTGGTTTGACTTTAGGTAGTTGGTCCCTTCGTCTTGGGTTTATAGAATTGATCACTTTAGGGTCTTGCTTAGACTTTGCATCTTTAGAGTCTAGACTAGTGTCATCCTAGAACATCCCTTATTTTGCATACAAAAATCCCAAAAATATAGACTAGAGTCATATTGTTCATAGATATAGTTTTTGCATTTCCCGCATATTGAGCTTGTCTTACATGGTTGAAACTAGGTCTAAGAGAAGAGAGAGAGAAAACATGTCGAACCCAAACGAATTCATCAAACCATTTTCTTCAAGACCTCATAATACTCTATTAGACAAATTCAACACTAGAAACACTCAAGTACATATTGCAGTAGAGGACATAGAGGCCGCCGCACAAGACCCTAAATTTTCCTCTTTTGTAGATGAATACCTAGCAAAAAATCATCCATGATTTTTTGCCAAATTGCTAGCTGAAGGCACTACCTTACCTGCAGGATTTGATATTAGCACCTTACAAACTCAACCTACACAAGGAACAAACACAATGACTGCTAGTACCACTACACCTCAGGTTAGCACAACTATGCCATATGGCACATCTACACGGAGTACGACAGTCAATACGTCTCCATTTGGTACATCTAGTATGACATCAAGATTTAATTTCAATGTAAGGGCTTCATCATCAACTCCCTTCGGTCCTCTTGTTGGGAGTAAAAGACCTAAAACATTAGCCTCTACACCTTATGTTGGTGTCACAAGTTTGCAATCAACAACCATACCAACTGCTAGTATCACGAGTACCATACCACAGTCGATGGCCATACCTAGTGCTCCAGTCACTAGTACCATACCACAGATTACACAAACAGGAGGCATTCCCTCCTTCCAATATGGCAATCAGAATCCATTCTCCCAGACTGGTAGTCAGAATCAATTTTCATCAATTTCAAATCAGAATCCTTTTTCACAGATTGGTAGTCAGAATCCGTCCACACAGATTCCAAGTCAAAAACAATTTACATCGATTCCGAATCAGAATCCTTTTGCACAGATTGGTAGTCAGAATCCATCCACATAGATTCCACATCAGAACCAATTTACATCAATGTCAAATTAGAATCCGTTTTCCCAAAGTGGTACTCACAATCCATTTACACAGACCCCAAGTCAACACCAATTTATGCAGATTCCAGACCAAAACACATTTACCAATATTTCGAATCCAAATCCACCTCAAATGCCAACATTCAATCGAAACCCATCACGAGACTTTGGATTTCAGAACACATACATGGATCTGCATAATCCCCCTAACACATCTTTGACCCAAGTTGACGTCTTACAAACACAAATGCATGCATTACAAATGCAAATGGATAACATGTCAGTGTCAACAAAGAAATCTTTTTCAACAAAGGACATATGCCCATTCGCCTTTGATAGATCACTGTACATGACACCTTTCCCTCACGGATATGTCATACCGAATCTTCCTAAGTACAATGGCAAACAAAACCCAATAGAACATATCAAGGAATTTTCTACCATATGCATAGATGTCGCTTATGACCCCACGTATCTTATGAGGCTATTTCTGAGAAGTCTTATAGGAATTGCACTAGAATGTTTTTCGGGTCTAGATTCTGGCACTAGATCTTGGGGTGAACTAGTTGAGAAATTTGTAGAGCAATTCTCCTTCAACATAGACCATGAGATAAATATAGCAACCTTGTGCCACACAACACAAGATGAAGGGGAAACATTCATTGCTTTCTTCCAGAGATGGAGAACTATTGCTAGTAGGTGTCTTGTTGAGATACCCGAAAAACAAAAGGTTACAATGTTTCAAGAAAACCTTCATCCAAAACTCAGGAGTAACTTAAGGGTACATTGTTGTACATCTTTTTTGGAACTAGTGGAAAAAGGGGTTATAATAGAGAAAGATCTCATTGAGAGGGGTGAACTCAAGACAACAAAATCCAATAGAAACACGATCGTACAAAACACCCCCACGGACAGAGACATATTTTGGTCTTGCAACAAAAATGTCACCAATGATGGGGTGGTTGATGCTAAAATGTTACAAGCAGGACCTCTCCTCACATTACAAGAACCTCATACTTTTTCCAACACGCTTAATGTTGTCAATCAACCTCCTAACGTGGTCCAAAATACTCAACGTCCCCAACAAATGAGATTTAAAAAATGTGAGTTCACTCCCTTAGGGGAACCCATTGAGTCAGTGTTCAAACAACTGTTACAACATAACCTTATACAGTTGCAGGAACCAAGACAATACGATCCAGGATAGTTTAAACCAGCTTGGTGGGATGATAATGCCTTTTGTGATTATCATAGGACTAAGGGACATAACTTACAAAACTGTCGACAACTGAAGAATATCATACAGGATCTTGTCGAAAGGAGAATTATTGAAGTTAGTGGGAAAAAACAAAAGTCATCAAACATTGATCATCAAGTCTTTTCTGACCCACTACATGACCATGGGAAAGGAACTGCCCCCAGTTTGAGTACTAAGACCAATATGTCAGCCAACTATGCAAGTAACAAACATGATTATGATAGTGGAAAAATCATTCATTGCCTTCGTGCCGCTGATGAGAATATCAATACCATTACTATCAATGCTAATCCTGAGTGTGCAGTCAATACTCATCGTACTAAGTTCACTATCCAGAGCCCTCAATCACAGAAAACACCACAATCTTCCAAGTTACAATATAATCTACTTGACCAGTTGGGGAAGACCCCAACTCAAATTTCAATCTTGGAATTGCTGCATATTTCCCCTGAGCATCGATCTATCCTCGATAGCGCTTTACAAAACACCATGATCCCTAATGATCTTGATGTCAATCATTTCTGGGAAATGGTGGGCTACTTGACCAATAATCATCATGCCACATTTTATGAACAAGACTATGCAATTGAAAAGATCCACCATAATGATCCTTTACATCTGGAAGTCCTTGTTGATGACACCAAGGTTAGACGAGTTTTGGTAGACAGAGGAGCGGGGTTAAATCTATGCACTTTAAAACTAATTAAGGAATTAGGTATCTCAGAAGCATGTGTAGACATGACTAAAAGTATTGTCATAAAAGCTTATGATAATGGGGAACAAAAATCAAAGGGGGTGGTAACACTTCCTATCAGAATTGGTCCTACGATAATGAAGACAAAGTTCCAGGTCTTGGATCTCACCCTTCCTTATAACCTTCTGCTCGGTAGACCATGGATTCATGCCATGAAGGTGGTCCCTTCCACATATCATCAGTGTCTTAAATTCCCTTACAATGGCACAAAAATAACCATAGATGGTGATCCTGATCCATTTCAATATTGTACCAATCTAAAAGAGATCCCCCAATGTCAAGTGCCAGTGAACCAAGAGGCCTCATTGTCCAATTCATCCTCTTATGTTGATCCTTCCACACTCACTCAAACATTTGTTTCACCCTCACTTCCTACCACTCCTAGGGTTGAGATCCAAGACAAGGGTTGTGGAGAGTATTACATGAAGAATTCTTATTGTGTTAGCCATTTGGTTCCTCCTGAGTCATATGGTTTACCTACAACAAGTAGGGGACAGTCTATGATTACTATACATGTTCCCCACACAACAAATTTCACTAAATGGGGTGAATTAAGCAAGGAGGTTGTAGATGCAGAAGATGTCACTTCCTGGATGTATAGGGAAGATGATGAGAAACCACTCTTACTTGCTCATATTCCTACAAATCTAAATGGAAAGGGTTTCAAAATTATGCAAAGCAAAGGATATGATGGATAGAGTGGTTTAGGCTTAAACCAAGATGGCAGAATTGAACCAATATTTGTTTCTCAATGGCCAAAAGGAGTAGGGCTAGGGTTTCAACCGATTCAGATTGGCGTTCCTAGTACCCCATTACCCTTACTTGAGGAAGTATGTGCTTCAGAAGATATTAAGACATCTCACAAACCAATGGACCAATATCATTGTAACTCCCCTGACTCTAATGATTATGAGTGGGATTCCCTATCCTCTACTTCTTCCATGGACCTTGACAAGTTATTTGGAGAACTTGACTTGATGTTAAGTTCCTCACCCAATCCCTTAAATTCCTTTCCACCAAAGAAAATGACAAAAGAGGAATGGTTTAAACACTACTATTGGGAATCACTTGATCCTACCTCTTGGCAACCTGAACCACCTGTTTCCGATAGTCAAACCTTGGCATTAGGCCCACCTATTCATCCACCTAGACTCAAACTTAAGAGAAAAGAGGACCTGGTACAAGACTTTTGTAATCACATGAATAATTCAATCTTTACCTTGACCCCATTAGACTTTGATAACTCCGACGATGACATGCCTTTAGTCTATCCCCAACTCATTGATTGGGATCAACAAGATGCACCCATCTTAGACACTTTTGACAATGACAAAGCAATTACTGAGTTCTTGGGATTACGTGAAGGCATACCTAACGGGGATCATAAGGCTGGTTTTACCATTTACTTGGACAACAAAGCATATTTTGGGGAATCTGTTCAACCCTCCAGTCGCAAAAATGAGAAAAAGAATAAAAAAAATAAAAAGGATGAGTCTCTAGGTGAAAACTGAAAGGCACCTTTAGACAATGGAAAAGTAAAAAGAAAGGACGCATCCGAAGGTGAAAACCTCTCTAAGGCACCTAAGGATGGAGGTTTGAACGTTCTCCCCATTGCATAGGAAAAGTCACCCATGCTCATTGAAGAATCCGTAGAAGTCAACATAGGCACAAAAGAGAATCCTCGACTGGTTTATTTTGCAGTATCATTGACAACAGAAGAGAAGTCTAAGTTTCATGACTTCTTTGCATAGAGACAGATAAATTTTGCTTGGTCATATGCTGATATGCTGGGGTTAGATCCTGAACTTGTTCTGCATCATTTTCCCTTACAACCAGGTGCCAAACCAGTGAAACAGAAGCTGAGAAAAATGCATCTACAAATTTCTTTATTAGTCAACGCAGAACTCAAGAAATTGTTAGACGTTGGTTTCATCAGATCTATCGACTATGCCGATTGGATCTCTAATCTTGTACCAGTCACTAAACCAACTGGGGGCATCTGCATCTACACTAATTTTAGAGATATCAACAAAGCTTGCCCTAAGGATGACTTCCCTTTGCCTAACATAGACATGATAGTTGACATGACAGCAGGATATGAGATGTTGTCCCTTATGGATGGATTTTTAGGATATAACCAGATCAGAATTGCAACTGAAGATCAAACTAAGACAACTTTCACTTGTCCTTGGGGAACGTATTGCTGGAATGTTATTCCCATCAGACTCAAGAATGCAGGAGCAACCTATCAACATGCCATGACTACTATCTTTCATGATCTAGTCCACACTTCTATGGAGGATTATGTCGACGACCTTATTGTAAAATCCAAGACAAGGGAAAAACATCTACAGGTTTTAGACAAGATATTTTAGAGGCTGGAAAAGTATAAAGTGAGACTCAATCCAAAGAAATGTGTGTTTGGAATCAAGTTAGGAAAGCTATTAGGTTACATCATTTCTAGATGAGGCATTGAGGTGGATCCGGCTAAGGTAAAAGAAATCATAGACATTCCTCCACCCACTAATCTCAATCAACTAAGGACACTACAAGGAATACTACAATCCATCAGAAGATTTATAGTGCAGTTAGTAGATAAGACACATCCTTTTCAACATCTGCTTAAGGAAGGAGTACCCTTTGTATGGATAGCTAGGTGTGGAGAAGCTTTTCAACTGATTAAAGAATATTTACTCACACCACCTATCTTAATGCCACCTGTTGAAGGAAGACCATTGATTCTTTATATTACGGCAACCCATTCCTCACTTGGAGCATTGCTTGCACAGAATGACGATGAAGGTCATGAAAGGGCAGTTTATTATATCAATCAGACTTTGGTAGGTTATGAGCTCAACTATAGTAACATTGAACGTGCCTGTCCTGTAGTAGTATTTGCTACCCAAAAACTGAGGCACTACATGCTAAACCATCAAATAATGTTGATTTCTAAAATAGACCCTCTGAAATATCTTCTCAGCAAGGCAGCATTAACAGGGCGACTAGCCAAATGGGTTATGATACTTAGTGAGTATGATATCTAGTATGTAGAAAGAAAAGCTATTAAAGGACAGGTCATTGCTGATTAGTTAGCTGATGCACCCATATAGGCAGATCACCCATTAGTTGTAGACTTTCCTAATGAGTTCATATTCACATTTGACACAAACATAACATGGAAACTATACTTTGATGGCTCACATACAAATCATGGTTTAGGGGCTGGTATATTGTTTATTACACCATAGGGTGATTCCATCCCTAAGCCATTCAGGATTGCATTCCCATGCACTAAAAACATAGCAGAGTATGAAGCTCTAGTGACAGGGTTACACATGGCAGTCAAGTGGAACATTAAGCACCTACAAGTATATGGTGATTCCCAACTGGTAATCAGATAGGTAAATGATGATTATGAGACTAAGGATGAGAAGCTTGCTCCATACAAGCACATGGCTGATAGCTTTAAAGAGTACTTTGAAAAAGTTGAATTTCATCAAATACCTCATGTTTTAAATAGGGCAACAAACACTATGGCTACAATTGCATGACTTCTTGACATTCCTAACAACATGCCTAAGTTTGAGTTCTTGGTAGAACAACTTTTGGTCCCAGCCTACGATATCCCAGATTCTGAAATGGTGTGTGACATTGTTGGTCCTGATTCCCCATGGTACAAAGAAATCTATGATTACCTTCATGCCGAAGTCATACCCACTGGCCTATCCAATAACCAATGTAGGACATTCCTCCGCAAGTCAGCCAAATACACCATCGTCGGAGACACCCTATATAGACGCGCCTTAGATAATACCCTACTGAGATGTCTTGATTCTACTAAAGCACAAGCAACCTTGTGTGGGGTGCATGAGGGTATATGTGTTCCCATTCTAGCGGTCCTACCTTAGCCAAAAAGATTATGAGACTGGGTTATTATTGGCCTACTATGGAAAAAGACTCATATGTCTTTGTAACAAAATGTCGCCAATGCCAAGTTCATGGAGACTTGATACATGCCCCAGATAGGAGCTTCGTCCCATAACGTCACCATGGCCCTTTGCCCAATGGGGACTCAACCTCATAGGTGAGATCCACCCCACATCATCTAATGGACACAAGTTCATTATCACTACCACTGAGTACTTTACAAAGTGTATTGAAGCCATTCCTATGACATACATTACCGGCACACAGATTTCTAGATTTATCCTCTACTATATCATCTATCGATATGGGGTCCCTCAGTCCATAATAACTAATAATGGCCGCCCATTTAAGAACCAAGAAGTCTGCCACCTATGTGAGGAATTCCATATCCAGCATCACTTTTCCACTCCATACTACCCACAAGGTAACAACCAAGCAGAGGCATCTAACAAGACCATCATTAGAAAAATCAAGAAGACTATCAATGATGTTGGTCATGACTGGCATTTACAGCTTAACCCGACCTTATGGGCTTATCGCACAAGTATCTGTACTCCCACTAGTGCTACTCCATATTCACTTGTATTTGGTTCTGAAGCTATTCTACCTATTGAGGTCAAGATTCCTTCCCTAAGGGTATCCCTGAAAGGCCACATTGATGATGAAGAGTACCGAGTATCGAGACTCCATGAGCTAGAATTCCTGGATGAGTGAAGATAGAAGGCACTAGACCACCTTCAAGCATATTAGAATCACCTTCGTCGTAGCTATAACAGGAAGGTATTGAACAAAAAATTTGACATTGGTGACTTGGTTTTAATGGAGAACCCAAAGAACCAAGCGGGAAGAGAAAAACTAGGAAAGTTTGAACCTAACTGGTTAGGACCTTATATTGTTACATAAGCTTTTGGATCAGGAGCATACCAACTCTCTACTCCTGAAGGGGAACCATTGGCCTCACCAATTAATAGTATGCATATAAAGAAGTTCTACGCATAGCTTCTACGAGCCTTTGTCTTAATTAGCAAAAATACAAAAAAATCAAAAAATCACAAAAAAATTGTTATCAAGGTGAAAACTTGGCAAATAGGCATCTTGGTAACACCAAAAAAATTAGAAAATCTAGAAAATAGTAAAGAAAAATCATTCATCCAATAGTGAAAACCACTTTAGTGGCGCTTTGGATAGGTACCATGGTGAAAACCTGGCAAATAGGCGCCATGTGTACTCAACTTTGCTCCTTTGCCTACTATTATTCTAATCTACCCTGTACATAGTCCTTATCCCTATACATACTACCTATCCCTGTACATATTCCTTATCTTTCATATCCATCGCTTGTATATACCATTCATAATAAGTGGTAGTCTTTCCCATAACCTGGAACGATTGACATCGAGTGCATTTCATATCCCCCATTTTACCCTATTCATAATCGATTGGTCTTATACTCGACTGGGGGAAAACACTTGATGTGCATCATATTGGTTCTTACATTGGCTGTGTTGAAGACGTAAAACCAAAGAAAAATCCAAAAACATCACAAAATGTCCTGAGAAAACCCAAAAAACATCAGAAAACTTCAAAAAGACAAAAAAAATCAAAACATTTTGAAAATCCAAAAACAGAGTTAGAGTTAGTCGCACTTGTCAGTCTTTGTCGTTTGTCGAACTACATTGCCTCTACGACTAGACGTAGGCAAGGCCATCTATCAATGTGCCCCTAAGGCATTAGGTCAGTCCGTTTAGGTTTGTCTGTATAAATTTATGATTTAATCTATATGTCTATATGACAAGGTCATTGGTCATGTCAAACTACGAGGTCTCTGTGTGTATAACGTAGGCAAGGCCATCAATCGATGATCCCCTGAGGCCACACTACATCAGTCCATTAGGGTTCATCACATTCACTAGCACACACGTCTTCTATTTGTAGTCAGTCTTGTCAGTCAAAGTCAAGTCGAACTACAAGGTCTCTACATGTACAACATAGGCAAGGCCATCAATCGATGTGCCCTTGAGGCTGCACTAGGTCAGTCCTTTAGGGTTTTTCATCACACACAGTCAATTGTCAATGCACCATCTCAAGTCATGCATCAATTTGGTGAACAAGTCAGCAATGTCTCTAAGTCAAATCAAACAACTTGCCAAACAAAACAAACAAAACAGATCAACAAATGTCTGCTACAGGATGTGTCCTTCCTAGAAAAAGACATCATCATAGCAATCAACCTGTATCTTATTCAGGATGGGTCCTTCTTGAATACTGATATCAGAAAAACAATCTATGTCTTATACAAGATGAGTCCTTCCTGCATAATCGACAAGGTTAAACAATCAAACATATCCTTACACAGGTTATCACATCAACGACATCTAACTCAACGTCTTATATGATACATGTCTTTCTAAAACCAGGCTTTGTCATTCCTTATACAGATAGTCATAACATCAAAACTAGACTCACAGTCTTATTCGGTATGTGTATCTCCTGATATCAGGCTTTATCAAATCAATCATTTTATCAATCAAAACAAATCGAAGAAACAAGATCAAGTTTTGGAAAATATTTTACTGGATTTTTGACTTTCTGACTTATTTATTTTATCTTTTCATTTGACTTTATGATGGGAATTATGTTACTAGCTTTCTCAAGGATGTCCCACGAAGGATTTAGAGAAGCAACGATGTATCAAAATTTTGTTTTCTTTGACTGTTGTCTGTCGACTATCTTTTAAATTTGATTTTGAGTCATGTTACTAGTTTCCTCAAGGATGTCCCATGAAGGATTTAGAGGATCAATGACATCTCATGACCCATCTTTTTCTTTGTTTGTTGTATGTGGTTTGTCTTGACAAAAAGATTGGGGCAACTTGTGCCCTTAGTATGAGTTAATGTCAATCCTTGTCTGTGACTGTCTGTTATTAGCAAGTGGATGACCTTGCACACCTTGATCTATGTCATATCATGGTGTTTTTCTCCATTTGTATTAGTCCCACCCAATGATGTTAAAGTGCAATACCTTTTGTGATATAGCAAAACATCAAATATTGCTAATACTAACATCTATCTCCTATCTTTCATTCTTTCTCAATCTTTCTTTCCACACTAACAGTTCTTCTTTCTTGCATTATGATAGAGTCCTGTGACACAACACATTATACATCATCTTGCATCAACATACATGTTAGAAAAATACATGCATATAGCCATATTTCATATCTAGATCATCATGGCATAATAGACATTCATCATCAAACAATACATATCATAATCATTTCATGTACAAAGCAACTATCAATATATGCATCACATTACATCTGTATAACATCACATGTCGTATGCATCATATATATATCATCATATTGCATCTCATTATTATAAATTGCATACATCATATAGAATCATACATCACATAGAGTCACCATTATATCATTAACTGCATAAATGTCATAAAATAAATATGATCATCCATCACATAGGCATATCATATAAACATCACATGTACAAATAAGGACTGCATAATCAATAAATAGAAATGCATATCATGAGAATCACCACCAAAATCATATACATATATATCGCTCAACTGTGTCACATCACAATGTCATAATGTATCAATAATACATGGAAACCCACAGGCTATAATATCAAAATATAATGTCTCACAAGCAGTACCCCTATCCTGAAATGCAACTGCCATCATGTCGGGAGTGTGTGGGGGAATGATGATGGGAACCCGATGACCTCTGAGCTGAGGGCGGTTTGTCATATGGACCTACTCTGCGTGGCTGCTCCACCCCCTCTGTGCTAACTGTCTGACTGTGGGTCCTAGTCTGGGACCTGCTATTGTGTGCTGCTAAGAAACTAGGAGCTCGTCTCTCTAGTGGAATCTCTACCTCATACAAATCCTGATAGTATCTCTCCCTCTCCCCAACTCTAACTAGCTCTCTAGCGAACACAATTGATGGTCCTGTGCACAATGCCCCGAGCTCTATGAATCTCTGCTTAGTCTCCTGTCTCTGAGCTATAGCCTGATCCCTATCCATCAAAGCTCTATCTCTCTCCATCTGATAGGCATCCCTCTCAGCCATCAGAAATCTCATCTGCTCCTCCAAGGATGCAACCTGGGCTCACAATGTATCTGTGTCTAGATCCACTACCCCTATCTCATTCTGTCTATCCCTCGCTCTCCCATCCTCCTCATCCAGCTCCTCCAGGATCTGATCTCGGATCTCTCTCTCATGATCACCATCCTCATCATCATCCTCCATGTAGGCACCTAACAAACCTAGAGCATCAATCTCTACCTCCTCTCTGCCTGCCTCCTCGGGACCTGCCTCCTCCTCTACCGGGATGTCTGGGATGGCTTCCTCTACCAGCTGCACCTCCTCTCCACCTCTCGCAATGTCCTCCTCTCCCCCTCTGGAAATATCCTCCTCTCCACCTCTCCCAACATCTGGCATGGCCACATCCTCCTCTCCTCGCCCCTCCTCACGAATCGATGATAATGGTGGTCCTCGTCCCCTCTGACCACTTCTCCCTCTCCTGCCTCCATGCCGTCCACCTCGGCCATCATCTCCTCCATCCCCACAGCCTCCTCGGCCTCTACCTCTACCCCGCCTACCTCGTGGACTTGTCCCTCGCCACTCTACCGGCGTTGGCTACTCTGGGTCCATTAATGGAATTAGCCTGTGCGCTGCCCACCACTGATCATACTCTGCTATGGTCCTTGGGTCTACTGGTCCATCTCTCCATCCCAATGGAAGTGCCTGTAATCCACCAATATCTGCCTCTGTCGTGGCCACTGGAATCTCTAGACCCTGTAGCGGGACCTCTCGCGAGGATCTCGCAAACTCTGCTCGTCCTCGGGGCAAATCCTGCACCTCTCAAAACTGCTGCAGGACATGATCTGGCAACTGCTGCTCTATAATGTGAACATGCGATACTATCCACCCAACTAAGTACTGTGCCTATCTGCAAAATGGAAAGTGCTCATCCTCATCTGACCACTCCTCACAGTCCAGGTATGACCTCCATGTAAACTACTACATGGTGTGTATGGCATGTCTGAAGTAACCTGTATCTCCAATGTGATGCTACGTGTTTGCCCCCACATAACGGAAGGCGTAAGGAACTCCATGTGGCAGATCAACTATCGTAGGTGGCTGAAAGATTGCAATATGCTCCCACACCCATACAATTAGGAGCGTGGTGCCACAACTCATCGACTGTGCCTCTCGGTATGCAATATCATGCAAATGGAAGTATAACATCCTGAGTACACAGGAACCCCAAGCATACACAACTTGACGCTCGAGCATGCCCACTAGCATCTCCCCCCATCCCATAGGAAAACCATGACCTCGGCGGTCAGGAAGTACTATATTGCCTATCAATGTAGCCAATAGACAGTCCAATTGTCTATACCTTTGGGCCAACACCTGCCACCTAATCTCATAATTATCGAACCCTAACTATCTAATGTCAGCATGGGGGTAGTACCTACACATCTTGGCGGCACCCCTCTGAGTATCATATGCCACTCGTGTGCCTCTAATAGGCAGTCTAAGGATCCTATACACATCCTCCAGGGTAACTGTGGCCTCTCCAGTCGGTAGGTGGAAGGACGATGTCTCCGAGTGCCACCGCTCACATAATGTTGTCAATAGTCCCCGATTCGCACAAATCTAGGGAATATTGGTCACATGCAATAAACCAAGGTGCCATAGAATCTATTGCTCTGCCGGCCACAAATTGTCTCTGAATCAAAATGTAGTAGGTCTCGACTCTCGTGTATATATGGTGTCTAGCACAACCTCCAATGGCATTATACATGCCTCATGTCAGCCTCAATCAACTATTCTAGTGCAAACTGACTCTACTGCATAAAATGCAAATGCGTCGTTATTTTGCACATGCGTCGCTTTTTAACATATACGATTCATAAAATACAAATGCGTCATTCTTAAACAAATGCGGCTAATAATTTCACATGCATTGCACTAAATTCATATGCGTTGAAAAATAAATCTTGCGGTGCATGAAATTCAAATGTGTTTCAAAATATACACATGTGACTATTCTAAATGCAAATGTGATGCAAAAAGTCAAATGCGTTTCATAAATTCGCACATGCGTTGAACCGTAGTCTAACTATGCAAAATGATCGATGTTAAATTACAAATGCGGTTTTCCACAGGAAAATGCATCGTTCGCGCAAGAAAATGTGGTCAATTATTAAAACAACACAACTAAAAATTGAATTAAATGCATTAAAATGCACGCAAATCAAAAATTTCAAAAGGCAAGTTTTAGGTCCATATAGGGGGGTCCGCGCTGGCTAGTCTTTGGAAGGTCTGGATCCTGTATGTGTGATGGTGAGTAGCCAGAAATGGAGACATCGTCGATACGAATGCAGAGAAAAATCTCAATTTCTAAGCTAGGTGGGTGCAAATGAATAGGTTTTTACCCCTATTCCTATATATACCTAGGGCCTAGGTGTCATTTCTTTCCTACTGGACGCATTAACTTTCAATTTCGATCATCTCGTACCCGTCCCTCCCATTTCCAAACTTCATTCTGCAAACTCTACTGCATTTCTGGCCATCCAATGTCCTAATCGGGAGCATTTCCAAATTTTTCTGAACTTTTCAGAAATTTGTCAATTTTCCTGAGGGGGCATACCTTCACCTGTCTCATACTGGGGCATTACTAGGGCATTTTTTTTTATCGATTTTCTTTGACATAATGCCGAAATGACATTGTATCAAAGAGGGGCAAATGTAGACACCGAAATTTGGTTTAGGCCTGTGACTGTCATATTCTTCATAATTTGTATTCTCCATGGTCATGATTAAATAATGTTAATTATTTAATTATTCACTTTAATTTTAATTCTTCTATTAATTAAATAATCTTAATTATTTAATTAATTCATACTTTTCTTTATTCTATCTGATTAATTAAACAAAGGCTTTTTATTTAATTATGTTACTAATTAACCTTATTCTTCTTGTTAAATTAAATAAATCCGTATTTAATTTATTCTTTATCATACTTCAACTATAATTAAATGAATTCTTTATTTATTTAATTATTCATTTAAATCCCTTCATCATTTAATTAAATAAATATTATTTATTTAATTATTCTCCAAATATCGAGTCTTGAATTAAATGAATTATTTAATTCATTAATTCTATTTTAACACATTCTTCTATATTTTAGATAATTGTGTGAAGTTATCTAAGTATTAGCTTTTACTCGACTCGACATCTATTTTAATCACTCATTTAACTCTTGCTTTAATGTCTGAGTGGCATTCTCAAGTATTCTCTTCGTCAGATTGGTCAATCGTCTAGTTCTAACTCATTTGCATGTACATGCAGATTAATTAAATATTCCTATTTAATTAATTAAATCTTGTGCGTGCATTCGAACAAGAGTTGCTTTAATCAATATTTATCTTTGTCATGCAAAGATAATTCTTTTGTTTTCGAATACCAAACTGGAAGATTAAATCATTTATTTAATCTTTAATTTTGTTTCTAATTTGTATCACTCATGTCACCACTAATAGTTATCAGAATGCATGACTAATCAGTCGATCTCAACCGTCCATTGATCTCTCAATCCTGGCCTATCATTCAAATAATAAATTTTCTATATATTGATTTGTCATTCATCATTCCAATCTCTCTCGAAATCGTATCTCTATCTCAAAAACTCACAAAATCTTATGACTTTTGAGAGCACTTAATCTTGAATCTTCGATGTTTTGCTAATCACTATCTTAGGCTATACTTGCATGAACTCTTGAAAAATCTAAGGGCAATTATAGTACAATAGGAAAATGGAGAAGGGAAATCGAGATGAATCATGGAAATATGTTTGAAATTTGTGAGATTGTTTCAGTTTGTTTACATTTTTACTTTCCTTTGTTCTTTGTTTCTTAGCATTAGATTTGCATTTAGATTTGTATTGCATGTTTGCTCTAATCTTTGTCTTGTGCACTTTCTTGGCATTACAAAAATGATCAAGATGTAGGGTCAAAGATGCCCCCTGGTCCAAATAAGTCACCTTCTCCTTGTGAGGTTATGGGGAGAGAGGTTTGAGGTGTTGCACGAAAGGATGATAATGATGACTCATTGGGATCATCAAAAGCGAGGGGAACGTATTTGTGTAATGGATTTTGGGGTATGCATTGCCCCAAGATGGTGTTTTCATCCAAATATTGATTGTTCATGAGGGGGTGTGTTTGTAGTGCATTGAGAAATTTGCTTCCCTTGTTAACAATGGGTTGAGTTGGAGCAATGGATGGTGCAATTTGGGGGATGGTTTGAGTGATTCTTTGGAATGGAGGTGTATATGAAATTGGGGGTGTGGTTGAAATTGGAGGCATGCTCCCAAAAGATGGTTCCACAATGGTACTCATATTGAAATCGGAAGGGAGTTTGGCCCCTAGTTTTGCTAATTCAAGCATGTATAGTGAGGGATTGAGTCTCATCATGATGTTGATAATTCTATGATTCTCAGGATTTTGGACTATCTCAGTGATCTCATCTTGTGTCATTCCAAAGGTATTATTGGTGATATCCTCTACTTGACATTCCTCTTGAGGATTTTGTGATGATGAAGGAAAGTTAGAGGATTGGTTGATCCAAGGGGATTCATTTTGGAATTTTTTTGACTTAGGTCACTTGAAGTGGATGTTTCTTTGTTGGCTTCCATGTTCCTCTTGTGTTGATATCTAGTTTGAACCATAAAATAAGGATCAATTTTCAAGAATGTGGGAGATGAATCTATAATTCTTTGGATTGATCTATTCTTTGGTACAAAGGAGAAAATTTAGGATGCTTAAGGATCAAAAGTGTGATGATGAAATGTGTGAAAGATGGGTGATATGGATGATGAAACTCTTACAAGTTCTTGAGGTAAATGCTAGAATTTTGGGACTTTTTGCATTCTTGGATTTGTTTTGGATTTTGATTTGACCTTGATTTTGGTTTTTGGATTGTTTTGATTTTAGATAATGAAAAAATAGATCCCAAGATGTTGGATGTTATCTATGGGATATACTTTCTCACAAGATGATAATTTGACTAAGTGTAGGGAGAAGGATGCATCTACCCACACCTAACCAAACAAGATGATAATTCAACTAAGCATATGGAGAAGGATGCATCTACATATACCTATTTAAACAAGATGATTTGATGACAATTCAACTAAGCACATGAAGAAGGAAGCATCTACATGTATCTAGCTAAACAAGATGATTTGATGTTAGATTTCAAGGACTTTGATTTGAAGTTTTTTTATTTGATTCAATGATTTTGATTCATGGATTTGATTTGCCAAAAAGTATAGCATGAAGGATGATTTCAAGATTTTCAAGAATTGTTGGTGAGATGATTTTGGTTTGGTGTTTGAAAGATGGAAGAAGATTTTGACTTTGATCCTATGTGTACCTAGAAAGACTCTTGTTTACAAGACCTCAATTTTGAAGAACATGCTTTTCTCTAAACAAGGTGTTCAAATTCCTAAAAAATATTTGGAATTTGACAATAATAGAATGAGTACAATCCGAGATTGTTTCTTGAATTTTTTTTGTAAAATTTGAAAAGTAATCTTCATTTGAATTCGTAGAGTGTTGAGAGATGCTTTTGATGTTCTTTTGGACTAAGAGCTTTTGATTTTTGTTTTTCGTATTTTGATCTTGCAAGAAATCATTTGAGACACATGTGTGGGGTTCAATTGTTCTTAGCTTTGCTCAATGATTTCTTTTTACCACAAACAATTCTTGATTAACTTTTGAAACTAGATGTCCAATGTCTTAACTTATTCTCATTCCACAAAGTGCATTATGTGGAACTTTGCTGAAATCAAGGCAAAGGTTACCTATTGTTGACTTTAGTAAGAAAATTGAGATATAAACTCAAGTGTTTAGAAACCTCTAAGGATAAAATCCCAAGGGCAAGCAATAACACATGAATTTTACCAAAATATATTTTCCTCCTAAAGGGTTTGAAGTTTGATGACAATGTTGAATGTTTGTTTCCAAATGTTTAAAAGCAAGAAATTTTTTTTAACCATGGACAAGTATAACCCTATGGCTATGAAATACTGTATTTGTTAAATCCCCACTTGGACAAGTCCAGCTACGCTTATTTTTAGTGAATGGTTAGATGCTTGACCCCAATGGATCCCCTCCACAAAACTCACTTATATGGGGCACCCAAGCATCAACACCCATGAAAATCCCATAGCATACTTTCCATTTCTACTAAAAACCGTAAAAGTGTGGGGCAGCTTCAGAATGACCATTCTTGCACCAACAAATAGATCAAGGATTTTGGCCTTTTCTAAACAAGGGTTTTAATTCAAAATTTATGTTCGTAGGGATTGATCCATGTGGAAAGATACCATTACTTCCCTTCTCGTCAGAACCAACCACGTGATATTGTCCTTTGTTCCAATAACCACACTTATATACCAGCTGAAAATACACTTGGCTTTAGCGTGTTACTAGTTGGGTTGTTCCCCTAGGTGATTACTTTTTCCCACAAGGCATGCCCTCTAGGATAAACAAAAGTGAGCAAGCAATATCCGTAACTTGATCAATCTTTGTTGCAACACAAAGAGAGAGAATGTACGCAATACCCTCCACTCACACTCGCAAGATGTTTTGTTCAATTTTAATCCCAAAATGAAATATGGAGGCAATTACTTTACCCAACTTAAGATCACCAAAAGGCCTTTTGATTCTCAAGATCGTCATGAGGCATGAGAGAGCACATACATCCTTTCGATGGTATTACTTTGAATAAGCAATTACAAAACAAAGAAGCACTTGTTCATTTTAAACCCACAAAGCAATGATTTGATTCTTTTTAAGCACCAAAGGAAATGTGGAGATTGCCTTGTTCAATTGTTAATCCTCAAACCAAATCTAGTGAGTTTATCCTAAAGTTATTTTTAAGCCCTTTGTAGAAAAAATTGAAATGTTCCTTTTACAGCCCAAAAGAAATTTTATAGGTCCTAAGTACATGAAAGATAATAAATTTTTAAGAGAAATTGTGAATTCTCTAAGAGTGTTAAACAAACACTTAAAGAGTTAAAAAACACTTGGTATCTTGAGAGAGTGATGTCATCATGCCTCTTTCAACCTTGTCTTTTTTTCCACTTCGATTTGACCAACCTACAAAAAACTAGTTAGACTTGCAAAACAAAGGTCAAAACAACAAGTAGTAACCTAGATGATCATAATTAAAAAAACACGTCATAAAAAATTGAGATTTCACTTTGTACTTCCCTTTAGCAGTGGAGTCTGCACAGGCAATGCAGTTTGAGGAATCTAGTGGCATTATATGGTGCCACTTGTTAGTCAGCATTGTTCTATAGCAAAGATAGGGAGTGTGATTGTGCCACCCTTTTGCACAGCAGTGCAGTTTGGAATTTGAAAATTCCAGCACGTGAAAATGGAATCAGCGTTGTAGTTTAGAAATTTGAATCTTGGGTGGGAAAGAAAGAGTGTCATTGCTTGAAGTTTGAAGTGGTGTTATCTAGAAATTTTGGAGTTCTAGTGGTTTTGTACTATGACACTAGTCTGCTAGCGGTGCACTTCCCTATAGACACACAAAAATTGAAGAAAATCACAATTTTTTTGATTAAAACATGATCTAAACATGAGATTTTCCCTCCTAGCGCCAAAATGTAGAACCAAGATCCTAGTACCTACAATAAACAACAAAAAAAAACATTAAAAGATTCAAAATGCAACCCAAGATCAAAGTTCCCCATAAAATCCATTAACAATGCTCAAAATAGGAATAAAAGCAAGAATACAGTAAAAATAAAGGAGATAGATCAAATCCTATTAAAAACATGAAAACTCTTGATCTTATGGGGGAGTTGGTTCCAATTTTATGTGGAAATTGTCCCTTTCCCAACTCCTATGCATTCTTTTGATGATTTGGTGATGATTGATCCACTTGGTGATTGCTTCAAATGAACTCCATTGAGAAAACCTGCAATAACCTAGTTATGCCTTGATGAAATTGATGAAATGCTAATGCTTGAGGATGAAAATTAGTATAGTAAGTTTGTTCAAATTGTGGATAATGAAATGAGGAGAGAACCCTCTTATTTATAGAAATACAAGATGGAGAAATTCCCAAAATGAAGCAATGTGGTACTAACTTTCAACCAATGGCAAGATGCCACTTGTCAAGAGATGAATGGATGAAGGATGTACACATTTTGATGAATGTTCCCATAAATGCAATTAGGTGGAATTTGAAAATAGTGAAATGAAATGTAAGAAGGAAAAGGAATGTCTTAAATGCCACTTGGCTCAATACAAAAGATGAAATAAATGTCTTGTTGGAAGGACAAAGTCCACTTGGAAGAATTTCAAATTTGGAAGAATATTCCCCTATTATGCCATGTTGAGAGAAAATAGAGATTTAATAAATAAATTAAATCTATTTTCATGTGAAAGTAGCAAAAGCTAGAGGATGGGACATGGATTAGGATTAAATTAATCAAGGGTTAATTAATTTAATGAGGCATTAGATGATGTGACAAATTGATTTAGATTTATGGGTTGATTTAAATCAAAAGATAAGAAGAATATGATATAAAGATTAATTAAATAAAGATTTTTGATTTATTTAATTAAAGGGGATGAATGTTAGATTAAATCAAATAAGGTTTTAATTTATTTAATTTAGTAAGATGACTTTAGAGATTTAATCAAATAAAATGAATTATTTAATTAAATAAAGATAATTAGATTAGATTGATTGATTTAATTAGTAAGAGAGAATGACTTAATTAGATAAATGATTTATTTAATTAAGGGATGAAAATTGATGAATTTAATCAAATAAGGGTATTCAATTCAATGGTTAGACCGAGGGATGATTTTAGGATGAAATGGTGTTAGTAATTGAGATCAAGCGTGTAATGTCAATCAGTACATTTTATGTGTCTACACATTGCTCTCCTCTTTGTTGAGAGCCACATCAACACTGTTGTGTCCCACCATCTTCATCACCTTTTCATCTTGTTCTGTATCAGTCTTCACAGGATTCTAGATCAACATCATCACTTCCCAACATGTGGACACTTGAGCAGTTTTCAAAGGCACACAACATTTGGATTTGGATTCTAGGTTAACCCATCTCTTTAGATTGGCTTCTCCAATCACCAGTGGATCTAATACTTCCTAAGGGGAGAAAAGTTATTTGCAGGTAGTGGACCATATTTTTTCTTTAGGAATTCATCATTGGCACAAGAGCTCTTTCTTTATGGGGGGATTCATATCCTCTTTTTCTCTCTCTTATTGAGGGGACATCTATTGTAGTTTTGTGATAAAAGTAGTCCTTGGGGGCTCACATTGAGTCCTTCTATCCTTCTTTCACTAGTGTAGTCATTTCTTTTTCTCTCTTTTGGAGAAGAGTTTTTCCCATGTGGTTTTCTCCTTTTCTCTAGTTATGAGAGATTCATTTATTTTGTACATGGGTACCCCATCAAAACTTGTATCTGGGACCCATCCATGTATACAACATTGCATTATTCATTAGGGTTTTATAGCTTCTCCCTATGTTGATCTTAATCGGGGGTGTTGGAGTAATCAAGATAATCACTTGATAATTAATTAATCATTGATTAATTATTAAGTCCCTTATTACTTTGGTTCGCTTAAGCTAAACATAGGACTTCTTTTTTATTATTAGTTTGAATTAAATATAGGACAAGATGTCTCATTGCATGAGATTAGAGCACTTGTCACTATCTAGTCAAATCTTCATTTAGGGTTTACTTTTGCATGCATTTATAAATCTTGCACATTCATTATAATCATTAATTTAGAACCATTCAGGTTAATAAATTGCACATATCAATGCTCTTCTAGATTCAATATTTTCTCTCTTAGTTGCATAGTAAATCAGCTACTTTGATCTTTCTTTTGTGATAGGGTAATTGCATGCAAGTGATTTTTGGGTGTTGTGGATTTCAATTGTCAACTTCAACAATTTCAATTTTTTTGAGAAATTTGGTTCCTAAAGAATGTGAATAATATGATTAAAAATTAAGAAGATTTCCCATGAAACATGTGCATGTTGAACCCTTAAACTTCTTTTTATCAATAAGGTAACTAAGCAATAATGTGACAGTGTTGTATTGTTTCTCTTCCTTATATATTTAGAACTCATTCATTTCAATAGGTTATATAAAAAATTGGGAACATTGACCCTCCTATTATGACAAATGTGGATCAAAAATTTGAAATACACTATGTATAAAAGAGACTGCCTACCATCAAATGTAAGATATTTAATAATATATGCAACAATAGAAGCCTATACCCATGGCAATGATAACCTTTTAGTACTTTGGGATGTTGAGTCGAGGTTCTTTCCTTGTTCCTTGAATTCATCTCTAGAAAATACAGCATTTTCCATGACTGGGAATTCATATCCATCTCTTGGTAAGTTGAACACTTCTACAATTACAACTTCCAAAGCATCAACCTTTAACCCTCAAACAATGGCTCCATCATTCTAAAGCATTTTTGTAAATTTTTGTGTCATATCCTTGCTATATTTTATCAACTTTAAAAAATAATCCAACCATCCTAATTGTCTAAAAATAGGTAAAACTAACCTATCTTCCACTATTTTTTGATGTGTAGATGGTTCCCTGTGAACTAAATCTCTTCCCATGATGGTAAATTACTTTGTTTCTGCTCAAACTTTCTTCTTACAACTTCAACCACACCCATGTTTCATGTTTGTATACTTATGTTTTTCAATTCAACTGCTTCTTTCCCTCTAAGATTGAAATGGCTCAAATTAGGGATTGGAAATGGGGAAAGAAAATGACACAAATGAAAAAGGGTTGCAGAAAGGTTTTTGGTGGTTTGATTCAAGATCAAGAACATTTTGAAAACCAAGAAAGTGTACTCTCCTCCCCCAACTTATATTGTTAAGTGACCTCACTTAATTGTACTCTCGGTGGGTGATGGTATTATGATATGTAATGGAAATATGACAATGAATGTGAAGCATACAAAATTAAAATTGTAAACATGTCGAAAATAATGACATTCTATGCTAATTATGGAAAAGTAGTATGTGTACCTATCAAAGTGGAGTGAAGTGAATGTAGCTCGTGTGAAGCTAATTAGGAGTGTCTATAGCATGAGTACGATTTGACTATTTCTTAATTGTAATTGGTTATATATGAAATGACACCTTAGCACATGGTAATGGAAAGGTTATAGATTGTACGACTTATGAGATATGAATTGATCTCCTAAATGAATGGAAATCAAATAATTTCGTGTGGGATATGATGGGGTAGGCTACATGTAATGAAATGATAGCTATATGGTTATAGGTACAGAAAAATGAAGTGCATGTGGATGACATGCAAATAAGTTAGCGGATAAATTTGAAATTCTCTAACAAGTGTTGCGGGTACCTTCAACAACAAGTCCCTTTGAATGTTTTTGACCTTTTTATTGATGAAGCTACAATTCCCTATTGTATCATGGAGTGTACTTGAAAAGGATTATTGAGTGTTTCACCTATGTAGTGTGTGCATGTGAAGGGTGATAGAAAATTTACATAGTTGGCCTTAGTAGGTGAGCAGTGTAGCTCATTTTATAAGGCACTTGTAGAACCTATAGTATGTATTGCTATATCTTTATTGGACAAGCTATTACAATTTTTTAATCAGGTTTACTGTCTAGTTCAATTTCTTTGTCATGATCACTATCTAGTTCAATGTCTTTATTAGAAGGACTATTTGGTCCATATTGTTGCATTAATAAAAGAAGGAAGTCATCCTTATGTATTGGATTTTTGTAAATTTTTAATCTATGGCCAATAACCAGTAGTGAAAATTTAAATGCATCAATGGTTTGCAATTTGACTGCTCCATTTGGGAAAAAATTCTCTATTTCATATGGTCCCAACCACCTTGTTTGAAGCTTCCCTTTATAATATTTATACTTGGATTCATATAACAAATCCCAATCTCCCACACTTAACTCTTTTTTTTTGATAAATTGATCATGCCATTTGACTATATAGGCCTAGACACATATCCAAGTTTTGTAAAACTAGAAATACAAGGAAGGATAATTCGATAAAGAGGAATGAAACAATTAAAAAGGTGGATCTAGTAGAAACAAAGAAGGAAATGTAAAATATTTGGTGAAAGAAGAAAGAGATAGAAGCCAAGGAAGAATCTATACCATCCTCTAGTGCAAATTTTTCCTCTAGAAACTTAGTTAAGAGCTATGGCTTAGGGGGAGCTTTAATGAAAATCTTGGTCCCCTACTAGAGAAGAGGTGTTGATGACTCAAAATGAAGGTATATGATGAAGATCAACATGCTTGATCTATTGGTGGAAATTATGGAAGAAAATATCATTATGCAAAAAATTTCCCGAAGCTTTAGAAGTTGTCTGCTTATACAGATGAAGGGTTTCTAGCTTTATTGGTTGAAGAATTTAATGAAAAATTAGGTCAGATCAAAGGATTATAAGTGATTTCACTAAGGAATATTCATTTCACAAAACCATTCAAGAAGGAGCAGAGCAACGAAGGTGTGAATTCAAAGTGATCAATATGATTTGAGATTCAGTGCATCAAAACCCTATCTTGGAAAGCAAAACAAAAGGTATTTACAAATCTTTCTTACCATAGTATTTGAAGAACTTTGTTTGAAAATAAGTTTGAATACTTTGTATAATGGCTACACTGATGGTTAGTGAAGTAACATAGAAACCACAACTGAAATTCAAGTATCCTATGAAATCCATAAAAGATGACCCATTAGGCACATTTTATCATAGTCCTTATGGGTTTTTGCTAATTGAGGATGTTAGGATCTACATTCATGGAAAATGGATGAATATTATCCTAGCAAGCTAGGAGATCTATGGAAAAATGAGCTTACTAGAGACAACTTTTCCTTAAAACCATAGAATCAAAACTTAGCCGCAAATAAATTAAATGTATGGCAATGGTTTCCAAATTTTGTCTTTGATGATAAGTGGGTTAGAATGGCACTTTGCAGAATCCATGATAAATTTGTTTGGACTGATATACTTGGTATGATTAAAAATGAAGTAATTAGAGAGGTTATTGGTCTATGCTCCATTGGACTAGTTCCTATGTTAAAATATGTTAAGAATGAAGTGGTTATGGAGAGAACATGTGTAATATATGAGAAGAGAGCTCTAGCAGTGAATCCCATTAGAAATCCAATTGTGAGATACACAACAATGATAATTGGCTAAATTTACTTCACAAATAGGGACAATTTACTATCTACCACCATAATCAATGTGGTATATGAGATGGTTGAAAAGGGTGTGGATTATGATCTTTGTGAGTTTCTTAGAAAACAATTGATGGAGAATTTGACGCAAACCAAAGAAAAGAAATATGCATTTAAATATGAAACTTTGGTTATATGTTTGTTATTTTATTTCCTGAAAGAGCTTCCCAAAACAAAAAGTGTAACCTGGTTGAAAGGGAGACAAAATTCCCATCATATTACAAAACTATATGAGTGGACTTGCTAATGGAAGAGCACAAGATGAGGCTCCTACAATATTCTTTTTAGTTTTCCAAAATATGATGCAAGTCAGCGATAGAATCCCAAGGAATCTGGTAAAGAAATATGAGAATAACATCACATTTTTGGTGTCAATAGATGAGTGTATGAATGAAGCAGTGGAACCAATGTCTATGTGGATCCCTAAATTGGGATATGAGGTATCTTAAGAAGAAATTTTTGGTTTAGTTGATATCTTGCTAAAGATTCCCAAGGATATATCAAAAAAAAGATATGGAACATATGCAGAGAAATCCATGGAAGTGAACATGGAGCAAAAGAAACCAATAATTCATAAGAAGGTCAAAAAATTGGTGGAAGAGATTGTAGAGGAAATGGGTATCTCTAGGGAGAAAATTCAACATGCAAGGGAGAAAGCTAAAGGAGAATCAAGTGGTACAAGAGGATTTGACTTAAGAAGATCAGGTAGAACAAATATCACTCCTCCCTCTATCTAAAAGTCCTTTGGGACTTCTCCCTTTGTTGGAAACAAATGGAAAACCACTACTAGTCAATTGGTAAGGGAGAAATCCTATCTAGTAGTGCAAACTGCAAGAGTTGAGAAGAAGAGCACCATTGTTGTACCACCTACTACCCCTGCCAAGAGAAGAGAAAAGAAAAAGGAAATGAGAGAGAAGAATATAAGTGTCAATGTAGCAGAAGAAGAAGGACCACAGTTGGTCTAGAGAAGGAGAAGTGATGCTTCATAAGGTAAAGCCAGTGTGAAAAGAAGGTTTGACATTATTGATACTGATAATGAAGAGGAGATTAAAGAAGAAAATAAGAAATTTGTTATTCATATGAGGGAAAATAAGAAAGAGGCCACCAAGAAGGATTCTCTAGAGAAGAATAACGGAAAAGAAACAAGTCAAAAGAAGACTCCAAATGAAGAAAAGATCAAAGAAAATTAGAACCAGTAATACCTCACTCACCTATGAAATTAGTTGAGGCATTATTTAATAGTATTTTATAGAATGAGATGCTAGGAGAGATGAACTCTTTACAAAGATGTGAATGAGATGGATAAGTCCATAATTATTGAAGCCATTATCAAATATATTGTTGTGCTTAGGGTTGATATGAGGAATATCAAGAAGCATATTCCTATAGACTTGTGGAACATTTTGTTAGAAATAAGGAAAGAAGTTGCAAAAGAAGAAGCAAGGCTTAATGAAGAAGCATTGGAAAGAATAAGTGCTCCTCTCTTTGAGGATGATAGAACTACTTTGGCCACTATATTTAGCAAGGATCTAAGGAAAAATAAAAGGGTGACAACCCTTATGGGAAAATATTATAGTGATCCAAAAATAATTAGAACAGAAAGCATTGAAAAAGTAGAGGAGATAGCACAAAAATTGAGAATGCTACTAGAGATTAGGGAAGAAGCGAATGTGGATACCCTTGCTTCAGAACTAAACATTGAAGATGATGTGTATATAGATGATTCTCAGTATGAGCATGATGCAAATGAAGAAGCTACACACAACAACACACCTCTGAAAGTGGAGAACATGACAAAAAGAAATGTTGAGGAAGTAGTGATTAGAGAAGACATTGCAAAGGAAGGCATCACTCCTCCTCTGATACAAGAAGTTACTCCTTTGTTTGGTAGTGAAAACACTACAGAGGAAGAAAATAAGGATGGTAATGAAGAGAATACTGATGCAGAGAAAGAAGGAAAGCAAGAAAAGAGAGATGAAAACAAGGAAGAATTTGGAGATGCACAAACAGAAAAAGTAGAACCAATAGAATCTGGAAATGCAAAAGAAAATAACTCAAAGGGATAGGCTATAGAAATTACAAAGCCTTTTGGTGAATCCTCCAGCTCCTCCAAAGATTCCTTGAAGAATATGTTGAGTATACAACCCGAGTTCCAACCTATTGTGTCATCACAACTACTATAATTACCAATGCAACGGGGTAGTGTAGACTTGGATAAGATCTCTCCCCTTCACAAATTACAACTCAGAGATTGTTTCATGCATCCTAAAGAAAATAGATAATTGAGACACACCAAAAATGTGGAGAACTGATGGAAGAAGTGGTCAAGGCATTACAAGAGGCCATACCTGGTGCAAATATAGATACATCACTATCTGGTATGGAGAACCTAAAATTGCTAATTGATTCCTTTAAGGTATATGCCTCCAAACTAAAAGAAGAAGCAAAGAAAGAAGTTGAGAAGAGAATAAATGATAAGAAAATGTTGAAAATGATTGAAAAATATGCAATTACACATAAAAAGTTTTTAGAATTGTTGAAGGGTGCACAAGGGTGGATTGATGTGGAAAATTATCTATATCAATATGGCATATGAAGTGGCCCAGAGCCACATAGAGCATTAGAAAGGAGATGGAATCTATTGAGTCTCAAATTGACACTACCTGAAGTTCCTATGATCTAACAGTTGACCTAACAAGAGAAAAAAGGAATGTAATAGAAGATATGCATAAGAAATTCTTTCAACTACAAACCTAGAAAGAACACATCATCCTACAGTTTGGATAAATTAGGTACCTATTCAATGCAAAATTTATACTTGTTTCAAAAGCTCTTTCGAGTAAGGACAAAGCCAAGAAAATGAATCTAGTACATGGCACTCCAGAAGAGGAAGAAGAGCTACTTATGGAGTTTGAGACATAGTTTAGATTGTGTGTAGAAGCTAAGAGAGAATGGGAAGAAGGTAGGAAAGCATGACATGCCCATGTACAAAATTTGCAAGTGTCAACCACCTTTGGTTGACATATTTCGCACTTTTTATGCATTTCAAAATTTATGTTTAGATTCTTTGTACATTTCAGCATAATTTTTATTTTTTTGCTTTGGTTCTTGACTTAGGGGGAGTCAATCCAATATTTTTAGTTTGTATACATGCTTACATTTCTCAGGGGGAGTTCTGGTGCAAGTTATAATAGTGTTGAACACCTAGAATACTGAGAGGGGAGGGTGAATTAGTATTCCCAAAAACCATTTAATTACCAGCCATCCAATTAAAATAGCATACTTAGAAATTAATAGAAATGAAAGCACAAACACTCCATAACATATGCAAAACATGAAAACCATAAATTTTAGGTGGAAAACTAAAGATGGGAAAATATTACATAGAGGGTCACTTCCAAAAGGACTCACTATCTGAGTGAACTCAATGTTCATAGTAAAAGTAAAACATGAAAGGGTGGCTACACACCAAGTTTTGAACTGATACAAAATACGCCTATCATATGTTTAGTTCCTTTGAAGCTTAGGATTCTAATCCAAACCACTTCACCTAATAGAAAACACAAATCTCTACTTCGAATTACATTCGCATATCTTTTTCTCAATCTATTACAAAAAAAAAATTCTTTTTCTTGCAACCGGATCACATTATTGGCATACCACACTCCTTAATCTCAAAATGATCTTCTATAGATATACATGAGCATCATTACAAACACTAACTAGGTCAGCCTTAATAGATGATGCAAAGGAGAATGAAAAATGCTCCTTGTCGACACCCAATTCAAATTAAATACCTTCATGCCACAAAACTTGTGAGATATAGGTCAACATGGACCTATAATAGCTCCTTCTTACATCCACATTATAATTTTTATCTCCACACCCTTTTGCATAATTTAGGTCGGTCAGGCATAAGACCTAAAACAAAATACTCCAATTGATTAACACACATAAAACACATGGATCTCAAAATGTCTTGCCACCTAGAATTATTAACCCATAGACACCTATAAAAATATCCCACAACCACAAGTCCAAGTGCACTCTCATAGATAAGTACAGATAGAAAAGGCTATGCACATTGTACTAAAACTGGGAACACTCTATATATAGGACTTCTGTCAAATGCAATTTTTAAACCATTCATCCAAACCAATTGAAATTTTGGAATTAGGCATTGATATCATCCACAAACCACACATTGGAATCACAAGAAGGGATCTGATCATATGATGAAATGGGAACCAGTATATGGAGGGCTCATAGAGTAAGCAAAAGTATTCTTCATATCACCATGTAGCATTGACATCAATGAAAACACATGTCTTCTTCATTCTTTCAACAATCTCCCCCTTTGTCATTGATGGCTACCTGCACCAAAATTTCTTCTTCCCACATCTCTCCCCATTTGACATCAAGGGAAAAGGGTGCATATACACACAAAAAAATTATGTTAATTAAATGTACAAACTGAATAGAAGTAACTGAATACCCCTTATAAAAAGTTCCTAATATATCTACATATGTTCAAAAATATTTGAGAAACGAAAAAGAAAATGGTTAACCCAAAGATGTTGACCCAAGCCTTTGTAGCATGTCTTTCCAAATATCCTTTCCTTCTTCCCAAATTATTTTTTCTACATAAATCAACATGTGTAAAGTTTTGAGCTTCATCAAGGCATGTTCTCCTTCTTCCATAGTTCCAGGATTAAGATTTATCTGTAAAATCCTATTAGCATTGGCTAGGGCACATGAAATAGGTATGTGTTGTGATTGTACATAGTCCCTCAACTTTCCAAGTTTCGTAATAATCTTTTCTTTCTAAGTTTTCAAAGTAAGGAATTTGTCATGCAGATCTACTATAGCAGACGAGGTATGATACTTTTTGTCTAGTGCCAAATCATAGTCATTTGATGCTTTGGAAATTTGAGACTCAATAAAGTCCATTTCGACTTTTATACCTTGTGTGGCTTTTGGCCACATAATGCAATGTAAGATCAATTTTTTTGCCTCATCCTCAATCATGTACCTCTTTCAAGCATTCTTCAATCTTAGCATGGGTTGATGTGCATTTTTATGTAAGCCTTGCTATAGCTTCTATTTCCATTTGTCCTTTCAAACTAGAGGCATAACCTTTAAAATAATAAATCAACAATCTGAAGTTCTCTATAGAAGATAATGTAGTATCAATATCAGTACCTAGAGTGATTTCTTGTAATAATTTCACTGCTTCTTCCATCAACTCATTACTCTTTTGGAATGATTCAATAATTTATTTTCTTGCTGTTACATTTAACACATCACTTAGTTGAATCTTATGCTCATGGGGAATCTTACTTAAGTTAGTAGTAGGAAATTGCAATAGTTGTGAAGAGACTTCCGGTTGGAACCATTTCTGATTGGCTAACATGCCTTTTAAAGGATCACTAGAGGATTTTCTAGTGTTCTTGGGTAACTCCTCAAATTTATCATCTTCTTCATTTTTTCTGGAGTTAGTAACTTCACTTTGTTCTATATTTTCTTCTTCTTTATCGAAGGGCTTATTTCTATCTTTTTCCTTATCTTCCTCCTCTCCTTCATCTTTTCCTTTTTCTCCTTGCTCACCTTCTTCATTTTCATCTTTCTCCTCTTCCTTTTCATCATTAATTCTATATTTTTCTTCCTCATTTATATGTCTTTTCTCATTTTCTATTTCATGCTTATTGCCTTCACTAGTGCTATGTTTTGCATTTATCAAAGAAATAAATATCTCAAGATTGTTTTGAATCGTGTTTCCCAGAGTGATAGGACGGTCAACCTTCATAGTTTCTTCTCCACTCCCAGTCTTTCCTTCCTCATCATGCATATCTTGATCATTTTCTTGCATAGATTCTTCCATGTTTGGAAGAGTATTATCTAAAATTTCATCTTCATTATCGCTAGTTTATTTATCTGAACCATGTCCCTTGCTAGAAGAACAAATAGGAATCATCTCAAATATTTGTGCAATCTCAATGTCCTTCTCTTTGGTCTCCTTTTGTATTTTCTCAATTTGATCCTGATCTTTTCCCATGAGAAGTGTTATCCTTCACTTTGATCTAAATTCTTTTCTACAAACTCGAGCTAATGTGGCCTTATCAGCATTAGATAGGGAGAAACCAATCTTCTCCACAACATCTGATCTAATATTTTCTTCTAATGTAGTGGATTCTTCTCTTTTCTAGTAAAACCCTCCATACATAATTTGTGACCTTTTTCCCGATATACTCCATATCAGGTTTCATAGTGGCAATATATTTTATGATAGTTGCAATTATTGTAACTTTGTTTTCCTCATTTTCACTCAGATACATGATAGTAGTTTCCTTCAAAATTTTGTTATGAAAGATACCTTTAAATAGTGAATTTAGATTCATTGGGCTTGGAGGATTCTCTTGACTAGACTTCTTACTCTTCTTCTTCTTCTGAATCATAGGATTCAAGCTTCTTTCCTTTCTTTCATTTTTCCTTGTGCACATGTATTATAAAATCTTACTTTTCTTTCTCCATATCTTCTTCTTTAGAAGAGACTAATATCTATGTTCTTTGGTTCTTCATAGTTACTAGTGACTCTTCATCCTCATTTTCTTCTTCTTTAGAGAGCACACTCATGTCCTCTCTTTAAGTTTTCTATTTCTTTCCTCTTTTTGTCTTAGAGGCTGATGGGGAGGCTACCGAAGTAGCGTTTCTTTTCTTTGACTAAGATTCTTTTGCCACTGGAGCACTAGTCTTCATTCTCTTAGTGTTGTGAGGAGTAGAAACTGGTTCAAACTGTTGTTGAGTAGAGGGACCAATTCTACCAGATCTTTTTGGGTCTGGAGGACTCAACAGCAGTACCTATTAATTCAACAACTATTTTTATTAATAACTATGTTTCCTTTGTTGTAAGTCCACTGCTTTTGATACTTTCACTTACTATCTTTGTCACTCTTTTCTTACATGCAGATTCTAACAATTCCACATGTACTTTCATTTATTTTTCTTCATAAGTCCCATGTCTTTCCCAGTTAGGAACCTTAGGACTGTTGAGTAAAATTTTAATAAGACCATCAACCTAAACTTCTTTCATCTCATATTTGATTGGGGGAATAAAGAATATTCTAGGTTCTACAACTTTAGCAATACAGAAATCAATGGAAAGTAAAAATGTGATGTCATCCTGATATTTTTCCACTAAGGTGCAAGGGATCATTTCCATTTCATTCATTCTCTTCTAAAATACTACAAAGAATGTTGTAAGTGCCTCTTCTTGAAATTTCAAGTCACCAAGACCACACAAGTGTTCTAGAATCTAATGTGAAACTAGTTCCCTTTAATTCCACATGACATTACTTCTCCCTCGAAGTTCTTTCAGAAAATAGAATAACAAATAAACTAGGAAGAACTGAACTTGAACGCATATTTCTTATCCTTGGTTTGTATCGGGTTGTCATTTATAGTTGTTGTCGAAGCAATTCACACAAATCATAGTCTTTACCCTTTCCGGCCATCTCATAGGCAACATGGATTATTGTAGCTAACATTGAATTTTCCCTATTGGTGTAATAAACTTTGTATCCTATGACCAATGTCGCATACCTAACTGTAGGATTCCAAATAGTATCCACCGTGAGAGCCCTATGATTGAATGTGGCACTAGTAAGCTCCATTACATCTTTATTCTTTATAGATTTTAATACTAGTATGGGTCCAATAGGACAGTCCTTTCACTTCCCTTTTAACCTCTTTTGATATCATGCCAGGATTGTCTGCCCATATATAGCAATCATGTATTTTGTTCAAAGCCATTTTTACAAACTTATGGGTATCATCATAGGTAAAATTTGAAAATAGCTACCAGATGTCCAAACTCTTTGTCACAAGGTTTTTGTATTCAGGCTTGATTTGGTGACATCTCTAGCTAACTCATTTATCCATGGGTTGATGAGTTTCATATTATTATATTCTTCCAATTTTTCGTGAATAAAAGCCCTAGAATCCCTAGTATGAAAAACCTTGTTTGGTATGCTTAAAAAATCTCTGAGCGGGTCATCCTCAAAGATCTTTATGGGGTATTTCTTGAATTTTGGCTAAGGATTTTCACTTACATTTACTAAAATAGGTGTGGCCATTTTTTTTTTAGAATTCAAATTATTAAAGGAAATATTTTAAGACAACGGTAAATACCTCTTCTTTTCTTGACTGAAACTAGGGTTTGAGATGCTCTACTTCCTAAATTTTTAAATTTTCTTCAATTTGTTTCCAAATGCATAGAAGTGAGTGAATTAGCTCAACTTTAGAAACTTATAATCCAATATATTCATCCTAACTCCCATTTAATGCATCAATCAAAAAAGCTAACTAAAACTCTTCACTATGTAATAGCAAGCCCATGTATACTCTGAAAAAGCTTATTTTCTTCTAAAATTTTCTCTAAAAGATTTAGACTATCAATCTTTATCTCATATTTTCATGCCAAGCTATGGCACCTTATACCGATAGGGGGATTTTGATTTTCTATAATTGCTCCCCATAAGCTAAAGCCTAGGTTTAGTTTTTGAGAGAGTTATCCATACCAGAGGGTGGTACATATTCGTTTGTGATTTCTAATACTTTCTTATTCTTAGGCTCTTCTTTCTTCCTCTAGATATTTTCCATTTCTCTCTTTACTTCTATTAGATCAATCTTTTGTTAGAATTGTGAAACAAGCACAAAACAACAAGCCATGAGATCAAACAACAAACAAATAAAAATTCCATGCAAGAGATCTACAAACAATATATACAATAGTCATCAATAAGAAAAAGCTACAGAAGCAAGAGACTCTCAAAAAGATATGAAAGATTTAGATAATAATTACAATGAGGGTTGAGTGCTTTATAGGAAAAAAACCCTAAATGGTGCTCACTTTAGTTAACATAAAAGCACTTAGTTAACTAAACAAAGAAATCCTAAGTTTAACTTAAGTACATGAGAATAAATTAGACTAATAATCAATTAAAAATAGGAACACAGGATGAACAAAAGAACACCATTGAAGCATAAAGGAGCTGCAAACATTGTCGAAGAATAATTGTTGTAATGTCGAAACAAGAACCTTCGATAAAATAGATGATGATCAAGATCAATAAGATGAGAATTTGAAAGAGTTCCCCCAACAACACTACTCGAATTAGATGGAAAACAAAGGAAAACACCAGGAACTCAAAGATATAGATGGCACAAGTACCAAAAGTCTAAAGAACTAATCAAGTGAAAATTGGAAGGTTACCTCTTAAAATAGGAATGTAAGAGTGTCCATATGGTAATTGATCCATCTCATCAAAATGCAGCCGCTACATCTAAAAGTATATAGGAAAAAATACTATACAAATAGCTCACTCTAACGCAAACCCAAGGAAGCATTAGCACCAATAGTAGAAAAACCCCCATAATGCTAAAAAGGGAGAGGTGTGACAAGTACACTGAAACCGAATGTCAGAAAGAAGTGCATCAAGAAGAACCAAGAACATATGAACATGTAAACATGAAAGTACCAACACATATAAAGGGTGTGCAAACAAAAGGCACACACACATGAGGTTTTTTCTGTGGAAGGGACACTCACTTGACAAAGATATGATGGCAAACAAAGGCAAAACATCAAACCCCCCATGACACTTTATAGCATAGTGCGAGTAAAATAAATCACAAAGTGATATGCAAGATCCCAAGAATCATGTGAAATACAGAGGCACTTTATTTCAATGTGTTTACATAATAACAAGTGCATATAATGGAAGCCCATAATTTCCAAAAAAGGACTACATGTTTAAAATACAATTATTTGATAGAAAAAGAGGAAACTAGTAGCACCATGATGAAGTACATGAAAAAAATAAAGTGCTGATGAGAAAAAAACTCCATCTCCCCCAAATTTCTAGTACAATGCATGTAATTTATTTTGCAAAAAAATAAAATGTGCCTTTCTTATTTAAATTTATAAAGTATTTAATTTTAAAAGGACTAAAAAACTTTATATATTTTTAAAAAAATAAAACTATTTTTTTAAGAGAAAAAAATAATAAAAAAATTTGTTTTTAAAATAAATAAATTAAAAAACAAGAGTGGGTGGGGCTCGAGGTGGGACCGTGCTTGCCACATAGTGGTAGGGGTGGTACCACCTTGTACTCCCTCCCTCCCCCCACCCAAGTGGAGGTGGGACTCGAGGGGCCACCGACCTATCATTATGGCAAACAACGGTACCCCTTTGCATACCTCACCCCACCATGGAGTTTAACAAAAAAAATTAATGAAATTTTGATAAAAACTCAAAAAAAAAAACCTATGGCCTTTTTAAATTAGAATTTTCAATTTTTTTTAAGTTTGCAAGAAAAAAATATCAAAATATTTTTCATTTTTACCTTGATCTACATGTTGGGGAGGTCGTACGACTTCTAGGCGGCAAAAACAAATTTTCCTCAGAAACTCTCGACATGGATTTTGGTGATTTGGCAAGCAATCTTAAGGTTTTTGGGCCTTTGATCATGATGGAAACCTCCTCTTTGGGTCAAAATGCACCAAAAATGCAGCTACCCTCCGGATTTGGAAACAAAGAAACCTCTTCAAACCTTTATAGATCTAGTGTCACAAATCCAAATCAAGTGAAAAAAAGGAAAATTCAACTTTTTCGATAGCTCTAGATCCAATAGTGAGGTCTTTTTGCACCAAAATGCTCTTAAAAATGCCCACCTCCAAAATTTGCAAAAAAAGCAAAGGGGATTCAAATTTGAAGCCTGTAACCCTTGTTGAAGAAAAAACCTCATAAATCGAGAAGGGGTTCATTGAATCCATGCTTTGATACCATTTTAGAATTTTGAAACAAGCACAAAACCATGAGCCACATGATCAAACAACAAACAAATACACCTTCCATGCAAGAGATCTACAAACAATATATGCAATATTCCTCAACAAGAAAAAGCTACACAAGTAAGAGACTCTCAAAAAGATATGAAAGCTCGAGATAATTATTACAATGAGGGTTGAGTGTGTTATAGGAGAAAAACCCTAAATGGTGCTCACTTCAATTAACAGAAAAGAACTTAATTAGTTAACTGAATAAAGCAATCCTAAGTTTAGCTTAAGTCCATGAGAATAAACTAGACTAATAATAAATTAAAGATTAATTAATTATTAGCTAATACATGATAACTCTAACATCTTTGTGACTAGATTATTGTTGTCTTCAGGATTATTCTTTCTTATGCTTATGTTGAATCTAGCAATATGTCCTTATTTATTGCAATTGTGGCATACAATATTCCTCTAAGAGTTACTCTTTTAATTTATTCTAGATCTTCATCAGTTAGCATTGTGTCCAAAACCATGACATGTATAGTAACCATTGAAAGACCAAAACATTCTATTGGTGTAAGTATTCCTTATTTTATTTTTGCATTCATTTGCTATATGTCCAAAAAATTTGCAAGTAAAGCATTGACCATTAAAGGATGAAATTTTTTGATTTATTTTGCTTTACATTACATTGCTTTATGACCAAATTTGTTGCAAAAAATAACAAATTCCATTAAAGGATGAGTACCTTTGAGCATTCAACTATCTAATGGGGGGTCTTCTTCTATTATTTCTTTGATTCTAGTACCATAAATTGTTCTTCTTATCTCCAATCTTCTCAAGTTCACTGATCTTTTCTACTTTTGAACTTTCACCTATCTCAAGTCCCAAACCACTTTTATCTTGAGATGCTTTCTGGCATACAATTAGGTCATCAAGCATTGTAGAGCTTGTCTTAAACTTGTCTTCATGAATTTTTTCTTTTTCTAAATCTTCTCTTAGGTTAACCACTTCTTGTTCAAGCTTCATGCACTCATCAGTTTTTTTTTTGCCATAGTATTCAAACATTCCTCAATTCTTTTATTTTCTTCCACTTGTAACTTTAATCCAACAATGTCTTCATTTTCTTGTCTATATTGTTCACTGACTTCCTTATGCCTTTCTCTAAATTTCTTGATTTGTTCTCTTAGTTTCTTGATGCATTCATTGGCTTCATTGATATTTTCCTTCAGAATTTTGTTTTTTCTTTCAACTTTGTCAAGATCTTCAAGAGCAACTTTATGTTTACCATCCTTATCAAGTATGCAACCATTATCAACCATGTGTTCAAATTACAAGACCTTCCCAAAGTAGTTAAGCTCATTTAGGGGAATCAAACTATGGTACAAGTTGTTGAACACCCAGAATACTGAGAGGGGGGGTGAATCAATATTCGCAAAAAACATTTTAATTACCAACCATCCAATTAACATAGCATACCTAGCAATTAATAGAAAAGAAAGAAAAAAAACTCCATAACATATGCAACACATGAACACCAAAATTTTGACATGGAAAACCCAAGATGGGAGAAACCATGGTGAGGATTAGCTCACAATATAGTATGACCGGTCATAAAATATTACATAGAGGCTCACTGCTAGAAGGACTCACTATCCAAGTAAAATCATTATTCATAGTAAAAGTAAAACATGATAGGGTAGCTATACACAACCAAGTTTTGAACTGCTACAAAATGCATCTATCATATGCTAAATTATGTTCCTTTGAAAGATTCTGATCCAAACCACTTTTCTTGATAGAGAACACAAATCTTTGCTTTGAATTACATTCGCATATCCTTTTCTCAACCTTTTGCAAAAATTCTCTTCTCTACTTGCAACTGGATCACATTACTTGCATACCACACTCCTTAATCTCAAAATGATCTTCTATACATATATATATACATGAGCATCATTGCAAACACTAACTAGGTCGGCCTCAATAAACAATGCCAAGGAGAATGCAAAATGTGCCTTGTTGGCATCCAATTCAAATTCAAATACCTTCATGCCATAAAACCTATGAGATGTAGGTCAACATGGACCTATAAATGCTCCTTCTTACATCTGCATTATAATTTGTCTCCACACCCTTTTGCATAATTTAGGTCGGCAAGGCATAAGACCTAAAACATAATACTCCAATTGATTAACACACAAAACACGTGGATCTCAAAATGTCTTACTAGTTGGAAGTATTAACCCATAGACACCTGTAAACAATATCCCACAACCGCAAGGCCAAGTGCACATTCACGAAGAAGTGTGGATAGAAAAGGCTATGCACATTGCACAAAAAATGGGAACACTCTATATACAAGACTTCTGTCAAATATAGTTTTTAAACCATTTGTCCAGACTAGCTGAAATTTCAGAATTAGGCACTAATTTCATCCACAAACTGTTAGAGTTATCATACATTAGCTAATAATTAATTAATCTTTAATTGATTATTATTCTAATTTATTCTCACACACTTTAGCTAAACTTAGGAATGCTTTATTAGTTGAGTTAATATTAGATCATTATGTCTCATCGCATGTGAGGTTGACACTTGTTATAATTTGATCCTTTCTCATTTAGGGCTTTTCTCTTATAAGCATTCAACCCTCATTGTAATTAATTCATGGAGAATATCTGGAGCTTTCATATCTTCTTGAAAGCTTCTTCTGTAACTTTTCCTTATTGATGAATATAGCAATTCTTGTTTGCAGATCTCTTGCATGGAAGGTGTCTTTGTTTGTTGTTTGATCCTATGGTTTTGTGCTTGTTTCACAATTCTAACATAGTATTAGAACATGGATTCAATGAACCCCTTCTCAATTTAAATGAGGTTTTCTTCTTCACAAGGGTTGCAGGCTTCATATCTAAATCCCATTTGCTTGTTTTGCAAATTTTGGAGGTGAGAATTTTTTGAAGCATTTTTGTGTGAAAAGGACCTCGCCATTGGATCAAGAGTTGTTAGAAAAGTCAAATTTGGCTTTTGTTTCACCTGATTTCGATTTTGTTTGTCAAATCTATGAAGGTTTAAAGAAAGGGTTTTTTTGCCAAATCCAGGGGGTGTCTGATTTTTTGGGGCATTTTGAGCCCAAACGGACCTCACCATTGCATATGGAGTGGCCAAAAACCCTAAGATCGACTAACAAATCATTGAAATCCAAGTAATTGACATCTAAGCCAAAAAAAATTGTCAGGAAAGTCGTACAACCTCCCCAACACAAAAATCAAGGTAAAATAAAAAAAAATCATATATTTTTTTCCCCTACAAAAAGAATATTTCAAAAAAGATTGAATTTTTTTTTTTTGAAAACCTTTTAAAAAGGTCTGTGGGTTTTTTTTTAAGTTTTTAATTAAAATTTATTGAAAAAAAGAAACCCCATTATGGGGCGGAGTACCCAAGGGGTACCCTGCCTACCATAGTGGCAGGTCGGCGGGGCCCTTTGTGGGGGGTACCAGGTAGTACCATCGCCTGTAAGGCGGTGATCCCACCTCAGGCCCCGCCCAAAACCTTTTCCTTTTTTCTTTTTTTTAAGTTTTTTATTATTATTTTTCTTCAAAAAAAATAGTCTTTTTAATATTTATTTTTATGTCTTTTTTGAAAAAAATATATATAGGTTTTTTGTCTTTTTTTCTATTAAAAAAAATAAAAAGGAAAATTTGTTTTTGCATTTCCTTTTTGCAAAATAATGTAAATGCAGCCTACCTAGAGATTTTTTATCTGCAGCACTAAAATTAATGGACCTCCAAATCTGGAGGTGGTTTTTTTAAATTTGGCGAAGTTCTTTTACCCTTCTTATCCCCTCTCTGTTGGGCTTTTCAATTTTGCACCTCAACTTCCAGAGGCCATATCTTGGCCATACAGTGGTCTTTTGAAGTGCATTTTTTTTTTAAATGGGGTGAAATTTCACACTCTTCGCAATGGTGTAAGTTTTTTCTAGTTTTTTTTCTATTTTTTTCCAAAATTCCTTTTTCTCAGTGCTATAGCTATTCAGTTCTAGTTTTGGAGACTTTGACGAGCCATATCTTTTGCATCCAAACACATTTTTGGGTGTTGTTTTTTTTGAAAGTGCATGTTTTTTCATGTATTTCATCATGGTGCTACTATTTTCCTCTTTTTATATAAGATAATTTTATTTTCATTTGTTGTCATTTTTGGACCTTATGGGCTCACATCGCATGTATTTATCATTTGTAAACACACTGAGATAAAGTGCCTCAAGTTTGTATGTGTATTATTGGGATTCTTGCACATCACTTTGTGCCTTGTTGTACTTTCACTATGATATAAAGTGCCATGGGGTTGATGTTTTCCTTTTTTTTCCTTCATACCTTTCTCATGCGTATGTGACTTTTGTTTTCACATCCTTTCTATCTACTTTTACTTTCATAATTGCACCTTCAGATGCTCTTGGTTCCTCTTCATGTAATAATTTTTGGCATTCAGTTTCAGTATACCTATCATGCCTCTCCCTTTTCAGCATTATGGGGGGGTTTCTATTGTTGGTGTTAATGCTTCCTTGGTTTCGCGTTGGAGTGAGCTATGTATACAGTATTTATTCCTATGTACTAGGCAGATGCAATGACTGGTTACCCATGCATTTTGGTGAGATGGAGCACTTACCATATGGACACTCTTACATTCCTATTTCTAGAGGCGACCATCCATTTTCGCTTGATTAGTTCTTCAGACTATTGGTACTTGTGCCATTTGTATCTTCAAGTTCTTGATGTTTGCCTTGGTTTGCCATCAGATTCAAGTAGTTTCATTAAGGGAATTCATGAAAATTCTTGTCTTCTTAATCTTGATCATTATATTTTTTAGCGGATGTTATTCTTTTAGCATTTCAGCAGTCTTTCTTTGATAATGTTTGCAGCTTCTTCATGCTTCTGGAGGTTCATTTGTTCCTGTCTTTTGGGACAACCTTGTCTTGTTTGGAGGATTCTTCAGTCCTTCACTTGGATTTCATCTCTTTTTTGAGTAGAGTTTTTCCCATGAGGTTTTCTCTATTTCTCCACATTATAGAGATCTTATGTTTGTACATGGGTACCTTACTTGGCCTTGTTTGTCAAGACCCATCTTGCATTATTTTTAGGGTTTTTAGCTACTCCCTACATTCATCTTAAGGGGGGTGTTAGAGTTATCATACATTAGCTAATAATTATTTAATCTTTAATTGAATATTAGTCTAATTTATTCTCACATACTTTAGCTAAACTTAGGAATGCTTTATTAGTTGAGTTAATATTAGATCATTATGTCACATCTCATGTGATGTTGACACTTGTCATGATCTGATCCCTTTCTCATTTAGGGATTTTCTCTTATAAGCATTCAACCCTCATTGTAATTACTACATGGAGAATTTTGACCTTTCATATCTTCTTGAAAGCTTCTTGCTGACATCAACAGAATATTCTACTGCATGGACCCATTTGACCCCCTTTGTGCACTAAAAGGGGTATTTTTTTCATTTGGCCATAACATGGGCATACGATATCATTTTTTAGCAAATGAGATATCATCAGAAAGCTGATTTCGTCAACTTTCCATTGATGTGGGTTTCATCACTTGTTTCTACTTTTGGTACATTCTATAGTCATTTGAAGTCAAAGGAGTTGTTTGCAGTCCCCAGCTCATAACTTTTGGCTAGTTTCTCTATTTTTTGTGATCTCGGTGGCATTGGAACCGTCTTTTAGAGCTCTTTAGTTACATCCATGCAATTTTCCATATTTTTCTCTAGGTATATTTTATTCATATTTTTGTATTTTTGCACTTTAGTGAATTACTTGGTCATTTTAGCTTCTGAGAACTTCTCGTTTACGTGGGTTGCTTTGTTTTTTGTTGTTCTTCATGTATTTTCAGTCTTGTGTCTTTTTATGACATTCTGAGCTTCTATTATAAGAACTTATGATTTTGTAAATGCACTAAGATAAAGTGCCTCTATATTGCACCTGTATTATGGGATTCTTGCACATCACTTTGTGCCTTATTGTACTCGCACTATGATATAAAGTGTCTTGGGGGTTGATGTTTTCCTCTGTTTTTCCTTCATACCTTTCTCATGCGTATGTGATTTTTGTTTTCACATCCTTTCTATTTGCTTGTACTTTCATGATTGCACCTTCAGATGTTCTTGGTTCCTCTTCATGCACTACTTTCAAGAATTCAGTTATAGTGTACCTGTCATACCTCCCCCTTGTCAACATTATGGGGGGGTTTCTACTATTGGTGCTATTGCTTCCTTGGTTTTGTGTTGGAGTGAGCTATGTATACAATATTTGTTCCTATGTACTAGGTGGATGCAACAGCTGGTTACCCATGCATTTCCGTGAGATGGAGCACTTACCATATGGAAACTCTTGCATTCCTATTTTTTGAGGCGACCTTCCATTTTGATCAGTTATTTAGACTATTGGTACTTGTGCCATTTGTATCTTTGAGTTCTTCATGTTTGCCTTAGTTTTCCATCGGATTCAGGTAGTGTCATTGGGGGCACTCATACAGATTCTTGTCTTCTTGATCCTGATCATCAGATGTTTCAACAAAGGTTATTCTTTTGACATTACAATAATCCTTCTTCGATAGTGTTTGTAGCTTCTTCATGCTTCTAGATGTTCCTTTGTTCCTATTCTTTTGGGACAACCTTTTCTTTTTTAGAGGCTTCTTATGTCCTTCACTTGGCTTTCACCTCTTTTTGGAGTAGATTTTTTCCCATGAGGTTTTCTCTATTTCTCCACATTATAGAGATCCTTTGTTTGTACATGGGTATTGTTACCAGATTTTCACTTATTACTCAATCAGGTAGAGCATATTGTTTTAAATTGATAGAAAGAAAACTGTACATTTAAATCTTTCCTACATTACATTTAGATGCATAAATGAAATAATCCAAAAAAGATTACAATTACAAATTAATGCATTCATACAAGTGCATGTAACAAAAGAAAGACTCAAATATTTTCTAAACAATAGAGTAATCTTTATTGAATTAAAAAAAAAGTGCATTATCTAACACAAGCCGTGAGATTTAACTTATTCAATACAAATGAATAAGTAAACATGAAAAGAATATACATGAATAATTAAACATGAAAATGTTCATGTAAGGAGAAATACCAGTCATTTCTTGAGAATGACTGGTTCAATCTAAGTTGTCTTGCGCTGCTTCTACCCCAAGTTGTTTTTGTCCTTCTTTGTCCTTGTTGCTCCTAGTTCCTACATCTGGAAAAAGAAATGTTGTTAGAGCAATGCTCTAAGCAATGAAAATTCTCCAACCTTACATAAAAAACACCTATCCATGTATACACCAATCTCCATGTGCATTAAATATACATTTATTTTTCTAATTTGTTTGCTTCATGTGTAGATACAAGAAAAGTAATGTTGATGATTTGTTTTTGTCAAATTATAGCACGTGGGATAAATGTGGCTCCCACTAGGGTTGAGCCCAACATGTTGTTTTTGTTGTGTTTTATAAAAGCATTGAAGGATACTTCAACAAATGATTCACTCTTTTTGTTCTACTCAAACAAGTGTATATCATTTATGATAATCATCATGCTCATTGGGAAACAAGGGTAGTTTCAAGGAGTCATCAAGAGAACAATTATAAAAGATAAGTGAATAAAATTCACATACAAAGTTACTAGGCCAACATGTCTTCCAAAACAACAATACTCTTTAATGAATCAAACAAGATGACGACTTTAAGAGCTCAAGAACTTTCAAAACACAATAAATCTAGATCAAGATCAAGGACGTCCAACACAAAAGATAGGAACAGTCACTTGTTTATAGACTGTCATTATGAATCTTGTCACCAAAAGCTACAAAAGTTTTCAAAATTGTTTTCCATGAACAAAGGAAAGTTGCACAACGGAAAGGACAATCATTTGACCTATGATGAGGACAATGCTAAGAACCAACATTTACAAAGGTCTGGTGACAATGAAGAATAAATAGCTTGAAAGGAAAATCTATGTCAAGAAAGATCTTTACAATGAGAAAACAAAGTTTTATTAGAGAAATAAAAAAATGAAAAAGAATAGATACAGACCTCATTCACCAAATAAGAATATATCATATAATGGACAGTTTTCTATAAAGTTGCATTGGAGTAACTTCTAGAATAAGAGTGGAAGTTACATAAAGTATGCGGGTTCATGGACAAACCTTGCTTCATCTAGTATTATACTTTTAGATTCAATAATTACCAATCATAGTTAGCTATTTTGATGATCCCATAAAGATGAAGAGATCATGAATGAGGTAGTATGAATATGCTTTGTTTATCTCTATGAATGACCAAGGAAATACTTGTTACAGTCAGAAATTCATAGTTTTAGCATTGCCTACAATGGAAGAAAGCCCTAACATGAATTGAAGTGTAATCAAGAAGATCTTAAAGTATTTCATGAAGAACACAGTCATTTCCCTATTTCAACTAAATGTTTAAAGAATGTGAAAGCTTCCAAAAAGAATATTTTATGTTATCCTATTCATATGGCATGAACATGGAGGTCTCAAATACCTACAAATACATAGCTGTAGCCATTTGAGGTTTTAAAACCAATTAAATGCACAAAATTTTTAGAAAAATGCAAGCTATGTACAGTCATGTGCATGAAAACAACAGTGAACTACATAAATAGAGAAACCCACAACCTAGGGTTATTTGTAAACTTCAAATTTTTGAAAAATGAAGGCACATCTTCAGAAATGTATGGTAAAAATTTTCAAATTGTAGAAGAGCTCAAGTTTTTCTGTAGGAAATATAAAGATGCCAAGAGCAGAATGCATGAAATATACAGAGAGGAAAAGAATAGAAATACATCTGCATTTTTTTGCAAATGGAGCTCTTTTTCGAGCATTATTTTCTTCAAAAAAACAAATAAATGATCAAATATGCATTCTGAAAGCTTACCTTAAGACTTTCATGGATTTTTGCTAGAGGAAATGCTTCTATAAGTCTAGTTTTTACCATTGAAGAAGCTTGAAGAAACCCTTTGTTAGTGGCTTGTGAACTCAATGAAGAATGAAATGAAATTGCTTTGGCATAGTTTTGTTTTAGGGTTTCTCTTTACCCTAATTTTGGTTGATTAAGCCCAAGGCATTTTTTCCCTTTTTTTAACTTTTATGTATTGAACTTGCACCCCTCATGTTAGGTATTACGCCTTGCATCATTTTTATATTTTTGCACCTAAGATTAAATGTAAATAACATTTTTTAAGTGATGATGTTATGAATCACTTAGATAATGTTATATTTATGCAAAAAATATAATGATTAATGTAAGATAAGGGGGTATAGATGTGATTAAAGGATATGGTCAAGAAGGATGTAATTTAACTTTATGTGCTTTTGGAAAACATATAGGGTGGTTAAGGGAGGTTAGCCAACATACACCACAAATTTAGGAGTGGTTTGACTTAGTTTTGGAACATTTGGAGAGCATCTAGGGGCTGATTTATTGTGTTTTCATCTTGGAATTGGTCAAACTTGACCTTTTCATGCATATTGAAGCCTTTTGGAGTAGATATGAATGCTAGAAAATAGGATTTTTTGAGGCATCAAAATTCATGGAGCTTCTAGAACCTATTTTAGTGGATCTTGTTGGAACTAGAGAGATATAGTCACTTGAGTGACTCTTTTGTAGTTAGTTCAAATTATGCAATTTGAAAACATTGTGACTTTTACAGTCCTTTGCTATAGTATTGGCATTTCTTTGTGTTGGTGTAATTAAAAGTGTTGTACCTTATCCTAGGTCATAATTACACCTTAGTTAAGTTTACTTAGGGACCACATAGGAAGTAGTTGGAGAATTTACACTTTTGATGGACTTATCATGTTATTACTTTATCACATTCACCTTTCATGGAAACATCATGTGATTATCTCTCCACCTTTTGTGGGTGATCCATCTTTTGTGGTGATAATTACATTATCACTTTTCCACTTTAGGTGGAGTGATATCTTTTCATAGTTGTCTCATGTCATAAGATTATGACACTTGTCATAATCTTATGCCCTTCTATGTTCTCACCTTGGCTATATAACCAAGGGTTCCTCTATGTACATTTTCTCATCATATTTGCATTCATTGATAAGAATACAGTCTATTCTTGTCATATTGTTTCTATCTCTCTTATGCTTGTTCTTTCTATTAGGCCTCTAGATCCTGGGTGGCTACCTTCATAGCCAATTCTTACACTTTGTAACTTAGCTCTATGGATATAAAATACAGAAGATACCTTGTTTCTTTCTGATTAAGAAATTCTTGCCTTCTTGTTCTTGTAGTCTTGTGCATGGTAAATGATTGATCAAGCTCTTAGTGAAATTTTCAGCTCTCTTTAAAGGTTTGTCTCATGAATTTTTCCTTTTATGCAAATATGAGTTTATGCAGGTTACTAATTGTGTTTAAGGAATGCATGTAACTTTTTCAATTGTGAAGAGTATCTTCCTTTTGTTGGTTCATTTGTATTTCAGCCTTTTAGTGAAATATTTATTTAGAAACTTACTGCAATAGGTTGTGCAAAAAATCTGTTTCTTATCAGTTTGTGTCAAGTGTTTAATTTTCAAAGTTTCATTATCCATCTTAAGTTAGGTGTGTCACCATAGGAAATAATGTTTACTGGTTCTTTTTTTATTCATTTTTAGTATTCCTTCTCCCTTTACCTTACAAAAAATCATTAGTTTAGGTGATATTACTAGCTAGGAAGCTGGCCTATCTGGAGATTCACTTCAATTATTAGGTTCCCCACAACCTAGAAGTGTTTCCATGTTTCTCTAGCTAATTGATTTTTATAACTCAGTTTGGGTGCAAGCTTAGGAGATAACAGGTAACTTTTGGCCTTGTTTGTCGGGACCCATCTTGCATTCTTTTTAGGGTTTTTAGCTACTCCCTAAGTTCATCTTAAGGGGGGGTGTTAGAGTTATCTTGCATTAGCTAATAATTAATTCATCTTTAATTGATTATTAGTATAATTTATTCTCACACACTTTAGATAAATTTAGGAATACTTTATTAGTTGAGTTAATATTAGATCATTATGTTACATCCCATGTGATGTTGACACTTGTCATGATTTGATCCCTTTCTCATTTAGGGATTTTCTCTTATAAGCATTCAACCCTCATTGTAATTACGACACAGAGAATATCTAAGATTTCATATCTTCTTGAAAGCTTGTTATGTAAATTTTCCTTGTTTATGAATATAGCAATTCTTTTTTGTAGATCTCTGGCATGGAAGGTATACTTGTTTTTTGTTTAATCCTATGGCTCATGGTTTTGTGCTTGTTTCACAATTCTAACAAAAACCACACATTGGAATTGCAAGAAGGGATCTGATTGTGTGATGAAATGTAAACCAATCTATGGAGGGCTCTCAGAGAGCAAGTAGAAGTATTCTTCATACCACCATGTAGCATTGACATCAATGACAACATATGTCTTCATCATTTTTTCAAAAAATAGTTGTGTAGGCCCCCTTTTCCCTTGATGTCAAAGGAGAAGAATGGTTTGGAGAAGTTTAAAGATATTTTTGGCATGTTTCCATCAATGAAAAAGGGGGAGATTGTTGGAAGAATGTCATTGATGTTGTTGCAAACATGAGCATGAGGGACAAGAAAAGGTATATAATTATGTGTTGTAGTGTTGTCATTTATTTCAACATTGAACCTTACACGAAGATTTTGATTGAAAATCATTTTGATTACTTCTAATAGGTTTTTGAGTTGTTGAGGGAGACATTTTTGTAAGAAGGGTTGATTCAAAAAAGTAAGTTGTGTTTTAAATTGACTAAGTGTCAATTCTACTAATATAGGGTTATAGAGAATTTTTTTGGGTCTACACCAATCCACAAATAAAGGTTTCACTCTACACTTCTAACATTACTTTGGTTGATGTTAGATGTATCTAATTCCAAGAATTCATCATGTTTTGACAAGTGGATTGAAAGTTATGAGTAACAAAACTTTGGTCTAGAAAATTATAGTTATTCTTTGTACAATGCATTTGTGTGGGAGAGTCCACATTTCTCAATGGACAATTTTTTAGCTTTGTGGATTTAAGATGTTGATAGATGGAATTTGTATAGGATTTCTAGTTGGGATCAAGTTCTGAGGTCCACATGTATGTATGTGGATACACGATTCAAGGATTTCATTATTAGGTCTTATGTCATGTTGACCTAACAAGTATTAAGGTATGTGAAGGATAAATAAGTGTTGCAGTCTTATTTGGGATCTAATATAGGTCCATGCTGATCTATTTTAAGTTTTTTTGAGTTTTGAATCTTGGCATGGGATATGTATGAAATTTTTGGAGTTGACAAGTTATATTTTGAGTACTACATTTAATTAGGCCAACCTAATTGATGTTAGAGTTGATGTGGATATATATGTTAGATTTTTTTGATGTCTTGAGGAATGGAATGAATATATGATGTGTGATGCAAAGATTCTACATGTGAATATTATCAGAGCAGTGCGAATTTAAGTTCTAAATGTTGAGCAGAAGATTGAAGTGATGTTGTTTAATAGAAAAGTTAGGGTTTACCACCATGAATGAACAAGATGATAAACCACTAATTTCTTTTTCTTATTAAAACACTCAATTATGAGGGTCAAACATGTAAATAACAATCAGAAACTAATCCTAACTATTATAGCAATGAAAAGGGGAGTTTTGAGAGCTTGAAATGATGCGTACCTTGTCAAAAACTTGTTACTTTTAGGCCATAGAGGACTCATTTTCCTTTAGTGGTGAATGGGTCCCTGTTAGGGGTTTTGGAAACTAACTTTTGGGTTTTATTCCTCTCAGCCTGCACTCCCAGATCCTAGGTTTTCACTGCTTCAACCCCTACTTAGGACTCATTCACCTTTAGTGGTGAATGGGTCCTTTTAGGGTTTCAAAAAATTGACTTTTGGGTTATGTTCCTTGATGTCTGCACTTCCATATCTCTGGTTATTAGCTCCCAAAACTATGAAATAATATATGTAGTCTCCTTTCTTTGTTCTTGCACTATAAATGACAATCTTGCAACTTGACAACCTTTTCAATTTTGCTCCAAATCTTTCTCTTCAACCTAAAACCTACAACCACACATGCAAAATGAGATAAATGTTGTTTGTTAGGGGATAGGGGTTTGCCTTGGTCAAACCCCTTTTTGGTTATGGACACAAAAAAATTAACCCTTCTACTTTTTCATGTTTGGGCACTTCTAGTGGACTTTGACTTGATTTTTCCTAGATTTAATGTTATAATGTGGCCAACACATTCACATTAGGTCTTGGACCCTTGTGAATCATTAAAACTTCTAGGATGTCTTGTAAAAGTGTTGTAACCCATTTTCACACTTTTCTAGGACCCTTTTATTATAAATCACCTAAATATCTCATTTTTATCACTTACCAAGTCTTATTTCAAAGTGTTATGAAGTGTTGTAACCCACTTTCATGCTTTTCTAGACTTTTCATCACTAATTCAACCCTTTCTCATGTTTAAATGACCCCTTAATACATTTTCTAACCATTTTTAAGTGTGGTTTTTAGGATATTCCCATTGGAAAACATTTAATGCCCCGTAATTCCCGACACCCACTTAATTTGGTTAAGTGGGACTAAGTCACCAATAGGGGCGAAATAGTCCTTTTTGGTACAAAACTCAAAATTATTTCAATTTATTGTCGGGATTTTGTCCTCTAACCCTTGAGGTCAGCCTGTGATGTGTTATTTTTGAGAAATTTAGTAAGAAAAAGCATAAATAAGGGTTTTTCTCCTCATTTTTCATCTCCTATCTCCTACAATCTTCTAATCTCTTGCACTCATTAAGCATTCAATCTTACAAGAATTCAAGCAATCTAAGCACAATCAAGTCATCCATTGGAACACTTCATTGCACATCATCAGATTTACACATCAAGGATTTGGTAAATTTGTGAAATTGCATGTTGTTTATTTATCTTTCTCTTTCCATTTCATTTCATTATCAAGGGTTTGATTACCAAAGTGGGATTTGACCAAGGCAAATCCCTATACTCTAACCCTTAACCATTTTTTCCTCTCTACATGTGTGTTTGCAAACTTTGTAGGAAGATTTTCCAAAGAAATGGGTGTTGAAAAGTGGTCCAGAATTCATCAAAGTCATTCAAGTCAACATAACCCTAATTCAACCTTGGAGACACTTTTTATCCCGTTTTCTGTAGAATCAAGAGTGGACACCTACTAGAAAAGCAAGTGCAAATCTGAAGCTACAAGATCTTATCTTGAGATTCCCAAAATCTGTGGGTGGACTAAGTCACCACTACTAGTGGATTATTCCCACTTCCATGCCTGAAAAGTGGTTTCTACATTTTTGGATACCCATTTGGCAAATTCCTATTCTGACAAGTTTTCTCGAAACTAGGACTAATTCACCCAACATGGTGTAAGTGTCCTAGTCAACATTAGATTTCATATTCCAGGTGCACCTCTCCACTTCTATTCTATTATTTCATCATTTACTTTCATTTTTTAGGCATTTTTGCATATCACAGTGTTTTTTCAAGCACTTTGCATTTCTTAGGTTTTGCATCATTAAATCATTTTCTTTTCAGATCAGTGCATTAGTACATCATAATTAGCCACATTAAATCTCATTTACGTTAATATTGAGTTTAGAAATTTTCATTTTGGACCCCATTCACTTCCCCCTTTCTCCTTCTAGGTGAAAAACCCTAGAAGGAGCTAAAGCAAGTGTGGGCAACCCAAAATCATTGTCCACATTTTGGTGAACCCAACTTTTGACCATATTCACTTTTGATTTTAAGTGCATCCTAGGTTTCATTTGCATTGCATTAGATATTTCATTGATTAAATTGCATCATAGGGTTTTCAAAATTACATTAGTGAAAAGCTCAAATAGCTTGCATTTTTGCATTGAAAAACAACAAAAATTCTACATTTTCATACTATAGTTGCATTTGTGCATCCAAAAGACATAAAATTGCATTAAAAATTTCTAAAAAATCACAAAAAATTCTTCACTGGGACTAAATCACCACATTGGGTGACTTAATCCTTCTACATATTTAGCACTATAATTTCTAGCATTTTTTGGGTATTTTCGGCATTTATGTTTTTTTTTTCTTACATTTTGTCATACTTTTTATATTTTTTGTTTATTACATTTAATTTCCTTTCATCATGGATTTTTGCTTTAATCAATTTTGGCACTCAATAAAATCCGTAGTGCACATGTCAAATTGTGCCTTTGGCTGCAATCCTAATGACCTTGAGCTTCCTCATGCTCCATAAACTCCTCATGAATGTCTTCCTCATGTTGTTGAAATCATTGGAGAAGATGATGATAGCATGAATAAGTTCTTAAATGAATGCCTTGACAACCTTGAAAACAATGTAGCCTTTTACCCTTCCATGAAGTCACAAAACCTTCCTACTATTGCACCCCTTGATACATTTGGTTATCTACATCCTAAAACAAATGAAGGACCTAAGTTCCCTCTAATAGGTGGGCCTAGTTCTTCTAAATAGCCACATCCTCAACCATTTTATGATCACAAAGTTACGAACATACCAATCAACCTTGAAGAAACTTATGACAAGGGTTTTACCATCTTAAGAAATCAAGGATGTGACATAGCAACTGAACATGACATTCGCCAACTTTTAGAACAACGACCAACAGATGGAAACACAACAAGGCTAGGATATGAAGATCCTCATGATAACAAGCCTCATTTTAAATATTGGAGACTTCTCGATGATGGAATGGTAATCTTTGGTTCCCCTCCTGACTTGAATGTCCTTCTTCCAAAAGAACAACCTTTACATGATTCCACTGACAAGGATGTTGGGATCCCCATGGGTCCTCTTCCTCCTTCCATCCATGAAAAAGGAGAATCTAGTAAATGAAAATGACCTTACAAATTGAAAAAACTCAAGTTTCCTCTCCATCCACCACTTGAATTGTAAACAGAGGTCTCATTCTATTAGCACCTATGAATAGGTTGGTCATTCATCCTAAAGATTCCAATGCCCCTTATTGTAAATATCATCGTCTTCCTAGCCATCACACTGATGAATGTCAAACATTGAAGGACATACTTAGCAAGTATCACTTCACTAATACCGACTAGTATCCTGTCATCCCATAAGTACCCTATACCCTTACCATGCAATAGTTGTAGAATTTTCCATTCTCACTATTGCATGGTCCTTCCCATCCTCCATCTTGGCTCATTCTTTCCTTACATTTAGTCGGGGCATGAATTTGTTAGCATTTCCTTCATAATCCATTTGTCCTTGTCCCTTGGATACATTATTCGTCTTACACTTATACCCACTTAGATTGGGAGGTGGATGACTTGTTTGATGCATGGCCTACATTTGCATTACTAGACTTTAAATTTTCTTTTTGTTTTCTTCGCTTGCATGTGTGTATCGTGTTCCCCCATAACGCGCATTTGATGTTCTATCTCTCTTCATGTCCTTCCTCTATTTGTACATCTATTCTTCTATATTTTGTACATTTTCCTTTTTCCCTTCACTTTTGTTTTGTGTTTTCCTTTTGGGGATGACACAAAGTGTTGAGATGCCCTATGTCTCTTCCATGTTGACCCAAAAGGTCTTTTACATTTTATTTTTCACTCTTTTTTTTTCCTTTTGGAGATGACACAAAGCATGGAGATTCCCTATGTCTCTTCCATGTTGACCCAATTGGTCCTTTTACTTTTTCTTTTCTTGTGTTTTCCTTTTGGGGAAGATGCAAGGCATTGAGACTAACATGTCTCCTTCATGTTGACCCAAAATCTTTTCCTTTGCTTTTGTCTTTTCATTTCTTTTTTGCTTATGTTTCCCTTTTTGGGATGATGCAAAGTGTTGAGACCACAATGTCTCTTCCATGTTAACCCAAATGGACTTTATTTTTCTAATTTTTTCTCTCTTTGTGTGATTCTTCTAGTTCTATGTATTTGGGGAATGATGACAGTTCCAACCTCTTTCATAAAAACATTGCAACAATGAACATACTGACCCAAAATCCATAGATCCCTTATGTTTTTGGCATGTTTCTTTTTGGGGGAAACCCCCTTTCTTTTCTCTTTCCCTTTACATGACGTAGCCTTACTCAGAAAAATATGACTTGGCATAGGGGATTTCTAAGTTGGCTCTCATGTCTTCTTTCTTGCTTGCATTTTTCATTTGCTAATTTAAAGTAATTTATCATAGAATGATGTGTAGAAATTCCTTTAATGTGGGGGAATACATTGGAATTATTCATTTGTATTTTTCTTCTTCTTGGTTCTTAGTGCAGACTTCTTACTTCGTACAATGCGTTTGTCACTTTGTGGATGACATTGGGTGTAGTTTCCTTCATTAGTGTGATCTATCTTAGCATATTATATTCCTCGTGGTAGCTTGATGTGACACACTACATCCCCTAAGTTGTGAATATTCTATCCTTCGATTGGTCCTCTCTTGGAGACATTAGACATAATGTTCCCTAAGTTATAGACCTCACATGAACTCAACAAGACTCATTTGAACATTTATTTTTACAATTTGCATTTACATGGCCACCTTGCATAACACAACTTGCATGGTTGTTGTGCCATCTTGTTGTTCATGAGTTCTAAGCATACAAAGCTTTGCTTCTCTCATAAAGTGCAAGCCAATATTATCCTTTGTGCCACCTTATTAAAGTTATCAGGAGGTATAAATTTAATATGGTTGAGTGGGAAAGCCCATTCCGAGGCACAAATTTTCCCCATATCCACTTCTTTGTGTGAGTACATGCCAACCGAGCGTGTGTTTCTCACCTTTTGGGCCTTCTCACCCCATGGACAACCAGAAGTTTTGTGGCCCTAGAGTGAGTATAATTGGGCCTTATCACCTGACATAAAACCATAAGTTTTGTCTCCCCATAGTGATTACACATTTTTCTTTTTCTCAAACAAGCAACCTAGATCTAATCCACAATGATTTGGACAGATGATAAAAGCTTTCTCTCATCTTTTCCCATCATATTGTGTGTTCCCTTTGTATTCATGTTTCATTTGCCTTGGGATCATGATCATGGGGGCTTGCTCATCCCTCTTGATTATTTTTATCTCATCTCATCAAGCATTAGTGCATTCAGACTCCTCTTGGTTGCATGATCGGCTACTTTAGTGTGAGTTTGAAGCAGGTTCATCCTCACTAAAGTGGGGGCTAATTGTGGACACAAAAAAAGTAACACTTCTACTTTTTTCATGTTTGGGCCCTTCTAGTGGACTTTGGCTTGATTTTTCCCAGATTTAATATTGTAATGTGGCCAACATGTTCACATTAGGTCTTGGACCCTTGTGAATCATTAATACTTCCAAGATGTCTTGTAAAAGTTTTGTGAAGTGTTGTAACTCACTTTCACACTTTTCTAGGACCCTTTTATTATAATTCACCTAAATATCTCCTTTTCATCACTTACAAAGTCTTATTACAAAGTGTTGTGAAGTGTTGTAACCCACTTTCACACTTTTCTAGACTTGAAATCACTAATTCAACCCTTTCTCATGTTTAAATGACCCCTTAATACATTTTCTAGCCATTTTTAAGTGTGTTTTTAATGATATTCCCATTGGAAAATATTTAATGCCCTATAATTCCTGACACCCACTTCATTTTCTTAAGTGGGACTAAGTCACCAAAAGAGGTGACTTAGTCCTTTTTGGCACAAAACTCAAAATTAGTTCAATTTCTCTGCAGGATTTTGTCCTCTAACCCTTGAGGTCGGCCTGTGATGTGTTATTTTCAGGAAATTTAGTAAGAAAGAGTATAAATAATGGTTTTTCTCCTCATTTTTCATCTACTATATCCTACAATATTCTAATCTCTTGCACTCATTAAGCATTCAATATTACAAGCATTCAAGCAATCTAAGCACAATCAAGTCATCCATTGGAGCACTTCATTACACATCAAGGGTTTGGTAAGTTTATGACATTGCATTTTTTTTATTTATCTTTCTCTTTCCATTTTATTTCATTATCAAGGGTTTGATTACCAAAGTGGGATTTGACCAAGGAAAATCCCTATACTTTAACCCTTAACCATTTTCCCCTCTCTGCATGTGTGTTTGTAGACTTGTAGGTAAATTTGTCAAGGAAATAGGTGTTGAAAAGTAGAAAAGAATTCATCAAAGTCATTCAAGTCAACATAACCCTAATTGAAGCTTGGAGACACTTTTTATCCCGTTTTCTGTAGAATCAAGAGCGGACACTTGCCATAAAAGCAAGTGCAGACCTGAAGCTACATGATCCTATCCTGAGATTCTTGAAATATATAGGTGGAAAAAGTCACCACTATTGGCGGATTATTCCTACGTCTAGGCCTAAAAAGTGGTTTCTACATTTTTGGATACCCATTTGGAAAATTCTTGTTCCAGTAAGTTTTCTCGAAACTGAGACAGTCGCCTAGAATGGCGTAAGTGTCCTAATCAAAATTTTAGTTAATTTCATAGGATTCCAGAATCTCTCAACATCAAATTTCATATTCCAGGTGCATCTCTCCACTTTCGTTCTATTATTTCATCATTTACTTGCATTTTTAGGCATTTTTGCATATCACAGTGTGTTTTCCAGCACTTTGCATTTCTTAGGTTTTGCATCATTAAATCATTTTCTTTTTAGATCAGTGCATTATTACATCATAATTAGACAAATTACATCTCATTTACATTAATCTTGATTGCATAAATTTGCATTTTGGACCCCATTCACTTCCCCCTTTCTCCTTCTAGGTGAAAGACCCTAGAAGGAGCTAAAGCAAGTGTGGGCAACCCAAAATAATTGTCCACATTTTGGTGAACCCAACTTTTGAATATATTCATGCTTCTGATTTTAAGTGCATCCTAGGTTTCATTTGCACTGCATTATATATTGAATTGATGAAATTGCATCCTAGGGTTTTTAAATTTGCATTAGTGAAAAGCTCAAATAGCTTGCATTTTTGCATCACTTTTGCATTGAAAAAAAACAAAAATTATGCATTTTCATACTCTAGTTTCATTTGTGTATCGGAAAGACATAAAATTGTATTCAAAATTTCTAAAAAATCACAAAAAACCTCACTGGGACTAAATCGCCACACTAGGCGACTTAGTCCTCCTGCATATTTTGCACTATAATTTCTGGCATTTTTTTGGGTATTTCTAGAAAAAAAAATTATATTCCTAAATTATGTCATACTTCTCAAATTTTATTTTTATTACATTTAATTTCCTTTCATCATGGCTTTTTTCTTTAATAAGTTTTGGAACTCATTAAAATCCTTCATAGACATGTCAAATTTTGCCTTTGGCTGTGATCCTAATGATATTGAGCTTCCTCATGCTCCATCAACTCTTCATGAATGTAATCCTTATTTTTTTTACATCATTGGAGGAGATGATGATATAATGAATAAGTTCTTAAATGAATGCCTTGACAACCTTGAAAACAATGCAACCTTTTACCCTTCCATTAAGTCACAAAACCTTCCTACTATTGCACCCCCTGATACATTTGGTTATCTACATCCTAAAATGAACTAAGGACTTAAGTTCCCTCCAATGGTTAGACCTAGTTCTTCTACAAAACCACATCCTCAACCATTTTATGATCACAAAGTTACGAGCATGCCAATCAACCTTGAAGAAACTTATGGCAAGGGTTTTACCATCTTAAGAAAACAAGGATGTGACACAACAACCAAATATAACATTCACCAACTTTTAGAACAACAACCAACAAATGAAAACACAACGGTGCTAGGATATAAAGATCCTCCTCATGATAACAAGCATCCTTTTGAATATTGGAGACTTCACAATGACAACACGGTAATATTTGATTCCCCTCCTGACTTGAATGTCCTTCTTCCAAATGAACAACCTTTACATGATTCCACTAACAAGGATGTTGGGATCCCCATGGGTCCTCTTCCTCCTTCCATCCATGAAAAAGGAGAATCTAGTAAATGAAAACAATCTTACAAATTGAAAAAACTCAAGTTTCCTCACCATCCACCACCTGAATGTGAAAGGAAACTCCCAATGCTTTTAAACAAATTTCTTATTTTATTACCACCTATGAATAGGTTGGTCATCCGTCCTAAAGATTCCAATATCCCTTATTGTAAATATCATCGTGTTCTTGGCCATCGCATTGATGAATGTCGGACATTGAAGGACATACTAAGCAAGTATCACTTCACTGATACCAACTGTTATCCTGTCATCCCATAAGGATGATGCAAGGCATTGAGACCGATGTTTTTCCTTCATGTTGACCCAAAATCTTTTACTTTGCTTTTTCCTTTTCATTTATTTTTTTCTTGTGTTTCCCTTTTGGGGACAATGCAAAGCGTTTGAGACTGCAATGTGTCTTCCATGTTGACCCAAAACAGACTTTATTTTTATTTTGTTTTCGCTCTCTTTGTGTCATTCTTGTAGTTCTATGTATTTGGCGAATGATGAAAATTTGGAGCTCTTTCATAAAACATTTCAGCAATGAACATGATCTACTGACCCCAAATCCATATATCCGTTATGTTTTTGGCATGTTTCTTTTTCTAGTCAACCCCCTTTCTTTTTTTCTTTTCCTTTACATGATGTAGCCTTACTCATAAATGTGTGACTTGGCATAAGGGCTTTCTGTTGATGGTGTTTTCTGCACAACAACAACTCAAACAGAAAATGATATTCTATCCCTCTTGAAAGATAATCTTCAACAATAAATTGCTGAAAATCACCCCAAGGTCTCTCGGGTGTTAGGTCTTGACAATGCATAAACAACTCAGATAATATGTGAAATGCTAGTAATCACAATCGGACCTTACTACAAGAAAACTGCATCTTTCCAATTTATAAAATTTTGCAATATGATGATCTTAAATCCTAAATCTAACTAGATAATAAAGAAACATCAAAAGATGAGGGTGTAAGAGATATAACAAAATCTAAACTATTTCTAAGATGAACAATGAAAATGAAAAATACCTGAAATAGACCAATCTCAAATAACCAATTCATGTTTAACCCACAATGCAATGTCACAAGAAAGGTGCAATCTTCTAAGGTGTATAGATTTTCAAATCATAGACATTCATCCACAATCGAACTAAGCACAAATAAATGTATGGTCCAGGTTGACTTCACCAACCTACTACAATCAGATAGTTACTGGGAGTATAGACCAAAGATTGCTACAAACATTCGAAGCATGAAATCATGAACATTATTCACCAAACTAATCTAATTCTTAATTTAACATTAATCAAATATCTTCAAGCAATTTCAAAAGATGGAACAACAGGAACCATGCAAGATAAACTAACACAAAAGAATTCACCAGAGAAACCACAATGCTTTCAATTGTATTAGGTCACCAAGATGTAGCAACAATTCCACTGTTCTGTGTTAGAGCACTTGCTTAAGAGAACTAACTACTACTTCCACTACAAAATGCACTAGCTCTTCTCCTTAATCTAGCTTGTATAATTTCTATTATCTATCTCACTCTTACAAATGAGGCAGGAATGCCAATTTAAAGAAGATCCAAAACATTTCGGCCCAGCCAGACATTTACAAAATAAAATAGCCAAAACAAGTCAGCCTCAGGAAATTCAAAATAAGGCACACATTAAATGCCGGTACATCATCAAGGTCGGCCACAACACATTCCTCAATGCAACTCGGATCAATACATAGCCTATAATAATAGGGAAGCACAAATCACGAAGTGGCATGGTATTAACTACTACCTCCCTTATCTTTGTTCTGATCCGGTGATTCCTAAACTTTCAAAAGTGCCTTATCCAACTAAGCAATAGATGGCAAGGGTAGGATTCTGAGCCAACATTCAATTGATTCAATCTCTTCCCTTGACTGCTTAACCGTTTCATCCCAATCACCCTTGTACGCAAGGTACTTATCCATCATAGCCAGATAAGTAGCCACATCATCTAATTGGTGTCCTATCAAATAATCCTCAATATCCGGGGCATAGACATCATGCCACCATTCTTTCAATTGTTCAAAACTCAAGTACTTAGGGGCGATCTTCCTCCTGCCAGTCATTATCTCAAAAAAGGTTATGCATCCATCATAAGCATTAGTTAAATTACCATCAATTTGCTTCCTTTGTTTGTAGATCTTCTTGATGATCTTCTACCAGATTTGTTGGGCTTCAAACCACTCCCAAGGCTCATTAACCCTAGATGAAGAGAGAATTCCATCAACCACCAGCTGATCCTTACTATAATCCATGATTGTCTTGGTTTTCTACAGTAAGAGATCAGTGTCCTCCTTATCCTGAGATAAAACATGATCTAGCCAATCCTTAGCCCTCATTGCATCCTTTCCAGTTGAAAGGATCTATTTTATTGCATCATCTCCCTTAGCCTATACTTCATGCAACCAATTCATTGTAGCTTGAGTGGAAGCTTTCATCTTTTCTAACTCAGAGATGGTCTCCTTTGGCAAGAAACCAGAGCAGCAGAAGAGGATGGGTGAAAATATTGTAAGGGCCTCATCAAATCTTCCAGACATTTCCTAAGCCTTTCATTCTCTTTCTTTAGTTCATGTTTAGACTGTGTCTCCTTCCTCACTCTCCCAATGATCACTACACTAGACCCCTCATACTCTTCAATATCTTGCTCCATAGAAGTGGGCCCAAGATTGATGGTCCATACATCATAATCCTCCCCAGTGATCTCATCTCTACTTATACCTACAGCAGGGGTAGCAATGTGAATAACTCTATTACTAGCTTCATCCATTTTGATCCTGGAAACCACCTTGGCTATCTTCTTTCTTTTACGCTTTCCAATCTTGGCCAACATTTCATCCCAGTTGAGAGGAGTGTCCTCAACAATGACCTGTTTCCTTTTGATTTCCTTGTCTAGCCAATCTGGAATAGTAGGATCCAACCGCGTTTCACCTTCTTTAACCTCTTCATGCTGATCTACCATCTCATCCTCTTCCTTTTCCAGAGATTGATCACCTTTGTTTCCCAATTTCAGCTCCTCTTCATGCAGGGGTGATGGAGTCTTAACAGGAACATCCTCCTTCTCAAGAGATCTACTATTTTTACTACTTGCAGGAGAATTCTCATATTGTACCAATCGGGAATGATGCATTTCCACATCTCCTACCTCAAACTCAGCAGCTACACTATGAAGTTCCCCATCCATAAATGGTTCCACCTCCTCACTGGTCTCGTGCTCCTCATGAATCATCTACTCAGGTATGCCTAATGAAGGAGAGGTATCTTTTTTTTGTTCCACAGTGGATGCCATTGGAAGGGGATCCGCCTTTTGCATATTCTCCTTGGGAGATGGAGTTCTTGACCTTCTTGACTAAACTCAGGGTTTTTCTCCTGAGCTCTCCACATCAACCATAGGAGGGTCTACCTTAGCCCTAGAAGTTTCCTAATCCTTCTTCGTAGAGTCCCTGGTTATCCTTGTCCTTTTTGGCTCTCGAGTGTCTTCCTTTTCTACCTTCTCAAGTTCTTCTTCTGTAGACTTACCTATTTTAAAAGTTTGACTCCTCTTCTTTCCCTTGGTTTTTCTTTTCTTTTCAAGTTCACCCTCCTTAGGGCCTTTGATTTTAATCTTAAAAGGTGAGTTTACCTTGGTTTTACCTTTAGAATCATCCTCACCTGATTCCTTTAAGGTAGAAAGAGCATTCAAATTTCCCATCAAATTGAAAATGCAAGGTACCTTCTCACTCTCCAATTCCCATACTTTATGTTTTAGCCATGACTTGGTAGATTTCACAATAGGAGCCATCAGCTCCTCCAACTCAGTTATCTCACTTTCTGACCAGTTTATCTCTCCAATGGGTCTGTCCTTGACTGGTTCGTATGCATGATCCTGGACTAGATTCCCGTCATCCTCCAACTGATCAGGAATCAACTTGACATTGTACATCCTGATTACATCAATTGGAAGCCTAGAATACCTTTTCTTTCTCACCTCAAATTCATCCTTGTTGTTCACCCAGTAGTCTTCTAGATCATCCTTGTGGTGATAATCTTTAGTAGCCTTCTCCTGTGCTTCACTAGTGATGTCAAAACCTGCCCTCTTAGAATGGAAAGAGAAGCCAAAATTACTCAACTCTTCCCCTGATGCATGAGCCAAATTGATTGAAGGGCAGACTTCACCTGTACCAATTCTCAATGGAAAATCTCCACCAAACCCTATCTTATGTTTCTCATTTTTAACAATAGCATCAAAATCGCATATATGTCAGGTAACCTCCAAGAGTACGATGTGGTCAATGGGATATGTTGGAAATCTGTATGCATCAGTCGGGCATCCATCAATCTTGATATAGGATAAGGTGGGGAATTGTATAAACCAGGCTCCATATCTTTTAATTAGTTCCTTGGCTCCACCAGAAATTCTCACATGCTCTACATTCTGAAGCAACCTAGTCATATGCATAGTGAATGCATCATTCACTCTTTGGTAATTCAAACTCCCTAGGTGCAACTTAGGGTACACCTCATAGATGACATCTTTCCCTAATGTTCCATTTGGATTCAATCCCCTGTATGGATAAAATCTGGCAAGTATATATACCACATAAGATGTCATGGTGAATTTCTTTGACTCCAGCACATCTCCCATCTGCCTGTCAATCACTATACTGATAATCCCTACCCAGTGGTAATTGAAACCCTGCTCAATCTTGTTAATAACATGTACCATCCAATTCTCCAATGTCCCAGCACTTTTCAAGCCTGCCACCCTGCTCAACAGTGTGATTGCATCATATATATCTTGTCGAAACTTGACCCTATGTAGCTATTTAGGTAGCTTAGAGAAATTAGATTTTGGCTTCTCCATCCATGAGTTGATCATCTAATGAGCTTTGATAGGTTCATCATCATAGTAAGTCCTAGCCAAGTCCGTGTCTAAGGCACACACAAATGGTAAGTCTGGAATGTCAAATGCTTGGGCAATGGAGACCGGATTAAGATTTTCCAATACTCTCCCATTAGGACTAATGATCCTCTATGTACCAAGGTCATAGTACCGGGCACATTCCAATATTAATTCATAGCATTAAACCGCAGGAGGAAATCTTGCCACATGAGCCAGTCCAAATTTCACCATTCCTTTTGTCAAAACCGATAGATCCTTCTGAGCCATCCATCCTTTGAACTCCTCATATCTCCAAGCTCCAACATTTGTATCAGAGACCTCTAACCAAACTAAAACCAACTTACTATCCGGCAACTGGTTCTTCATATCTAGCTTTATCCTTTCTGTATCTGTAATTGAATATCCTTCTGTATCTCCTTTGGACTTTCCTGCTGCTGCCTTACTCAATTCAGCCTACATTCATAGAAGAGCCTCATGAAAATCCAATTATCATCCATATTTCAATCAAAAGGTTAGTCTCAAAACCCAATGAAATCACTTAAAATAAATCATTGAACATCAAACTGGAAAATCAGGGAAAATGGGGTAATCCGGGAAAATCTAGTCAGGGCAGAATTTCGGAGATATCTGACCCAGACGGACTCCCGTAGCCAAGACATCATTTCATCAAATAAATCATCAATACGAACAAAAAGGATCCATGATTATCATAAGATTCATCCATTAAGCAACAAGAAATAATCATCCAACATTTAATTCCTTAATTCAATCTCGAAAATTGAAATCAAGTGAAACCAGACAGAAAACCTGAAAAATTCGGATGGGACAGATTTCTGCGGGCAGTTTGAAATTATGGGAATTCTCCATACTTTGGGGAAATGGCAAAACCGGGGAAAATCTGGATGCACGAAAATTCTGCGGACACCTCGGAAACCCAACGACCGTTCTACGCGTAGACAATTCATGGAGTGATCATACAAAGCCTCCTATCTGAATCTAATGAACATTAAATCAATCCCAATAAGCCAAACTTCAACCATGGTTGAATTTAAACTCCCAAGATTCTCAAATGATTGATCCTCATGATGAAATAATGATGCCCTAAATTTGACAGCCAGACTTCCGCCATGAAAGCTAGGGCAAGCTCAAAAATTTTAGACATTATCAATCAAAACGATTAAACTAGGGCACACCAAGGTCAAATGTTACAAGCAAGGTCGAGCTAGACACAGGGCATGAGGATCACAATGACTCCACCAAACTTAATAACCCTGAGCGAACATATTGAAACCCTACCTTCACAAATTAAACCAGATTACACACAAACAAGGCACGAGCTCAAAAGAATGCCCAGGCACACCTATACACCCAAAATTCGATCGACAAAAAGAAAGGATGTATAGTGAAGGCATTGAATACCCGTGGAAAGGTGAACCAAACCCCAACTCGATAAATATGTAATCACAAAAAAAGGAGTAAGGGCTGACCTGTATAATCATCAACGAACTTTAAAGATTCAACCATGAAGCGCAAAACAAGGGGAGAGGTCAATGATGACTTACCATGAATCAAATCTGATTGAACCCAAAGCCCAAGGAAATTAGTGCGAACTAGGGTGCCCTATCGGCGATAAATCGACATGAACACCCAAGGAATCCACACGCGAGTAGACCAAATCCAACAACCAAAGCTCAAAAATGAACAACCTCAAGTGCAAGAGCAAATAGAAAATGAACAATGAAATCAGAAAGAGCGCCAAAAGACCTTAAATTCACCCACATTCGTGGCAGAGAGGAGGTACTCTAAGCATTAATGATTGACAAGACATATCGAGAAAATCCAAAAACTCGAGGTCGAGACAGAATTTCAGGAAAATCCGAGTCAATCGGATTATCCCGGTGGGCATGAATTTCACAAATGGTGCACCCCCCAGGACTCCAAAGGAATCTAGGAAAATCTGCATGAGCCGAAAAATCCCGGATTTGACCAGAAATCCAGACTTCAGTAAAACACAAGTTCCATTGATTCAATCTTCAGGGTAAGACCAAGATAAGTAACCACAACATCCCGAGACCTTGAAAGGACAAATCCAATAAAAACCAAAGGTCAAAGAGACATCATAAATCAAAAATTAGAGGGTCCCTACTCCAAGTGGGACGTGTGTGCAAAACTGCACAACAAATGGTGACTCCGCTGGGGAAATGCTCTAGAGCATTTCGATGACAAACTAGAATCAAGAACCCATAACTCATGGTTTCAACTCATCCATCCAGTCACTACCTACGGTTAAACCATAGAACCCACAAGTCATGAAAACTTTTCCTACACTAGGGTCGAAGTGTGTGCACATGCATTCAGATTATTGTTGTGATTCTCCTGAACATAGCTCTACTACCAGCTAGGTGTCCATAGCCCTGGTAGAGATATTCAGATCCCCTTGATGAGTTGAATTCAGTCTTTTAATTTTCAATAGTGTCTTTCCTTTTCTGATCTTTTTTTTTTACTTCAACCTATGAACAGTGAAGTTCACACTCAGGGATGAGAACCACAGTGGCACTAGAGTAGAAAAAGGATTTTTCACTTGTGCAAACTTCATAAGGACCTTCTACAACTTCAGGTATCTTTAATATTCAAAAATGTGAGACCCTAATGTATTCCTATTCAATATGACTAGAGGACTCTTCGCCTTAAACACAAGGATATGTGACATTGGGTAGAGAATTCATACCATGATATTCTGAAAAGATGATTAAAGTTTGTAAAGGAAATACTAAGAACACCACACCTACTTTATTACCACTGTCATACAAATGCAAAAGGAGATCCCAAAAAGAGAAGTAACTAAGAGCAAGAGCAGCACAAACCAAAGCAAAACAAGCCAAAGAAAACCTACTCTAACCAAAGAAAAGGAAGAAAAACCGAAAGGAAACCTACTCTAAGCAAAGCAGAAGCAAAAAACAAAAGGGAAACCAAACCCAACCAAAACAAAACAACAGAAACCAACCTAAACTAACTATATACAAAAGAAAAGAGCTGGAAATAGCTCAGGATTGGAAATAATGTTTCAAATACTGCCCATTAATAGGTAGTGGAATATCTTCCCCCGTGAGAGTCTTCAGAGAGAAGGCATTATCTCCAAGTATTTCAGAAATCTGATATGGACCGAGCCACAGTTTATCAAACTTCCCATGTTCCCCTTTTCGATCATGAGGTTTATCCCAGTACAACACAAGGTCAGAAATCCTAAAGGCTTTGACTTTAGCCCTTTTGTCAAACCACCTCTTAACTACCCCTTGATGTTTGGCAAAGTTCTCAAGGGCATCGTCTCTTTTTTCCTCAAGGTTCAGTAGATCTGTCAACCTAGCTTCCCTTCTATCCCCCTCATCATAAAACTCATTAATAAATTGCAAGGTTGGGATCTTGAGTTGAATAGGGAATACCAGCTCCAGACCATATACTAAGTGATAGGGAGATGTTCTGATGGATGACTTAAGCCTTGTACGATCTGCCCAGAGGGAAAACCGAAGTTGGGTGTGCCAGTCTTTTGGGTTTCTCTCCAGCAACTTATGGATAATAGTCAATAAATTCTTATTAGAGGATTCTACTAGGCCGTTACCTTGGGGGTAGTAATTAGATGCAAACTTTATAATAATGCCATGATCAAAAGCCTAGTTTGAAAATTTTAAAAATGTGAAAGCATGACCATTATCACAGACAACAAAAATAGGACATCCAAATTGATTAATAATAGCAGATTCTATAAAATCAATCACTACCTCAGATTTACATTTCCTACAAGCAAAAGCCTCAGTCCATCCTGTGAAATAATTAGTAATGGTTAGAATATACCTGTGTCCCATAGAAGATGGTGGGTTGATAGGGACTATGAAGTCGATACCCCATTGAGTAAAAGGCCTTACCTAAGTAACTGGTTGAAGTGGGAGTGTTGCGTACCTTTCCCTCATTGCTGCAGTCGGGCAAGTGTGACAGGTCTTGACATGATTGTGAACATCTTTGAACAATGTGGGCCAATAATACCCAGCCCTCAAGATTTGATTTACTGTGGCAATAGCAGAACCATGGCCAATGCCATACTTTTCATGAAATTCATTCATCACCCTTTCAGCTTCCTGTTTCCCAAGACACCTCAAATAAATGCCTTCATGATTTTTCTTGTACAGAACAGCTCCCTTTAGCATAAAATTGTCGCTCTTCAGCCGTAGAGCTCTTCTCTGAACAACATTAAGATGACCTAGAGATCGCTGGTTCAACAAGTAATAAACTATGTCATCATAACAGCCACTTGGGGAAACCTCCTCAAGATTATAATTCTGAACATTCAGTTCAGGCCCCATTTCAGCCATAGTCTGAGTAAGTCCCTGCCCCCTTACCAACTTCATGGGTTGGATCTCAATGTCATATTCTTGTAGCATTGTCACCCACTTTACTCTACGCTCACCCAACTCATTCTGCATCAACAGTAACTTAACTGTAGGATCTAGGACAATTGCATAAACCTTATTCCTGAGGATATAATGTCTGAATTTCTTCACTGCTCTAACCAGGGTGTATGCCTGCTTTTCTACACTCAGATATTTCAACTCCGCATCTTTTAATGGTGCACTCATAAAAGCAATAGGATGCTCATTTCCCTCATTAGACTTCTAAGTCAACATTCCCACACATGAATGGTCTGAGGCAAATGAATAGATGTAAAAGGGCTTACTGTAATTAGGACTTACCAATAATGGAGCATCAGCAATGGCTCTTTTGATTTCTGCAAATGCTTCCTTTGTTTCTACAGTCCATTCAACTTTAGCATCCTGCTTCAACATTGCATTCAGTGGTTTAACAATTTCAGCAAATCCAGTAATGAATTTCCTGACAAAGTTAATCTTGCCAAAGAAAGACTTCATCTCCTTTTTACTAGCAGGTGGCTGAATCTTCAGTATGGCCTCCACTCTTTCTAGATCAATAGCAATTCCCTTTTCAGATCTGACGTGTCCCAACAACTTCCCTTCTGTCACTCCAAAAATACACTTTTTAGGATTCAAGGATATACCGAATTCTCTGCACCTTTGAAACACTTTGTGTAAGTCAAAGATGTGGTCATCTCTATTTTTGGAGAAAACAGCTAGATCGTCCATATAAATAATAATGCACTTGCCTATGATATCTTTAAAGGCAATATCCATGGCCCTTTGAAATGTAGCCCCTGCATTAATGAGACCAAAAGGAATCCTCCTGTAAGCAAAGGTACCCCATTTAGTTGTGAAAAAAGTCTTGTGTCTGTCCTCATACTGAACCATTACCTGGTTGTACCCTAAATAACCATCCAGAAAGGACATCATCTGAGAACTGTTAACCACTTGAAGTACTTCATCCAGTGAAAGGATTGTATAATTGTCCTTTTATGATGATCTGTTTAGATTTCTAAAATCAATGCAAAGTCTGATTTCCCCATTTTTTTCTTACTGGGACTAGGTTCACCACCCATGTTGAATGCCTGACCGGAAATATAATTTTGGTAGACAGTAATTTCTGAACTTCTTTCTGTATAACCGGTTCCAGTAATGCATTAATTGGTCTCTATCTCTGCCTGAAAGGCTTGGCATCTGGCTTCAGAGGTATAGTATGAGTTATGATTGATGTATCATAAGTTTTCAGGTCCTCATAACTCCAGGCTATTACATCCGAAAAGCTATGCAATGCTTCAATTATTCCTTGTTTTTCCTCTGGAGTGCATACCTTGCCAATAAAAATGTTCTTGGCATTATCTTCAATTCCCATATTGTAAGTATCACATTGTCCACTGATAAATTTCTTCTTAGAGTCTTGCTCCTAATCTCTAATCTTGTCTTGATCAAAAATCCCCTCCAACTATACCATTCCCCTTGGAATAGCATTAGACTTCAAATTTATTACTCCCTCCAAATCTAGTTCTGCTTCTTGGAGTTTTGTTTCATCAATGATTTGGGAAGTGAAAACATATGTGTTTGTGATGAAGTCTAGGATATGCTTGTCATCTTCAAATAATTTAAAGTTAGTAACATTGTCCGGAACTGATGGTACAGGAGTCAATTCTACAGTAAACTTTTTCAAACCTGCCAAAGATAGGGGCTGTAGGGTGCTCGTTGCCTAGGCTAGAGAATCTACAGTTTGATTCTTCTGTCGTGGTATCAGTTGAATATTGAAGGCATCAAATCCCTCAATAAGGTCCCATACCCTATGCCTATAATTAGTCATTCTCCTATCATGGCATGAATATTGTTTCCTTACTTTCTTAACTACCAGCTCAGAATCACCGAAAACTTGCAGAACCTTAACCTTTTTCTTAAGTGCCATAAGAAGTATGTGAATCAATGCCTCATATTCTGCTACATTATTAGTACAGTGAAATTGAAGTCTATGGGCTGCAAAGAAGGTTTTACCTTTTGGGATAATCAGTTTGAACCCTGCTCCAGCTCCATGCTTGGATTTAGATCCATCAAATCTGAGAGTCCAGCATTTAGCAGTTGTAATCCTCTTCATCATATCCTTCAGGTTATTACTACTGGAGGGTTCTTCAGACAACATTGCTTTCTTTCCTTTATAATCTTCCTGAGGGATTTGCATGTCTATCTTGACTGCTAGGGTTGGATTTATGCATTTCTATACTTGTTCTACTGTTGTTTGGCATAAACAACACTCCAGCTCTAAATGGGAAGCATTGTGAACTCTACACCAATTAGCTAACAGTAATTCTTCAAAGCTTCTCCTTCTGCCTAGGTGAACTTGGTTTTCAATACACTGTCTAATGAATTCCTGGAAGCTATCTAGTAAGCTAATCTAATTGTCCTCGAAGTCATCCTCTTCCTTACTTGATTCTGTCTAAACAGTAGCATTGTTGGATTCTATCTCTGTATCAATAGACATCGTATGTAGCATCAATACCTCATCTGAATCTGACTCCTCATAAGGAGTCGACAACATATAATTTTCCATGCCTACTTCTGATATCAGAACTTCATTTGAAGTATTTTGATACTCTGTAATCATGTATTTCATTCTTGGTTCTCTCTCAATTCTGATCTGATTTGGTACCCCTTTCCAAGGAAGCCACATGTGAGAGTGATCAGTAGATACATATCCATTTAAGGCCTTAGTCAAGTCTCTTCCTAGAATTAGGTCATACGCATCAGGGATATCAGCTACTTGAATATTGATAGCCTGTTGAATTCTTGGGTCAGAAGCTACTTGCATGTGAATCATGTTTAATTCTCCCACCACATTTGCTTCAGTTCTATCCAACTAAGTTACCTTCTTCTGGGAGTCAGCAGGTGTAATCCCTAAAGCTCTACATACTCTGAATGGCATCACATTAGTAGAAGCACTAGAATTTAGTAAGCAGTGTAAATTCTTAGTGAATATGCACACAGAGATCAAGAATGGTGGGGTCTTTGTCTTCCCCTGAAATAGAGTTGGCTGAGTATTGACCAGAGCAACTTGGGTCTTGTCCTTCTCCTTTCCTTTGTCTCTAGGGGGCAAGTTAGTCCAACTGTGGGTCTGGTTTTGTGTCTTCACAGGCTGAGAACTAGAAGCCTTGTTGATACTCTCACTGGAAGATTTATCCAAAGACACTGGGTGTGCACCATAGGTACCTAGAACTACATTCCTAATTGTAGGGAACCTCAGTAACTCGAATGCTGAAAGATTTACCTCTAATTTCTTAAACTCCTCAGTGACATACAAAGCCATTTTCTCCTCACTCAGATTAGTAGGGGCCTCTTTGGAAGATTCCTCTGCCTTATCTTTACTTGCTTGAACAACTTTTTCCTTCTGTGGGTCAATTTGAACTTGTCCTTCCTTTGAAAGGTACTTCTTGGAAACATGTTGAAAGGACAGATTATTACTAGCATTAGGGTCTGGAGGGATATTGAAATTATTAGGAGGAATCGAGGTGGTGAAAGGGCCCCCAGCCTGTGGGCATCTATGGGGCATATCTCTTAAACCCTGCCTCTGGAACATCTGCACTTCTTCAACATAAGCTTCTTCCTTATCTAGGGGGCCATTATCATTTATTGCCTCCTCATTGAATAACTGAGCAACCTCATCTCCATTGCAGATTTGGTCTACCTTCTCTTCCTAGGAATCAGATTCCTCTTCTAGAACATTTTCTTCACCTGCTGGAAAAGGGGCATAATTTAATACCAACACATGAGAGTTATAGGGGATGGAGGGAACAATCTCCTGACCATTTGCATTATTCTCCACTTCATACTAGAAAATAGAGGCCGCAGTTTGGAATTCTAGACATTCTAACTCTAAATGTTGGCCTGTCTTATGGAGCCTACACCATCCTGATAGGGTAGCCTCAGCCAGATATACACCACTGGGAGGCTTGTCTTGACTGACTGGCTGATTTGTAGATTGGTTGACAAGTTGATTGACTGGTTGATCCAATGGAGTGGGGACTCCTCCATTATTGGGTCTTGTATTCCATGTCCTGTTTTATCCCTCTGATTGCCTCCTATCAAATCTTGGTCCACTACCTTGTCCTCTATTGAAATTCTATCTTCTATCATTATTGAATCCTCTCTCATTGTTGTAACCCCTATCCTGATTATATCCTCTGTCATTGTTATACCCCCTTTCATTACGCTGTCCTCTGTCAAAATTCTGCCCCTATGGATATTCTCTATTCTGATTGGATTGTATATTTTTTTGAGCAGCTTGTAATTGGTTGTTTTGATTCCTTAGGTAAGTCACCTCTAGGTTTAACTTCTTTATCTACTCAGTCATTTCATCAATCCTATCCTTATTTGGATCTCCATAAGGGGTCTAGCTTGGATTACTCTGAGGAGGAATAGACATCGTAGCAGATCCCATAGACTGATGCAACACTTCAGAATTCTGCAAGTAGGGAAACCAGTTGGCTGCTGCTGATATAGGGGTTGTTTAACCTGCTGCTAAGGGAAGTTCATCATAGGAGATACTTGGCTCATGGGGGGACTAGGGTGTGGCACCAAAAGCAACTAAGGTACTGGATTCATGATTGGAGTATGATTGGAGAGTGCCTGATTTACTACCTGAACCTAATTTGGATGTGCAACTGGTCCTAAAGAAGGCAACGGTCCAGCCAAATGTTGCCTTAGATCTATGCTAAGCTTGACAGCTTCTGTATAGGCATCAATTAGGCGAGTTGGAGGGTTGGGTCTCCATTTCATAAAGGTTGTTGTAAGGCTATCCAAAGCTTCATAATAGACTTTCAAGGCTGTATCATTGTCTAAGACATAAGGGTCTTGAAGTCTGGTGTATGCATAGTAGAACCTATTATTGAAACTAGATATGGGTTCATTAACCTCTCTCTTGACTCTAGTGAATAGCAGATACAATTCATTGGCACTAATGGGTATTCTGAACTTCTATAAAAAGGAAGTTTCAAGGTCACTCCAGTTATGAATTGAACCTGATGGGAGGTGATTGTACCAGTAAAAGCCTCTTCTCCTAATGAATAAGGAAACAACCTACAGGCAACATCTTCATGAGCAATTCCTCTGTCTTTGAGACAGGTTTGGAAGATCCTAATATGCTCTTCTGCAGTCCTGTTTGGGTCATTAACATGAAATTTTAAACAGAAATGCTCAGGGTTATTGGGCATAACATTGTAGGCATTAAAAAATAAGGGAGATGGATTATTAGCAAGGAAAGCCATTGGCAAAAGTGGGGGTGGTGGTTGTGGTTGATTAATGATAGGCTAGGGTTGCTGAATGGGAACTGCCTTAGGGATGGGTATGGCCTCAACTTCTAGAAGTGAAGATGCAGAGGATAATGGTGAAGGGATGGGAGATGATGATTCTCCCCTTTCTTGAGTCCTCCTTGACCTAGTGGGGAACTACAATTCCTGTAAATCTTCTTCTCCTGGGGTAGATCTGGTACTTCTCCTATATCTCTTAGGAGAGATGGCGTTTAAGAAATGATCTAGTGAGCTCATTCAGGCCCTCCTTCTAGCACCAATCTGTTGATGGTGTTTTCTGCATAGCAACAACTCAGACAGAAAATGATATTCTATCTCTCTTGAAAAATAATCTTCAACAATAAATTGTTGAAAATCACCCCAAGGTCTCTTAGGTGTCAGGTCTTGACAATGCATAAATAACTTAGATAATATGTGAAATGTTGGTAATCACAACCGGACCTTACTACAAGCAAACTGTATCTTTCCAATTTATCAAACTTTGCAATATGATGGTCTTAAATCCTAAATCTAACTAGATAATAAAGAAACATCAAAAGATGAGGGTGTAAGAGATATAATGAAATCTAAACTATTTCTAAGATGAACAATGCAAATGACAAATACTTGAAACAGACCAATCTCAAATAACCAATTCCTGTTTAACCCACAATGCAATGTCACAAGAAAGGTGCAATCTTCTAAGGCGTACAAATTTTCAAACCATAGACATTCATCCATAATCAAACTAAGCACAAATAAATGTATGGTCCAGGTTGACTTCACCAGCCTACTACAATCATATAGTTACTAGGAGTATAGACCAGAGATTGCTACAAACATTCCAAGCATGAAATCATGAACATTATTCACCAAACTAATCTAATTCTAAATTTAACATTAATCCAATATCTTCAAGCAATTTCAAAAGATGGAACAATAGGAACCATGCAAGATAAACTAACACAAAAGAATTCACCAGAGAAACCACAATGCTTTCAATTGTATTAGGTCACCAAGATGTAGCAACAATTCCACTGTTCTATGTTACAGCACTTGCTCGAGAGAACTAACTACTACTTCCACTACAAAATGCTCTAGCTCTTCTCCTCAATCTAGCTTGTGTAATTTCTATTATCTATCTCACTCTTACAAATGAGGCAGGAACACCAATTTAAAGAAGATCCAAAACATGTCAGCCAAGCTAGACATTTACAAAATAAAATAGCCAAAACAAGTCAGCCTCAGGAAATTCAAAATAAGGCACACATTAAATGCCGGTACATCATCAAGGTCGGCCACAACACATTCCTCAATGCAACTCGGATGAATACATGCCCTATAATAATAGGGAGGCACAAATCATGAAGTGGCATGGTATTAACTACCACCTCCCTTATCTTTGTTCTAATCTAGCGATTCCTGAACTTTCAAAAGTGCCTTATCCAACTCAGCAATAGATGGCAAGGGTAGGATTATGAGCCGACATTCAATTAAGTCAATCTCTTCCCTTGACTGCTTAACCGTTTTATCCCAATCACCCTTGTACGCAAGGTACTTATCCATCACAGCCAGATAAGTAGACACATCATCTAATTGGTGTCCTATCACAGAATCCTCAATATCAGGGGCATAGACATCATGCCACCATTCCTTCAATTATTTGAAACTCAAGTACTTAGGGGCGATCTTCCTCCTTCTAGTCATTATCTCAAAAAAGGTTATGCATCCATCATAAGCATTAGTTAAATTACCATCAATTTGCTTCCCTTTTTTGTAGATCTTCTTGATGATCTTCTGTCGTATTTGCAGGGCTTCAAACCACTCCCAAGGCTCATTAACCCTAGATGAAGAGAGAATTCCATCAACCACCAGCTGATCCTTACTATACTCCATGATTGTCTTGGTTTTCTGGAGTAAGAGATCAGTGTCCTCCTTATCCTGAGATAAAACATGATCTAGCCAATCCTTAGCCCTCATTGCATCCTTTCTAGTTCAAAGGATCTCTTTTATTGCATCATCTCCCTTAGCCTATACTTCCTGCAACCAATTCATTGTAGCCTGAGTGGAAGCTTTCATCTTTGCTAACTCAGAGATGCTCTCCTTCGGGAAGAAACCAGCAACAGCAGAAGAGGATGGGTGAGAAGATTGTAAGGGCCTCATCAAATATTCCAGACATTTCCTAAGCCTTCCATTCTCTTTCTTTAGTTCATGTTTAGACTGTGTCTCCTTCCTCAATCTCCCAATGATCACTGCACTAGACCCCTCATACTCTTCAATATCTTTCTCAATAGAAATGGGCCCAAGATTGATGGTCCGTACATCATAATCCTCCGTAGTGATCTCATCTCTACATTTACCTGTAGCAGGGGTGGCAATGTGAATAACTCTATTACTAGCTTCATCCCTTTTGATCCTGGAAACCACCTTGGCTATCTTCTTTCTTTTACCCTTTCCAATCTTGGCCAACATTTCATCCCAGTTGAGAGGAGTGTCCTCAACAATGACCTGTTTCCTTTTGATTTCCTTGTCTAGCCAAACCAGAATAGCAAGATCCACCCGGGTTTCACCTTCTTTAACCTCTTCATGCTGATCTACCATCTCATCCTCTTCCTTTTCCGGAGATTGATCACCTTTGTTTCCAAATTTTGGCTCCTTTTCATGCAGGTGTGATGGAGTCTTAACAGGAACATCCTCCTTCTCAGGAGATCTACTATTTTTACTACTTGTAGGAGAATTCTCATATTGTACCAACGGGGAATGATGCATTTCCACATCTCCTACCTCAAACTCAACAACTGCACTATGAAGTTCCCCATCCTTAAATGGTTCCACCTCCTCACTGGTCTCGTGCTCTTCATGAATCATCTACTCAGGTATGCCCAATGAAGGAGAGGTATCTTTCTGTTGTTCCACAGTGGATGCCATTGGAAGGCGATCCGCCTTTTGCATATTCTCCTTGGGAGATGGAGTTCTTGACCTTCTTGAATAAACCTGTGGTTTTTCTCCTGAGCTCTCCACATCAACCATAGGAGGGTCTACCTTATCCCTAGAAGTTTCTTGATCCTTTTTCTTAGAGGCCCTAGTTATCCTTGTCCTTTTTGGCTTTGAAGGAGTGTCTTCCTTTTCTGCCTTCTCAAGTTCTTTTTCTTCTATAGACTTACCTATTTTCAAAGTATGACTCCTCTTCTTTCCCTTAGGTTTTCTTTTCTTTTCAGGTTCACCCTCCTTAGGGCCTTTGATTTTAATCTTAAAAGGTGATTTTACCTTGGTTTTACCTTTAGAATCATCCTCACCTGATTCCTCTGAGGTAGAAAGAGCATTTAGATTTCCCATCGAATTGAAAGTGCAAGGTACCTTCTCACTCTCCAATTCCCATACTTTATGTTTTAACCATGACTTGGTAGATTTCACAATAGGAGCCATCAGCTCCTCCAACTCAGTTATCTCACTTTCTAACTAGTTTATCTCTCCAATGGGTCTGTCCTTGACTGGTTCGTATGCATGATCCTGGACTAGATTACCATCATCCTCCAACTGATCAGGAATCAACTTGACATTATACATCCTGATTACATCAACTGGAAGCCTAGAATACCTTTTTCTTTCTCACCTCAAATTCATCCTTGTTGTTTGCCCAGTAGTCTTCTAGATCATCCTTGTGGTGATAATCTTTAGCAGCCTTCTTCTATGCTTCGCCAGTGATGTCAAAACGTGCCCTCTTAGAATGGAAAGAGAAGCCAAAATTACTCAACTCTTCCCCTAATGCATGAGCCAAATTGATTGAAGGGTAGACTTCACCTGTACCAATTCTCAAGGGAAAATCTCCACCAAACCCTATCTTATGATTCTCATTTTTAACAACAGCATCAAAATCACATATCTGTCGGGTAACCTCCAAGAGTACGATGTGGTCAATGGGATATCTTGGCAATCTGTATGCATCAGTCGGGCATCCATCAATCCTGATATAGGAGAAGGTGGGGAATTGTATAAACCAGGCTCCATATCTTTTAATTAGTTCCTTCGCTCCATCAGAAATTCTCACATGCTCTGCATTCTGAAGCAACCTAATAATATGCATAGTGAATGCATCATTCACTCTTTGGTAATTCAAACTCCCTAGGTGCAACTTAGGGTACACCTCATAGATGAAATATTGCCCTAATGTTCCATTTGGACTCAATCCCTTGTATGGATAAAATCTGGCAAGTATATATACCACATAAGATGTCATGGAGAATTTCTTTGACTCCAACACATCTCTCATCTACTTGTCAATCACTGTACTGATAATCCCTACCCAGTGGTAATTGAAACCCTACTCAATCTTGTTAATAACATGTACCATCCAATTCTCCAATGTCCCAGCACTTTTCAAGCCTGCCACCTTGCTCAACAGTGTGATTGCATCATATATATCTTGTCAAAACTTGACCCGATGTAGCTGTTTAGGCAGCTTAGAGAAATGATATTTTTGGCTTCTCCAGCCAGGAGTTGATCATCTACTGAGCTTTGATAGGTTCATCATCATAGTAAGTCCTAGCCAAGTCCATGTCTAAGGCACACACACATGGTAAGTTCGGCATGTCAAATGCTTGGGCAATGGAGACCGGATTAAGATTTTCCAATATTCTCCCATCAGACCTAATTATCCTCTGCATACCAAGGTCATAGTGCTAGGCACATTCCAATATTAATTCATAGCATTGAACCGCAGGAGGAAATCCTGCCACATGAGCCAGTCCGAATTTTACCATCCCCTTTGTCAAAACCGATAGATCCTTCTCAGCCATCCTTCCTTTGAACTCCTCATATCTCCAAGCTCCAATATTTGTATCAAAGACCTCTGACCAAACTGAAACCAACTTACTATCCAGAAACTGGTTCTTCATATCCAGCTTTATCCTTTCCATATTTGTAATTGAAGATCCTTCTTTATCTCCTTTGGACTTTCATGTTGCTGCCTTACTTGATTCAGCCTACATTCACAGAAGAGCCTCATGAAAATCTAATTATCATCCATATTTCAATTAAAAGGTTAGTCTCAAAACTTAATGAAATCACTTAAAATAAATCATTGAACATCAAACTGGAAAATCTAGGAAAATGGGGTAATCCAGGAAAATCCAGTCAGTGCAGAATTTCAGAGAAATCTGACCCAGACAGACTCCCGTAGCCAAGACATCATTTCATCAAATAAATCATCAATACAGACAATAGAGATGCATAATTATCATAAGATTCATCCATTAACCAACAAGAAATCATCATCCAACATTTAATTCCTTAATTCAATCTCGAAAACCAAAATCAAGTGAAACCAGATAGAAAACTAGAAAAATCTGGATGGGACAGATTTCTGCAGACAGTCTGAAATTTTGGGAATTCTCCATACTTCGAGGAAATGGAAAAACTGGGGAAAATCTAGATGCGCCGAAATTCTGCGGACACCTTGGAAACCCGACGACCATTCTATGCGTAGACAATTCATTGAGTGATCATACAAAGCCTCCTATCTGACTCTAATGAACACAAAATCAATCCCAATAAGCCAAACTTTGACCACGGTTGAATTTAAACTCCCAAGATTCTCAAATGATTGATCCCTGTGACAAAATAACGATGCCCTAAATTCGACAGCCAGACTTCTGCCATGAAAGCTAGGGAAAGCTTGAGATTTTTAGACATTATCCCTCAAAATGATTAAACTAGGGCACACTAGGGTCAAATGTTATGAGCAAGGTTGAGCTAGACATAGGGTGCGAGGATCACAATGACTCCACCAAACTTAACAACCCCAAGCGGTCATATCAAAACCCTACCTTCACAAATTAAACCAGATTACGCACAAACAAGGCATGACCTCAAAATAATACCCAGGCACACCTGTACACCCAAAATTTGATCGACAAAATGAAAGGATGTGCAGTGCAGGCATTGAATACTCGTGGAAAGGTGAACCAAACCCTAACTAGATAAATATGTAATCACAAAAAAATGAGCAAGGGTCGACCCGTATAATCATCAACAAACTTTAAAGATTCAACCACAAAGCACAAAACAAGGGGAGAGGTCAATGACGACTTACCATGAATCAAATTCGATCAAACCCTAAGCCCAAGGAAATCATTGCAAACCAGGGTGCCCTAGCGGCGATAAATTGACACGAATTCCCAAGGAATCCACACGTGAGCAGACCAAATCCAACAACCAAAGCTCAAAAATGAACAACCTCAAGTGCAAGAGAAAATAGAAAATGACCAATGAAATCAAGAAGAGGGCCAAAAGACCTTAAATTTGCCCAGATTCGTTCTAGAGAGGAGGTACTCTAAGCATTAATGGCTCACAAGATGTATCGAGAAAATCCAGAAACTCGAGGTCGAGACAGAATTTTAGGAAAATCCGAGTCAATCGGATTATCCCGGTGGGCATGAATTTCATGGATGGCACACCCCCCGGGACTCTGAAGGAATTCAAGAAAATCCGCGTGAGCCGAAAAATCCTAGATTTGACCAAAAACCCAAACTGCAGTAAAACACAAGTTCCATTGATTCAATCTTCAGGGTAAGACCAAGATAAGTAAGACCAACATCCCGAGACCTCGAAAGGACAAATCCAATAAAAACCAAAGGTCAAAGAGACATCATAAATTAGAAATCAAAGGGTCCCTACTCCAAGGGGGGCGTGTGAGCAAAATTGCACAACACTTTCCAAGTTGGCTCTCATGTCTTCTTTCTTGCTTGCATTTTTTATTCACTATTTTAAAGTACTGCTCATAGAACGGTGTGTAGCAATCCCTTTAAAGTGGGGGCATACATTGCCATTATTCATTTTCATTTTTCTTTTTCTTGGTTCTTAGTGTAGCCTTCTTACTTCATATGATCTATTTGTCACTTTGTGGATGACATTTGGTGTAGTGTCCTTCATAAGTGTGATCTATCTTAGCATATTACATTCCTCTTGGTGGCCTGATGTGGCACACTGCATCCCCTAAGTTGTGAATATTATATCCTTTGATTGGTCCTCTCTTCGAAACATTAGACATAATGTTCCCTAAGTTATAGACCTCACATGAACTCAACAAGACTCATTTGAACATTTCTTTTTACAATTTGCATTTACATGGCCACCTTGCATAACACAACTTGCATGCCTGCCATGCCATCCTATTTGTTCATGAGTTCTAAGCATACAAAGATTTCCTTGTATCATAAAGCACAAATCGACATTATTCTTTTTTGGAACCTTATTAAAGTTATCAAGAGGTATAACTCTAATATGGTTGAGCGGGAAAGCCCATTCTAAGGCATGACTTTTCCCCATAGCCACCCATTTGTGTGAGTACATACCAACTAAGTGTATGTTTCTCACCTTTTGGACCTTCTCACCTCATGGACAACCAGAAGTTTTGTGGCCCTAGAGTGAGTATAATTAGGCCTTATCACCTAGCGGACAACCATAAGTTTCATCTCCCGAGAGTGAGTAGACATTTTTCTTTTTCTCAAACAACTAGCCTAGATCTAATCAACAATGAGTAAGACAGTTGATCAAAGCTTTCTCTCATCCTTTCCCATCATCTTCTATGTTCCCTTTATGTTCATGTTTGATTTTCCATGGGATCATGATCCTGGGGGCTTGATTGTTGGTTTTTTCCAATGCACCTAAGGAATCTCTAAGCGATAGCCAATTCCTATCTTGAAGACCCTTGAAATGACTGGCCAACTAACAAGATTCAGTTAAAGACTGAGATCTTCTGCACTTTAGGCTATGTGGGGCCAAGGAGGGTGTTCCTATTGTGTTTTTTTGGGAATATGCTTTATAGAACATCTCATTTTCACAGATCAATTTGAGTGAAGGATAATTATGCAACAATTACCACAAGATTGGCTAATCTTTAAGTAAACTACTTACACTTTCATCAAAAAAAAGACATCTTACATGATAATTGAAAAATACATGTGTTAAGATTAATGAATTTTAAAGTGAATTTGAATCCTGACTTTGGGTCAGTCATTATACAATTTTTTGATTAACCGTTTAGGTGAATCGTTAAGGAATGGACCAGTTCCTTGTCAAATTGGGCATTGGAGTCACATACACAAGAACCAGTAACATAGAAATGACCTTAAAATTTTATGGAATGGAGTACTCTCACAACAAATTTGCATTATGGAGCTCACTCTTTCTGATACATAACTACTTATCAAATCCTTTGTAAATAATTATAAATTTAAGGCCCCATTTATGCATTTTAATTGATTGCTTGAATCAAAGCAAAAAAGGAGACATACTGATAGGGAGGTTGGATGAAACAATCATAGTTTCATATCTAAGTCTTGTTAGAAGACTTCTATGGTGTCTCTCTCCACCACTTCAACCTATAGGACCTTTCTTTACTTAGGATCCCCTGGTTTTTCCTTGCCAACCCCAACTACCAACATAAATATTTCTACCAAATCCACTTTGGTACAAACTTGCAACTCTACACTTAGCCCTTAATCCACCCTAAAGGCTACAAAACCTCCAAATCTTGAATTTAGCTTTGTAGGGGTGTGGAGGTGCTTCTCACATCATCAATCCATCCCATTAAAGGTAATAGGGGTCCACTTAGCTCCATCTGCAGGTCGCTCTCACCAAACCCTCTCTTAGACCTAAAAAAAAGGCTACTAGCCCTAGGAGCCCCAATTAGGCCTCTTTCTCTGAGAAAATAGGTTTTTTCTCAAATATTTCTAAAGAACATCCCAATCTTTTCTTGGGATTCCTAGTTCATTTTCCCACCTCTCAAATATTTTTGAGGTCTTAGGTCTTCACTGTCCGTACAACACCCCAATTTGAAAATGGGTAAAATTAGGTCTTTTTAGCCCTTTCTTGGCTTCTTTCAAATTGTTAAATTCTTCTCACATCAATTGAATTGATGGAGCCTCCTTCTTCATGTTTTATCTAGGTAAGACACTTACCTACCCTCTCCACCCTATGATTTGTCTGGAAATAGACACCCCTGCAACTCAAGTTCTCTGCACTTTCTATCTTCCCTAGCTGGACTCTTCCTGGCTCGCCTAGGGCAAGACTTCCACCATAGCTCCTATCTTTTCTAAAGCCCTAAACTCTACAATATATACAACCATGGAGTCTAGTCACTATTCCCAAAGGGCTGTATAATTTGTACGATGGGAAAGTGTACTAACACTCCATTTTCTCAAAACTGCCTGGTTCAGACCAGCAACAGTGTGGAATCAAAATTATTTACAAATAGTGCTTGAAATTGAATAAAGGAACTAACTATTGGCACACAATACTTGAAAAACTACTACACTACATCCTGCACAAGTTACAGTGCCATGATTAAGCCATTAAAACCTAACTTCAATGCAAAAATCAGAAAATAACACACAAAACACTATTTTCCCTTGAATTCACAAAACTTCAAAGCAATACAAATGTTTCCCAACCCTTCTCCAATGCCGAGGCATTCCATAAATAGGGTCCCTTAATCAGTTATGCTCCCATGGGCTCTTCTTGGCCACTTGAAACTCTAATTGAGCATTATTTGCAAAAATTGAAAAGCAACTTCCTAAAAATCCTAAAAGGTGAAAACCTTACTAGCCAAAAACCTTAGGCCTAATCATTGGTCAACATGACCTTCATCAGATGATCAACATCCAATCCAAAATTCCATTAAGGCTTACATCCAAATGAACTAAATTTTCTTTCCTAGTTGTCCTAGACAAGACTGTCCTAGAGAAACCTAAGATAACCTATGGGTGCTCTTGCACCATTCTCCCCCTCAGCCAAACACTAAGGATTGTGGGGAGAGATCAGAGATAAATCAATATCCTGCTTCTTGAACTGAGCTTCATCCACCCATGTAGCCTCAGATTCTGGTTTTTCCTTCCATTTGATGAGATGTTCCATATATACCTTATGTTGGGTAGACTTCTTCATCCTTGATTCTAAGATTCTCTCTCCTTGCAGCTTGTCTTTAGGAGGGAAGGCTATGTTACTTACATCCTTCAAGACATCCTTACTTGTTTGATCCAAATCAGTGACTGGTCCTTTATACCTGATCAAATCAGCCACATTAAACACTGGTGAAATGCCTAAGTCTGCAGGTAGCTCCACCTTGTAAACATTCTTTCCATACTTGGCTCACACCTTACATGGTCCCACTCTCTTCATCTGCAACTTATTTGATGTTCCTTTCTGCAACCTATATTTGTTGAGATGGACCATGACATAGTCCCCTATTGCAAATTTTAGATCTTTCCTAGACATGTCCACCTTAGCTTTCCACTTGTGAGTAGCCTCTGTAATTGTCTTCTTCACTTGCTCCTGAATCTCCTTCATGGTCTGAGAGAAATCTTCAGCATGGCCACTCCTATGCTCCATAGCTCCTAAATCTCTAAGTTCACACACACCCCTTGGGTGCATTCCATACACTATTTCAAATGGACTTTTGCTTGTGGTCCAGTTCACACTGTCATTGTAGGAATATTTAGTCTATGATATGACCAAGTCCCATGTATGTCCATACTCCTTGGTTAGGCATCTTAGAAGGTTACCTAACACTCTATTAACCACCTCAGTTTGTCCATCGGTCTGAGGATGGTAGGCTGATCCAAAAGACAAATTAGTACCTAATCTGCTCCATAGAGTTTTCCAAAAATGACTCATAAATTTCACATCCCTATCTGATACAATGCTCAATGGCAATCCATGGATCCTTACAATCTCTTTGAAGAAAAGTTGAGCAATATAGCTAGCATCATGGGTGGTCTTGCAAGGAATAATATGACTCATTTTACTAAACCTATCTACCACCACATAGACACTATCAAACCCTTTCTTAGTCTTAGGGAGTCCTACCACAAAGTCCATGCTAATACATTCCCATGGTCTATTGGGAATGGGTAGAGGTTGATACAAACTTGCATTGCTAGCTCCCCCCTTGGCTTTCATACAAACTACACACTGCTCCACATACCTTCTGACATCCCTTGGCAACTTGGGCCAATAATAGAACCTTTGCACTAGTTCTATTGTTTTGTTGATACCAAAATGACCACTAAGACTACCATTGTGGTTCTCCTGGATAAGATTCTCTCTCATTGAACCTTTCAGAACACATAATTGATTTCCTTTGAACAAAAGCCCACTCTGCAATGTATACTCTAAGAATTGACTATGAAAGTGATTCTCAAAATCAGAACATACCTTATATGCCTCCAAGAAGTCTTCATCTTCACCATAGAGACCCTTGAAACTGTCTATTCTAATGCTCTTTATCTGTATCTCTTGCATTTTCAGCAACCTCCTACTTAGTGCATTTGCCACCTTGTTCAACTGTCCCTTCTTGTGCTTGATGGTAAAAGTGAAAGCTTGGAGGTATTCCACCCATTTCAAATGCTTATTACTCAAACTTTTCATGTGTGTTGATGTAGCTAAGTGCCTGGTTATCAGTAAACACTACAAACTCTTTAGGTAGGAGATAATGCCTCCACTTTCTAAGTGACTGCACTAAAGCATATAGTTCTAGGTCATAGGTAGAATACTTTTTCTTAGCTTCATTGAGCTTTTCACTAAAGAAAGCTATAGGCCTCCCTTCTTGGCTTAGCACTCCTCCTACTGCAATTCCACTAGCATCACATTCCACAGTGAATAACTTATCAAAGCTAGGTAACAAAAGGATGGGTTGAGTTGCTACTTCTTGTTTCAATTTCTCAAAACCCTTCTCTACTTCAAGAGTCCATTTGAACTTATTTTTCAGGCCACCTTTGATTGTGTCAAGTACTGGTGCACATATGCCACTAAAGTTCCTTATAAATTTCCTATAAAACTGAGCTAACCTATGAGAACTCCTTACCTCTGTTCCAGTGGTTGGTGTAGGCCAGTTTAGGATAGCTTCCACCTTGCTTGGATCCATCTTCAATGATCCTTTGGATACTACAAACCCCAAATACACAAGCTCTTGTTTGAAGAACTCACACTTTTCTAGGTTGATGGCTAACCTCTCCTCCTGAAATCTTTTAAGAACCAACTCCACATGCTTTAGATGTTCTTCTATTGTCTTGCTAAAGATGAGTATATCATCTAGATATACTACCACAAATAACCCTGTGAAGTCCTTAAGCACTTCATTCATGAGCCTCATGAATGTGCTAGGGGAATTTGAGAGGCCAAATGGCATAACTCTCCACTCATATAACCCATCAGTTATCTTAAAGGTTTTCTTCCACTCATCCCCCTCTTTGATTCTAATCTGGTGGTATCCACTCTTGAGATCCAACTTGGTGAAATACTGAGCTCCTCCAAGACAATCCATCAAATCCTCAATCTTAGGAATAGGGAACCTATATCTGATTATAAGTATATTTATATCCCTAGAATCAGTGCATAACCTCCACTTACCACCTTTCTTGGTTGCTAAGACCACTGGTATTGCACATGGACTGATGCTTTTCCTAATTAGTCCTTGGTCTAATAACTCCTGCACTTGTCTAGCTACTTCTAGGTTCTGATCTGGTGTAAGCTTGTATGTTGCCTTATTTGGAAATGAAACCCCTAGTATGAAGTCAATTTGATGACTGATGGCTCTCTTTGGAGGTAAGGTTGCTGGTGTTCCATCATTGACTATGTCCTTGTACTTCTAAAGTAACTTTTGGACTTCTCCTAGTATGACTATTTTCTTAGTTTTATCTTCCTCCTTAGATTGCACCATGACCACATATCCTTCCCCTTCTTGTTGTAGAGTGTTGATAAGCTCCTTTCCACTACTTAACAATACACTAAGGGTCTTTGTCTATCCTTCTTCATTTGACAGTGACTGTAGTTTGAATGTCTTCCCATCCTTCTTGAATGAGATAGTGTTCTGCTTTCCATCATAGATGGCTCCTCTGTCATACTACCATGGTCTGCCCAATAGAAGATGGCATGCATCCATGGGTAACACATCACAAATCAACTTGTCTTTGTATCCTCCAATGGAGAACTCCACCGTTGTTTGCTCATTTACAAGAATACTCTGCCCTTTGTTCAACCATGTCACCTTGTAAGGGTTAGTGTGGGGTACTTTCTCCTGTAGACACCTAAAAATGACCTAGGCCTACAAGCTCTATTTTAACCACTTTCGTCCTAGCATAATTATGACATTTAATTATGTCCTTGGTCCACATTTGACTATTGATTAAATAATTCATAATTATTTAATTAATTCATGTCCTTTTATTCTTCATGATTATGAAATAAATAAATCTTATTTATTTATTAAATACGTCATTAATTGTCTAAGTCTTCCCTTAATTAAATAAATTTCTTAATTTATTTAATTTCCCTTCTTTTCACTTTATTCTTCTTGATTATTAAATAAATAAGTTTCTATTTATTTATTTAATATGTCACTAATTGCCATAATTAAATGAATTAATTAATTAATTTAATTATTAGTCTTATCTCCTAAATTAAATAATTAAATTTAATTATTTAATTGCCAATTTGATATTCTTCTCATTTTAAATAAATTAAATTATTTAAAATGCCATCTCATTCTTAACTGTCAGCTCATTATGGTAAATAATCTGAAAATTTGATTATTTATTATTTCTCAAAGTTCACATTTGGAATTAATATAATTCCAAATTGGTAACTTTCCTCTGGAAATCAACTAATTGGGCAGGTTCTTGATCTTCTCGATTTTGATCTTCAGTCCAACTCTTATCTTCTTGATTTTTCCAAATCTGATCTTTAGTTCAGTCTTTATCTTCTTCATTTTCAAAAATCTTTATTTTTGAATTAATTTCCTCATTTATTCTCCACCGCCGATTTAATTTTCTTAGATGACATTTTGACCGCTCGATTAATGATTTTTCCCTAACCCTAATTAGCGATTATGAGATTTAATCTGGGCCTCTCATTCTAGGTCTTTCTCAGAATTTGATCTCACCTATCCATTCGAAATGGCATTTTCTATAAAATGTAATTTTCCTCTCACTTTTCGATTACACATTGCACACGTACGTATTATAGGTGCATTGCATACTTATTCACTTGCACACTTAGGCTTCTCATTATAGTTATTGTCTTCATTTAATCAAATCTTAGTATGTTTAGGCATTGGAAATCATGGTCATCTAGTCATAGGCATTAGACATTTATGCAAATCCTTCAAAGCTTGGTGTAGGACATAGGCATCTATTTGCAGATTGCTCGCACGACAGATCTTAGGGAAAAGCATCATCGAGCAAGTAAGAAGGTACTATGGAGGTAATCATGGAGAACTCGATTTACAGGTATAACTGTTTATTGTTTAAATTCCTTTGTACTCGATAGGTCTTTGGGTTTCTATTGTCTTCATTGATTTATTGCTAACACTCTTAAACCAAAAACCTAAAAGAAATCCTTAGTTACATTGATGAACTTGACTCTGTTTTCTTGTATTTCCGTACATTTTTTTTATGTTTTTTATTGTTTTGCAGGTATAGGTACAGAGCGATGCAACTAAATTTTTTAAAAACTTGTGACTCATCTGATGTGTCGTGACGCATTCGACAGCAAAAATGCCACAATCGCTCTGTCATGCCATAATTGTGCTCGGGAAAGCCACATTTGAAATATCAGAACGCATCTGATACATAGAGCGATGCAATCATCTGGTAAGATTTTCTATTATTTTACATTTGATTTTTTGTTGTTTTCTATATTTCTTTTATCCTAGTTATTTCCTACATTCTGCCTAGCATAGGATTTCTATTACTAATCAGGATTTGCAGCTTGTTGGCAGTTACTTTTCGTGGGTTGAAGAAAAACACTAAAACTACTAACAGATTGTCTTGTAGGTTTGACCGTCAAAGACCAAACATCAAAATAATGTGCTTGCATTTTTAGTCGTGTAACACACATTTTATTTTGGTGCAATTAAAACGAACCTCTTTTTGATCATGTTTGAATGTGTTTGCAAAATGGTAGGTGAGTATGCTCTCACCTTGTGAAAACTTGGTGATCAAAAAACCTGACCCGTTTCATCTATTTTTACCTAAGGATTTGGTATATCAGAGTATCTTCTCCCCTTGCGCTTTCAGGCAATATTGGGTGTAAGAGAAATAGTTACCAACTCTAGAAATTAGGCCTACCTACGGATTTCATCACCCCAACATGACTCAAACTAGCAACGGAGCTAAAGCCAAGCTACCCCCGACCGGTATATAAATGTAAATCTTAAGGGAAAACCTAAGATTGTGAGTGTAGATGTGTCATACGGACAAAGTTGTACTCCCTTAAACCCTGTTGAGCTTAACCTCTTTAGGCTATAGTGCCACCTTATTGGTGATTAATCTCTTGCCCCATGTATGGCCACTCAAATGGGGGTCTTGAACTAAAAACCTTTGTGTAGTAAGCCAAAAACCCTCTATTTGCTAGTGCAGCACTGGTCAGTGTGAAGGCATCCACATTTTCGCAATTTGTAGTAGAGGTGATCAACCTGCCATGGGAGTTTCATGGGGGTTGGAAGCTTGGTTGGCCTAAGAAGAGAGTGCACTATAAGGGGGAGCCCGTGCAGCCAAGCTTCTGAATTCACACGCTACAGATATGCGGTTGGGGAAACCCACATGGAATCTAGTGAATATTGTCCTGGCCTAACCTAGGATTGTGCTTATCTGATGTGTGATTGATTACATTCAAAACACTGTGCTTGTCAAGTGCTTTCTAGATTCATCACATTTACAACTCCAAACAAAAAATTCAATATCAGACAAATCAAATTTGCCATCAAAACGACAATAAACTCATTTTTCAAAAACTGTGTCGCATTCGAGTTTCTGAGTCACAATTGCTCTGTTAAACTGCATTCAAAATTTTAAACACTGCATATGCATGCGTTGCGACGCAACTGACTGTCACCGAGTCACATCTGCTAAACCAAGTTGCATTTGTTAGTTCCTGAGCCACATTTGGAAAACTATGATGCAATTGAAACCTCAAATGACGCATTCGCCTATCAAATTAAAAACTTCATACAAAGTCGAACCTGAAGTCTTCATCTTGTCAATTATTTGTCAAACACTATATCCAAGGAAATTCTATCAAAAACCAAGTTTGAAATTTCTCAAAGTTTCGACCATTAGTTTGCATTCGTCACCATAGGTTTCATCCTTCATTATTTTTAGTTACATACATTCGACATTAGGTTGTCCCTAGGTTCACATTTTGCATACTTAGGATTAGGTAAATCTCAGCACAATTTGCAACATCATTGCTTTCGAAACCAGGCTCTTTTGGACTAAGTTATCAAACCCCTTTTTCAATCATTGTCCTCTTTTGTGAGATTTTCCAACTCAAAAGTCTAGTTAGGAAAATTCACTAGTCATTTAGACCTTGTCACCTTGTCATTTTCAACAAAGTTTGAGCTTAGAAGTGCTTAGATACCCTTGTCTTAAATTGCATTATAAGTCTACACATTGCATATCCTATTCACAAAAATCCAAAAACATTAGCCATCCTAGTCGTCATTTTGAACTTAGACCTTGCATAGTGTCATCACTGCATTTAGTTGTCATTTTTTTCATTTGACCAATCTCATTTATGGTGGAAACTAGACTTCAAAAACAACAACGACAAATAGAAAACTTTTGACAAGACCCCACGTCCACTGTCAACAATCCAACATATGACCCAAACTAGACCTTTGACGATCCATTTGGCAATAAAAACAATCAACCTCTAATGATGACACCACCCTCATCAAACATTCCATTTGAACAATTCTTGCGTAAAGATGAGTACGGTCAAATACTTGAGGAAACTTAGAGGTAGCAGCACAAGACCCAGAGGCCTCTCAATTCGTTGAAACAATGGTCCTTTACGACATAGATAGATACTTGGCCATACTCTTAAGTCAAGGGGCCAAATTACCCCAAGGGTTCGACATTACCATGATACAATCAACACCTCCAGTCCCTAATGTCAACAACATGCATAACATGTCACATAGTGGTCAACCTCCAAACACTACGAGCAATACCTTCTTTGACACCACAACGACAATACATGCTACCTCCAACACAATAAATACTACATCTATTGGAGGATCACAATCAGTTGCAATGCCCACCACATCCACGATACTATCACAATCGGCTGGAACAACCTTTGGCTCCTCAGCAATGTGGGAAAATTATTCAAACCCTCTCTCTACCATGACAATAAATACCATGGGAGAATCATCAAGTCACAACAACCCCCCTTGATAGCTACATCTACTACCATGAGTACACCTTCGACATATCCGCTCAGTGGTATTTCACAAAATCCTTTGGGAGGGGGCAAGGGATGCATTTTTATCCAAGGACAACAACAAAACATTAACACGACAACACAGTCACGTCATTGCCTCCCAAGGTACAAATAAAAACATTCCCCTTGTGCAAACCCAACAATTCGGACAAGGTGGCCAAGTAACACAACCCATGGCATCATTGACACATCATAACATTCATGGTCATCACATCCCCCAGATAATGACACACATGGCTAGGGGACACATCCCAACCTACTCATCTAACGTTCATACTCACCAACATGCACCCAATCATAACTTTCAATATCAACAACATGCCAATCCGCACACATCATAAATGTCACAACAATCCATATCACCACAATACACCAATATTCACGCACAACAAATGGGAACCTATGGTGTACCAAGCAATCCAATGTACAGAAACACAAATGACCCTATTATGGATGCCCTCTAAACAAGACTAATGGGTTTAGAAAAAACTATCCAAAACATATACATTTCAAGCAAGAAATCAGAAATATCATATGACCTAAATGTATACCCATTCAACATGAGTTTATACATGCCTCCATTTCCTCCGGGATATGTGTCACCCAATTTCAAAAATAAGAGAGGCAAGACAAACCCCATTGAACATGTTCGCGAATTTGCAACCAATTGTATGGAAATCGCCTATGAACAAACATACTTGATGAGACTTTTTTCTAAAAGTCTGGTGGGTCCTGCCCTTGAATGGTTTTCCACACAAAAGCATATCCAAACATGGGATGAGCTTAAACAAAAATTCATCAAAAACTACACGTACAACATCGACATGGATACCTCCATCACTAGCTTGTGCACTCTCACGCAAGAGGACGCGAGAGAGACATTTATCCCATTTTTTCAAAAATGGAGAAGCCTTGCTAGTTGGTGTCACATTGACATCCCTGAAAGGGAGAAAGTCGACATGTTTGTCCAAACACTTCTAGGCCCCCTAAAATATGCATTGCAAATACATTGCTACACAAACTTCATAGATTTAGTCAAAAAGGGGGTCCAGATTGAGAAAGCCCTTATTGCAAAGGGAGAATTAAGAGATGGTCCCAAAAACACAAATTCCAATCCAACCACTGACAAGAATAAATACTAGGTAAAAAATAAACATGTTACAAATGATGGTGTTGTTGACGCCAAGAATGCAAACATTGTGGGTCCTATACTGGCCCTAAAAGGGGTTCAACAACAAAACAAACCAACAACAACATCGACACCCCCTACTAATGTCCCTTCAAACAATCAGAATGGTCAAAATAATCAGGGATAGTACCGTCAGACAAGACAATTTCCTAAAGGTCGCACATACACTTCTTTGGGTGAACCTATTGAAGAAGTCCTCAAGAAATGTCTCCAGAATGGTGTCATCATACTTCAAGAACCAAAACCATATGGCCCAGGAAAATTCAAACCACCATGGTGTAATGATAATGCATTTTGTAACTACCATCAAGCAAAAGGACATACTACCTCTAACTATTGACAGTTGAAAAATCTAATACAAGATCTTATTGAAAGTCATGTCATTGAAGTAGGTGGATCACAATTCGCCTCCAACTCAGATCATACTATCCACAATAATCCACTGTAGGACCATGGTTCTCATAAGGCCTCCACTTCAAGTCCACAGATAAACAATAATCAAGCTAACTTCACTCAAGAGAAGTACGATTATTCTAGTGGACCAATTATAAATAATGTCTGAACTGACAATGAGTAGTCAAGAGAGCACCCCAATGTAATGCTACCACTCAAAGTGGCAAGGTCACTATAGCTAGTCCACCTCCTGCTAGACAAGCCAAAATCACCATACCAGGCCCATTTACTAAACAGTCAAAACCTGTCCTGACCACAAAGCAGTGGTAACCCAAAAGTCAGTTCAACCTTATCAACTAGCTAGGAAAAACGCCCACGCAAATCTCTATACTTGAGTTGCTTCGTATCTCTCCCACGCACAAAGATATCCTAGATAAAACCCTGCTAGAGTCGTCAGTCCCCAAGGACATTGATGTCAATCAATTTGAGACCATGGTGGGATACCTCACTACGCCTCACCACGTCACCTTCTCGGATCAGGACTATTCATCACCTAAAATCAACCATAATGATGCATTGCACATAGAAACTTTAATCCACAAGCACAAAGTCAGACGAGTTTTAGTAGATGGTAGAGCAGGATTGAACATATGCTCCCTCAAACTGGTTAAGGATCTAGGGTTCTCTGATGCATGCGTAGACCCGACAAAGAGTATAGTGATCAAAGCATACGATGATGAAGAATGCTCTTCACGTGGCATTATCTCTCTCCCTATCAGAGTGGGACCGATCATTGTGGACACAACTTGCCAGGTCCTGGATTTGGAGCTACCATATAACATCTTGCTTGGCCATCCATGGATTCATGCCTTAAAATTCGTTCCATCCACATATCACCAATGCCTAAAGTTTCCATTTGATGGCACGGAAGTAACCATATACAGAGACCCTGACTCTTTCCAATATTGTACCAACCTAAAGGGTATTTCTGAGAACCAAGTGCCTATTAACCGAGAAGCACCTGGCTCCTCATCTTCCAAGTACATTGACCCATCCACCCTCGCACCATCTTCCATGTCAGCTCCATCCACGTCTTCTGCCACACCACCACCTACCACAAACCCTAAGGTTGAATCCACTATCAAAATCCAAGGCCTCGGCTGCAGAGAATTCAAATTGCACATAGCATACAACATAACAACAATTCCCAAGTCTCCAAAGGTCTATGGTTGGCCATGTTTTAGAATGGAACCTCATGAAACTTTCAAAGTTCCACAAAAAATATTTTTCATCAAATGGGGAGACAGGAGTAATGAAGACCTTGCTAATATCACAGGATGGATCTATAAGGATACCATCACACTACCCCCATTACCAGTTCAAAAATATTGCAAGGGTTATGACATAATGAAGGCTAAAGGCTACGATGGTACTAGTGGCCTAGGAAGAAATAAAATAGGCCGAAGAGAGCCCATAGAACCTTTTCAAATTCCAAAGTATCTTGGATTAGGGTTTGGATCGCTCGACAATGATGATCGATGTACCATTGGACTTTCGAGTGAGCGAGTACATGCTTCAAAAAGTGTCGAGACCACTAAGGAAACCCTCACCAAAATTGACTCCCAAGAGTGGGAATTTGGCTCAGAATGATCCCTAAGTGACTGTTTCCTTGATGACTTATTTTTCGAACCAGGGTAACCGACCTCTGAACAAAAAAATTGGCAAACATTTAAAATTGAACAGGCACCAAATAGTCAAAGTCCCATTACCACTCCCCACGACATAAAAGACCCACCATCTGAAACCTTTTAGTCCAATCCATCTGAAGTATCAGATGACACTGACAACCAAAACTCTAAGGCCTTCACCCCTTATTTTGACAATGAATATGACACAAGTGAAGGGGAATATTGCATAGAGTTCGATGTAGAGTTGGATGATGATAATCTCATCTACAACATCACTGAATCAGTCTGCATGCTTTCCACATCCTCACCTCAATTCGCCAACATTGAAGATGGAATTTCCTTAATTTACCCTGAGCTAGTCGATTGGGACCAACAAGGCCCACCAGTTTTGGACACATTCTAGAATGATGAGGCAATTGCAAAATTTATGGGATTACATGAAGGCATACCCAGTGGAGACCACAAGTTAGGATTCACCATTGATTTAGACTGCATGGCATACTTTGGTGAGACTGCTCCCTCCTCTAGTCGCAAAAGTAAAAATAAAAATAAAATAAAAAATGAAACGTCTCTAGGTGAAAACTGAAAGGCACCTTGTGACGATAAAATAGTAAAAATAAAGGACGTATCTATGGGTGAAATCCTCTCTGAGGCACCCAAAGATGGAGGACTAGACTTTCTCCCTATGCAACAAGAGAGATCAGCTATGCTTATCGAAGACACAATAGAGGATAACATATCAACTGCAGAAGATCCCAAAATGGTCCTTTTTGCGACATCATTGACAGAAGAAGAGAGACCAGAATTTCATAAATTCTTCGCAGGACGAAAGATCAATTTCACATGGTCTTATGCTGACATGCCAGGATTGGACCCAGAATTGGTCCTGCACCATCTGCCACTACTACCTAATGCCAAACTAGTCAAGTAGAAGTTACGCAAAATGCACCCTGAAGTTGCTCTACTGGGCAAAGCTGAGTTAAAGAAATTGCTAGATGTCGGGTTCATATGGTCTATTGACTATGCTGAATGGATTTCTAACCTGGTGCCAATAACAAAGCCAAATGGGCTGATCCGTGTCTGTACAAATTTATGAGACCTAAATAAAGCATGCCTAAAGGATGACTTTCCTTTGCCAAACATTGACATCATAGTTGACTTTACAGCAGGATATGAGATGCTATCCCTAATGGATGGTTTCTCTGGCTATAATCAGATCTGCGTTGCTCTTGAGGACTAGCACAAAATGACATTTACTTGCCCATGGGGTACATACTGTTGGAACGTCATACCATTTGGTCTTAAAAATGTAGGTGCCACATATCAAAGAGCAATGACCACAATCTTTCATGACATGATGCACAAAATAATGGAGGATTATGTAGATGACCTACTAGCCAAATAAATAACCAAGAAAGATCATTTGAAAGTGCTAGACACAATTTTCAAGAGACTAGAAGAGTACAAAGTCTAGCTAAATCCTAAGAATTGTGTCTTCAGGGTCACATCGGGTAAACTCTTGGGATACATAGTTTCCCAAAGAGGAATTGAGGTCAATTCAGAAAAGGTCAAAGCCATCATAGACATGCCTCCACCCAGAGGAATCAGTGAACTCAGAACTCTACAAGGCAGGGTACAATCTATTCAGTGTTTCATAGCCCAATTGGTAGACAAGTGTCATCCCTTTCAATATCTATTGCACAAAGGTATCCCCTTTGTGTGGATAGATAAGTGCGAGGATGCCTTTCAGCAAATCAAAGATTACCTACTATCAATGACAGTCCTCATGCCTCCCATTCATGGAAAGCCATTGATCCTATACATCTCAACAACTAGTTCAGCATTGGGGGCATTACTAGCATAGAACGACCAAGAAGAAAAGGAATGAGCTATATATTACATCAGTTGAACATTGGTCGGGTACGAACTGAACTACACACCAATTGAATGAGCTTGCTTAGCCATGGTCTTTGCAACACAAAAGCTAAGACATTACATGTTGAGTCATCAGACACAATTAATAGCAAAGATCGACCCACTCAAATATTTGCTAAGTCGGGCAGCATTAACAGGATGCTTGGAAAAATGGGTCATGATTCTAAGTGAATATGACATTCAGTATGTTGAAAGAAAGGCTATAAAAGGACAAGCCATCATAGATCAGTTGGCAGACGCACCTTTGCAGAGTGATCACCCATTAGTGGCAGATTTTCCAGATGAGTCGATATTTCATACAGAGCCTAAGGCACCTTGGCGACTCTACTTTGACAGATCACACACAAATCATGGGTCGAGGGCAGGAATTCTATTCATCACCCCACAAGGAGACTCCATTCCTAAGTCTTTCTGTATCGCCTTCCCATGCACAAAGAATGTGGCAGAATATGAGGCATTAGTTACAGGACTAAAAATGGCAATAAAATGGAAGATTAGAACACTACATGTCTACGAAGATTCTTAGCTCATCATCAACCAGGTTAATGATGACTATGACACAAAGGATGAGAAGTTGATGCCTTACAAATGGATGGTTGATAGTTTCCACACATACTTTGAGATGGTAACTTTTGAACAAGTTATGAGGGCATAGAACAAAGCGGCAGACACCATGGCTACAATAAGCTCTCTCCTTGACATACCAAGCAATTTGCCACAGTTGGAATTCCTAATAGAGCAATTATTGGTCCCTTCCTATGACATTCCAGAGTCAAAGATGGTATGTGAACTTGTTGGTCCTGACTCTCCCTGGTATTAGGATATTTATGACTACCTAAAATCCCAAACCCTTCCACCGAACCTATCCAATAACCAAAGGAAGTCCTTCATCCAAAAATCCGCAAGGTATACCATCATCAGTGACACCCTTTACCGCCATAGCTTTGACAACACCCTCCTTACATGTCTCGACACTAACGAAGCACGTACAACCTTACGCGAGGTACACGATGGTATATGCGAGTCTCATTCGAGTGGTCCTACCCTAGCCAAGAAAGTAATGAGACTTGGGTATTATTGGCTGACAATTGAAAAGGATGCATTAGAATATTTCAGGACTTGTAGCAAATGTCAGATTCACAGTGATTTGATCCATGCTCCAACACTGGAACTTCGGCCGATCACTTCTCCTTGGCCCTTCGCTCAATGGGGACTTGACCTCGTGGGTAAGATTCATCCAACCTCGTCCAATGGCCACAAATTTATCATCACCACCACTGAGTATTTTATGAAGTGGATTGAAGCCATCCCTTTGACATACATAACTGGCAAGCAAATATCCAAGTTCATTCTTAACTACATCATTTTCCGTTATGGCCTTCCACAATCCATCATCACTGACAACGGACGTCCATTTAAAAACAAAGACGTACATGAGTTATGTGGCCGATTTCACATCCAACACCATTTTTCATCTCCATACTACCCACAAGGAAACAGTCAAGCTGAGGCGTCAAATAAAACCATTGTCAAAATCCTAAAAAAGACTGTCAATGATGTTGGCCGTGACTGGCACATACAACTTAACCCTACTCTGTGGGCTTACCGAACTAGCATTTGTACACCTACAAGAGCCACTCCATTTTCCCTAGTCTTTGGTGTTGAGGCTATCTTTCCCATTGAGGTTGAAATTCCTTCGTTACGAGTCTCCCTGAAGGGTTTATCTAATGAAGAGGAGTACAGAGAATCACGCTTGCATGAGCTGGAGAAGCTAGAAGAAAGAAGGCAAAATTCACTCAACCATCTACAAGCATATGAAAATCATCTTTGTCGCAGCTACAATAAGAAGGTTATGGTCAGAAAATTTGACATTGGCGACCTAGTTCTCATGTAGAACCCCAAGAACCAAGCTGACAGAGAAAAGCCAGGAAAGTTTGAACCAAATTGGTTGGGTCGCTACATTATAATATCTTCTTTTGGTTTAGGAGCTTATCAGTTGGCCACACTAGATGGAGAACAATTGACAGAGCCCATCAACAGTTTACATCTCTAAAGATTCTATGCATAGCATTAGGGAATTGAGTTGAAAAATCGTAAAATACAAAAAAAATGAAAAATGACAAAAAATCGTTGCCCTGATGAAAACCTAGAAAATAGGCATCTTGGAAACATCAAAAAAATAAGAAAAAGGACAAAAATAGTAAAGAGAAAAATTTTGTCCAATAGTGAGAACCTAGCAAATAGGCGCTTTGGACAGGTACCATGGTGAAAACCTGGCAAACAAGCACCATGTGTAATCAATCATTGCTCTGCCATCTACTATCATTTTGTCTGCCTTGGCCTAGGATGAAAGGTATTTCCGCCATTATCATGCATCTCACCACCATACCACCCTACCTGTCACAGTTAATAAATGATTGACATCAAGTCCTGATGACTGTCCATCTAGTACACTAGAAGCACCCCTTTCATATCCCTTAAAATAGGCTAACTCTTGGACCTAACTGGGGGAAAAATGTTTATCATGTAAATGCAGTGGATGTCACACATGATCTCGGCAATTGGCAAAAAGTCCTGAAAAAAAGACCAAAAACATCAAAAAGTCCTGAAAAAAGACCAAAAACATCAAAAAAGTCCTTAAAAAGACCAAAAACATCATAAAAGTCCTAAAAAAAGACCAAAAACATCATAAAAAGTCCTAAAAAAGACCAAAACATCGCAAAAAGTCCTGAAGAAAAACCAAAAACATCATAAAATGTCCTAAAGAAAGACCTAAACATCATAAAACATATTGAAGAAAAACACAAAAACATTCAAATCAATGTCAAAATCCTAAAAATGGAGTCAAATTCAGTCATGTCAGTCAGTCCATGTCATTGTCGAACTATGTTGTCTTTGTGCATTTGCTACGTAGGCAAGGCCATCAGTCGATGAGTCCCCGAGACATTAGGTCAGTCCTTTTAGGTTGATCCAAATAAAATCATGGCATTTTTCACAATCGTCACATCGGTCAAATAAGTCAGACATAGTCAAACTCAGACACAAGATAGTCATTCAAAACGTCAATGTTAAAATTGGTCAAAATCATATAGTACAGTCCAATCAATCATACAGTCAACATCAGTCAACTTGCCAAAACATATTAGTCAAAACAATGTCAATCTTATCACTCTTTCGTCCTTTTCAAGATGTGTTCTTCTTGGAGCTAGACCTCGTCAAAATGTCATTTGCCTTTTTCAAGATGTGTCCTTCCTGACAATAGGCTCTGTCAAACTATCAACACCGTCAAATTGGAAAAACTCTTAAACTGTCAAAACTGTCAAATCGACAAGAATTCAATCTTTGGCAAACAAACATTGGCAAACAAAATAAAATGGTTGTTAATCTTTCTGGTCTATTGTTAATCTTTCTAGTCTATCTTGGCTATTTTGTCTTATATTTTTACTATTTTGTCTTTTTGGTCATGTTACTAGCTACCTCGAGGATGTCCCATGAAGGATTTAGAGGTGCGATGACGTCTCCTGGCCTATTTTATTGTCTTTGACTACTGTCTATGGATTGTCTCGACAAAAAGACTGGGGCAACATGACCCTTAGTATGAGTTAGGACATTCCTTGTCTGTGACTATCTGTTTTTCAAGTGGATGACCTTGCACACCTTGGTCTATGTCATATCATGGTGTTTGTTGTCCATTTGTGTCATTTTTACCACCTAATGATGATTAAGAGCAATAAATTTTAAAGTCCTATGGTCAAGCTTTGAAGGATTTGGTCTAGGAACTAACATGCATTTCCTTTTGTCTTGTCATCTTCTCTCGCCCATCTCATATAGGCTTTTCATCCATATCAACAGCCATGTCTTTTGCACTAACATTTCTTTGTATCTTCATATTCTAGTCTTCTCATCAATTTCAAGAGCACACCCATGTTCTTAGAACCCATCCGTCCTCTCGAGGGGGCATACCGCAACCCTCCTCGTCATTCTTCCTCATCTTATTTTGCATTGGGGCATATTTTTGACTTATTTTCTTTGTCACAATGCGACATGCTACATGATGACAAATAAGGGAAAAATGTAGACACTTAAAAATGACCTAGGCCTACAAGATCTATTTTAACCACTTTCGTCCTAGCATAATTATGACATTTAATTATGTCCTTGGTCCACATTCGACTATTGATTAAATAATTCATAATTATTTAATTAATTCATGTCCTTTTATTCTTCATGATTATTAAATAAATAAATCTTATTTATTTATTAAATAAGTCATTAATTGTCTAAGTCTTTCTTTAATTAAATAAATTTCTTAATTTATTTAATTGCCCTTCTTTTCACTTTATTCTTCTTGATTATTAAATAAATAAGTTTCTATTTATTTATTTAATGTCACTAATTGCCATAATTAAATAAATAAATTTATTTATTTAATTATTAGTCTTATCTCCTAAATTAAATAATTAAATTTAATTATTTAATTGCCAATTTGATATTCTTCTCATTTTAAATAAATTAGATTATTTAAAATGCCATCTCATTCTTAACTGTCAGCTCATTATGGTAAATAGTCCAAAAAACTGATTATTTATTATTTCTCAAAGTTCACATTTGGAATTAATATAATTCCAAATTGGTAACTTTCCTCTAGAAATCAACTGATCAGGTAGGTTCTTGATCTTTCCGATTTTGATCTTCAGTCCAACTCTTATCTTCTTGATTTTTCCAAATCTGATCTTTAGTTCAGTCTTTATCTTCTTCATTTTCGAAAATATTTATTTTTGAATTAATTTCCTCATTTATTCTCCACTGCCGATTTGATTTTCTCAAATGACATCTTGACTGCTCGATTAATTATTTTTCCCTAACCCTAATTAGGGATTATGAGATTTAATCTGGGCCTCTCATTCTAGGTCTTTCTTAGAATTCGATCTCACCCATCCATTCGAAATGGCATTTTCTATAAAATGCCATTTTCCTCTCACTTTTCGATTACACATTGCACACGCACGTATTATAGGTGCATTGCATACTTATTCACTTGCACACTTAGGCTTCTCATTACAATTATTGTCTTCATTTAATCAAATCTTAGTATGTTTAGGCATTGGCAATCATGGTCATCTAGTCATAGGCATTAGACATTTATGCAAATCCTTCAAAGCTTGGTGTAGGACATAGGCATCTATTTGCAGATTGCTCGCACGACGGATCTGAGGGCAAAGCATCATCGAGCAAGTAAGAAGGTACTATGGAGGTAATCATGGAGAACTCGATTTACAGGTATAATTGTTTATTGTTTAAATTCCTTTGTACTCGATAGGTCTTTGGGTTTCTATTGTCTTCATTGATTTACTGCTAACACTCCTGAACCAAAAACCTAAAAGAAATCCTCAGTTACATCTCCAAATTCAACTTTCTCACTGCCTCCTCAGAGATTACGTTATCAGTAGACCCTGAATCCACTATAACCTTGCACACCTTTCCAAGTATTTTGCATCTTGCCCTGAATAAGGCTCTGCTTTGACTGGTTGTCTGATTAGAACCCTGCTAAACATCAAGTTCTCCCCCATTTTTGACTTAATGTGACTAACCTCTGGTGACTTGACACTCATAGTGTCTTCTTGAGTATATGCTACTCTCTTTTTTGTATTTGAAGAAGATGCTTTCTCCAGGCACCTATAAGCTGGATGACCTACTTGACCACAGTTGTAACACTTCATACTAGCAAATATGAGTTACTTCTACCTACTCTTCCTCTATTAGAACCTCCTTGAGATCCTCTGCCTCTTCCATAGCCTCCTCTAGAAGTTGTTTCACTTCCATGCTCTGTGAGTTTAGACTCTCCCTGACTTCTTTGTTTAGTCCCTCTACCTTGGTATCCACCTCTATGTCCTCTTTGATCTCTACCTTTACCTCTATTCTTAGAAGCCTGATCTTGTTTCCTCTTACTCCTCTCTTCAATATTTATAGCCAATTGATAGCATTGGTGCACTGTTTTGGGACTTAGAAAGTCATCTCCTCTTGAATGTTCCACTTCAAGCCATTAAGTACCTAGCCACCTTAAGACTTTCATCCTCTGTAACATTAGACCTCATGCAAAGTTTTTGAAACTCCTCAGTATAAGAGTTCACATCTTGGTCTCTTTGTCTCAAGCTCTGTCTCTTCTTATGCAACTGAATCTCATAATCATCTGGCATGTATGCTTCTTTCACTTTGGTAACCATTCCCTTCCAAGTAGAAATAGGCTTCTTTCCTTCCTTTTCCCTCTCTGTCTGAATGAACTTCCACCATGTCAAGGTAGAACCTCTTAATCTTGACCTTGCCACCTTCACCTTTTGTGCTTCAGTGACTCCATCATATTCAAAATATTTTTCCATTCCCTCTATCCAATCCATGACCAGATCATCTTCCATTTTCCCACTAAACAGTGGTATATCTTCAAGTGATTTTCCACTAAAAGCCTTCAATGCCTTCAAGAAAGTCTCTTCTTACAAAATAGGGTCTGGTTCAGAGATCTTGTCTTCCTCTGCAACCTCTTCTTTCTTTAGTACCCTTCCTTCTAACTGCACATTACTCACTGCTTACTCAAGTTGGGCTATTCTTTCCCTCAATAGCCTATTGTCTTCCTCTTGTTCTTCGACCTTCTTGGCCAATTCTGCGTTTGTCACCATGTCAGCAAAACCACTAGACTCAGTCTAGGACATATATTATTCTTTCCCAAATCTTTTGGTGCTCTGATACCAATCTGATAGGGAGGTTGGATGAAACAATCGCAGTTTCATGCTCTAAGTCTTGTTAGAATACTTATATGGTGTCTCTCTCCACCACTTCAACCTATAGTACCTTTCTTTACTTAGGATACCCTGGTTTTTCCTTTCCAACCCCAACTACCAACATAAATCTTTCTACCAAATCCACTTTGGTACAAACTTGCAACTCTACACTTAGCCCTTAATCCACCCTAAAGGCTACAAAACCTCCAAATCTTGAATTTAGCTTTGTAGCGGTGTGGAGGTGCTTCTCACATCATCAATCCATCCCATCAAAGGTATTATGGGTCCACCTAGCTCCATCTGTAGGTTGCTTTCACCAAATCCTCTCTTAGACCTAAAAAAAGGCTACTAGCCCTAGGAGCCCCAATTAGGCCTCTTTCTCTGAGAAAATAGGTTTGTTCTCAAATATTTCTAAAGAACATCCCAATCTTTTCTTGGGATTCCTAGTTCATTTTCTCACCTCTCAAATATTTTTGAGGTCTTAGGTCTTCACTGTCCGTACAACACCCTAATTTGAAAATGGGTAAAATCAGGTCTTTTTAGCCCTTGCTTGGCTTCTTTCAAACTGTTAAATTCTTCTCACATCAATTGAATTGATGGAGCTTCCTTCTTCATGCTGTATCTAGTCAAGACACTTACCTACCCTCTCCACCCTATGATTTTTCTGGAAATAGACACCCCTGCAACTCAAGTGCTCTGCACTTTCTGTCTTCCCTAGTCGGACTCTTCCTAGCTCACCTAGGGCAAGACTTCCACCATAGCTCTTGTCTTTTCTAAATCCCTAAACTCTACAATATATACAACCATGGAGTCTAGTCAATTTTCCCAAAGGGTCGTACAATTTGTATGGTGGGAAAGTGTACTAACACTCCATTTTCTCAAAACTGCCTGGTTCAGACCAGCTACAATGTGGAATCAAAATTATTTACAAACATTGCTTGAAATTGAATAAAGGAACTAACTATTGGCACACAATACTTGTAAAACTACTACACTACATCCTGCACAAGTTACAGTGCCATGATTAAGCCATTAAAACCTAACTTCAATGCAAAAATCATAAAATAACACAGAAAACACTATTTTCCCTTGAGTTCACAAAACTTTAAAGCAATACAAATGTTTCCCAACCCTTCTCCAATTCTGAGGCATTCCATAAATAGGGTCCCTCAATCAATTATGCTCCCATGGGCTCTTCTTGGCCACTTGAAACTCTAATTGAGCATTATTTGCAAAAATTGAAAAGCAACTTTCTAAAAATCCTAAAAGGTGAAAACCTTACTAGCCAAAAACCTTAGGCCTAATCATTGGTCAACATGACCTTCATTAGATGATCAACATCCAATCCAAAATGCCATTAAAGCTTAGATCCAAATGAACTAAATTTTATTGCCTAGTTGTCCTAGACAAGACTGTCCTAGACAATCCTAAGATAACCTATGGGTGCTCCTGTGCCACATACATTCGAACAGATGTTCAAAGAAGAATGAAAATATCATTAACATTTCAATAAACATTCACACAAATTCACATAAGGAGAGAAAATATTTCAGAATTATTGTTAACTCATATTTATCAGTCATAACTATAGAACAATTTAAGATAATTGCACATGTTCTTCCAAAAGCTCAAAAAAATCTATCTATTCTATTCCTTCTTTTATATTCCTAGCGTTCTACCCATATGCACCCGACTCAAAACCTAACCAAAATTTTCATCCCCATCAAATGAGCTTTGAATTTCCTTTTATAAGACAAGGGAGTAGAACAAGCCACTAGCTCAAATTCAATTTAGATACCAAGTTTTCATTTCATTCTTCATTTCGATTGCATTTCACAAAATCCCCACATGACAATATTGTTAGACACGGGGAAAAGCCAAAATCATCATAGCTACCAAGCAGAAGAAGCAAAGTACCACCAAAATCTTCATCCATCTTGAGGTGAGAAAAAGAACCAAAACCTGTGACACCACGAGGGTACACCATCACCTTCCAATACCTCAAAATTATGCCACACACACAAGATGAGAAAATGACAACCCAAAAATCATTTATCAACACACAAATTTATTTACCACCACCTTCATTTCACACACCAGCAGACATTTTTCTATCAATGCACAAACCCCAATACACACGACCACTTTGAGTAATAACAAGGGTCAGGAAAGAGACTTCAACACCTTCCACAACCTTGTCCTTGTCCACCACAGCAATGTCTCTTCCACTCAGAGTTTGAACCGCCAGAGGAGGGATAGACAACACTCCTGCCTTAGATGACATAACTCAGCCCATAGTCGCCAAATACTAGTGGTAGTTGGAGTCAGTCTTCGTATCAGTTTTTGATGGGCTGTCAGTAAGGTCGATAGGATAATTTTCTCAACCAAATGAACCACATCCATATTGGAGCTTTCATTGAGTTCTGCTAGAAGGCACGATAGCTTCATCTCTTTTTATCTCCATCTCCTTTGAGCTCCCAGCCTAGTTCCATAGTTTGTGGCCACATCTAACAATCACTAGTGAATGTTCTCTCTCCTTGGTATCCACATGAATGCTTTTTCCATGTTTAGGACCTTCACTATGAGGCTTCTAAGGTTGAATCCTAGAAGATCTTCACACTGGAATCGATGTGGAGGAATACCTTCTCATTTTGCAATCATAAGCACACTATTGATCTTCGCTCTCTTCAACAATCTGAGGACTTAGCTACTTATTTACTATGACAAGAATAACAACTCATTCACTTCTATTTATTGATATGGTGTTATCGATTACCAATACTACATGAGAAAAATCACATGTGTGAAGTGGGCAATTCGCTAGCAGGCGTATTATCATTGTTTCATTTGCAAGTGCATGAAATTCTATATATTGCACTTCATGATTGCCTACAATTAAATCTTCACACACATGGAGATCAATTTGATCACTCTTATAGAAATCTGGCCATTAATGTGTGATGGTTGTAGAGTAAAATGGCTATCACATGCCATTTATCAGCTTTGAATATAGGCCATTGATCTTCCTAGATGGAGAATCAAGTGGTTGGCATTAGGTTGACCATCTTTGAATTCCAACGATGGTTTGTTGATGTGTTCTTAGCAAATGATGTTCATCCATCTTAGATGATAGTCTCTATGTTAGTGGGCTCCACCCTTTTCACAAACTGAATAGATCAGGATAGGTGTTGATATCTTGCAAATCTCTCTAGTCTTAACTGACGTTCACTTTCTCCCAATGAGCCAGCGAGGAATGGTGAAGATCATTCCTAAGATTTGATCTCAGTCTTTTGTTGAAGGCATCAGACCATGGGAATGGTAGTGGGGAGTGGGTCCCATGATCATAAAAGGACACACATCCTTATTTCACCAACCTTGCTACTTTTAACCCGTTGGCACTTACCGCCCACGAGCTGGTGGGGTAAGGCTAAGATCTCATCTTGGATCCTCGAATCTCGAACCTGCACTCCATACAATGTTAGCATTTAATAGAAAGGACTTGGTTAATTTGGTGGTGACATGACCTTTAAGGGTGAATGACTTAACTTTAAGTCATCGACATAATTTAAGATCCGACTTAGGGAAAAGGCTAAAGTCAATGGAAAAAATGATGATTGGTGCTTCGAGCTAGAGGGGTTGGTAAACCAATGTGCAAATATGGATTAAAAGATGACTTAAGAAATCGGTGACCAACGGAGTAGGTCAACTTGCGATTATAACATTTGCATACCTTTACAAATAAAACCCTATTAATTCATGGGGACAAGGGTTAAAAATGGAGACTAAGCCCATGGGGAAATGAGAAAATTCTACAAAATTTTAGAAGCTCCATCAGTGGCTCATGCTTGGGGATGCATTCTCCTAGTGGGTATGGCGAGGACAAAATCTTTTTATTGAAGTAGACTAGGGTAGAATACCAAAACCAAGGAACTAACTCAGACTAGGCAAGCAAACCCAACAGGAAGAAAACAAATTAGACCAACATATCTACACTACTTATATAATATACATTGTGAATTATTTCCACAAGGTGGAGGCCCCAGGCCCCCAAAATTCAGAGAAAATTATTTCCTCTGTCAAAGACCTTGGCTTGTTTTACTTGTAGTAAATTTACATGAGCATCATGTAGTCCCAAGTTATCAGCATCATCATGATGAACACTACCTATGATACTTGAAGTAACACTGCCACATTTGTCCCTCTCATTTACAAGCTCATCAAATTGAACCAAGAAGGTGAATCCTCCATACTCCATATTTTCATGAGGTGTACAATCATATTCTACTTGCTCATCAAACTTGAAAACATCATAGACACTCTGGATCAAACTAGGCTAGTCCTTAGTGAATTCGGGAAAGAAAGCATGATAAGGTCTATTGGCAGCATGCTTACCACCAGTGTTAACCTCATGAGGTGAAAGAAGTTCCATAATCAAATCCATCAAATAAGGAGTGTCCACAAAGAACTCCACTACAGCTTCATACTACCCTGTATTACTTTCATGGTTACCCATGTCTTTGGATTGCCCCTCACATGGGTGAAAAAATGTTGCAATATTTACAGATTCTACAGAATCATCAAGAAATTCCTTCTTCTCAACATAAGACAATGTTGTTGGAATATCTATGCAATCATCCTATGGAACATGAGTAACTGACATTTTAGTTTTATTTTCAAGTACACAACCCTTCACCATAGGAGAGTCAATTCAACCATGTGCATCCTCTTGGATATCCACACTATTTCAAAGATGACATCATATTTATGAGCTTCTACACCATGCAAGCTATTGTCATACTTAGGTTCCAGGAAATATGAGGCACACTTTTCAAGTAGCATTTGTTTAGTCACATACTAATAGATATCTTTATTTATATCTACATCCCCACACCCTCCATGCAGTTGGGAATTCAACAAGTCAAAAGTGACATCTTCATTGACAAAATGACCTACATCAACATCAATTTGATCTTTATAAGGACCATTCACAACACATCCATTGGTAGTACTTGTCTATTACTCATTAGAGGTATCCTCAAAAAGAGGATTTCTCCTACAACAATGGGGATTGTCATTTGCAACCTCATCATCGAAGGCATCTTTATCAAATAAAATATTTTTTCATACATTAATTGGATGTATCTCATCATCTTTAAAGTCATGATGCCAATAACTTAGATTATTAGTGTACTCAAAATTAGTGCAGCCACTTAAGGAACAAAGAGAGACAATCTCAACATCCTCCTCATTATTTGTGTTTGCAATAATTGACCCATATTCAAAGAACTCTTCACATGAGGATAACTTCTCACTACCTAAAAAATATACCCCTTCAAGGCTATTAACATACCCCCTACTAGAAGCAAAGGATTCCATCTCCACTTCATATGAAGGATCATATTCAATGGTAGATTTCCCAAATTTGATCTCCTCATTTTGGTTCCTCATTTGTACCATATCACTGAGAACAAGTGTATTCTCTTCATTGAATGGTGCATGATGGCTGCTAGCTGAATCAACTTGTGAGGTTTCACCTTGCACTTCTTGTGTTTTCTCATAGCTTATGACATCCCAAGGAAGATAATTAGGCACCACCTCCTTGTTTTCATATTTTGTCTCTTCATCCTCTTCACTACTACATGCATCTACTTCTAGGTGGCTAGAGAAATGAAAACATTCAAAGGGAAATTGTTTTGACTTTGATGCTTCTCTTGGATCTGAAAATCCTATCCTTTGATTTTCTTCAACATGGTATCCATTACCCCTACTCTGGGAAGCAGATAAGAGATTATGACCATTCTCAATGCTTTCCACAACATTTATCCAATCTACTACTTGATCAAGTCCATGAGGCTTTTGATCCTCATACCATTGGCTTGATCTTGATATGTATGCCTCACAAAACAAATTGATGCACATTAGATCACTAGGCCTGAAACTCTTAGGTATCTCCATCAAAACATCCAAGAATCTTGAATATAAGTCATATGGAGACTCATTTGCATGTCTCCTTATTTCATGTAACTTCCTAATAGAAAAGATTATGTCAAACCTTCTCGTACTTTGTTGATGTGAAGTTGATGCTTGCTCGCATTCTACATTTCTTGGGAGTAAAGTGGATATGACATCTATGAGATCCCCTCCTTGAAAAACCCTTTTACCTTCTGATCTACTTGGTTCATAATTTTGAACATTGCTAGAATTACTACTAGCAATCACAGATCTTCTCATCATTGCATACCTCAAATTTTTCTTGATATCAATAGCAATTTTATGTGCCTGGTGTAGGATTGTGGGCTCCTTGTCTCTCAATAAGAAGCTCATATTCTTGTCAAATGCTACTAGATATACAATCAAACATTTTGCATCACTTGGCCTTATATCTTCTGAAATTTCCTTGATTGCCTTTGCAAATTGGAGGTTGAAAATTTCCTTACCACACTTGGATTCACCCTTTCATTGAATTGTTCAACAAAGCTTTTCATGAACTGATTCCAGGAAGATATGGAACTTGCTGGAAAATATGAATACCAATCCCTGGAATCATCCTTCAAGGATTGAACAAAAAGCTTCATGACAACATCTTCATGATTCACCTCATAATCCCCCATAACATCCATGAATGTTTGCAAATGTTTAGAGGTTGATTCCAAACTTTTCCCTGTGAATTTGGGAAAATATTTCCTAACATTTTAAGGAATCAGATTGGGGAAACCTCTAATGCCATTAAAAACCAATGACAAATACCTTTCAATAATAAAATCCCTTTGAGGGAATGATACAGCTTCACCCTGCATACCTTTATTGGATGCTCTACAGGGAAATCTTCTAAAAGGTAGGGCTCAATAGAATGGCATACTTCTCAGATAATTACAAACTTTGCACATAAGAAGTATGAAAAGAACTACTATTATTCCTTGTCTTAATGCAAATTCATCTAATAGGGAATCACTTATGATCTAAAGTCTTGACCATTTCTCATTAACTTCTTTCAAACAAAGTATTATTCTTTTTAGATCTATGAGAATACCTGGAAATTTGTAGTAGCTATTATCATTTCTTCTTGACTGCAAATTCTATAAATCTAGAAATCTTCTCCACAATCAGAATGGTTCTTTGGATAGAGTGTCCACCTCCTTGCACAAATGAATAAACTTCAAGAGCATGAAGTTATTTTAAGGGTAAATCTTGTTCTAGGTCTTTTGCAACAACAAAATCACACTCAAATCCTTTGATCTTCACTGCAACTAAATCATTTCTAGGTCCTAGAACTTCTCAATTATCTGAAAAAAGGTACTCAAACATACTAAATTCAAAATGGAAAATAATATGACTCTATGTAATGACTCTTAAGGCTTGATTCTTCAAGACCTGAATGACACTATGACAAGGTAATTTGCAACCGTACATCTAAATGCATCCATAGTAGAATCACCATTTTGTTGGTGTTTTCCAATGTACCTAAGGAATCTCTAAGGGATAGCCAATTCATATGTTCAAGACCCCTAAAATGATTGGCCAACTAACAAGATTCAGTTAAAGAATGAGATCTTATGCACTTTAGGCTATGTGGGGCCAAGGAGGGTGTTCCTATTGTGTTTGTTTGGGAATATTCTTTATAAAACATCTCATTTTCATAGATCAGTTTGAGTGAAGGATAATTATGCAACAATTACCACAAGATTGGATAATCTTTAAGTAAATTGCTTACCCTTTCATCAAAACAAAGACATCCTACATGATAATTGACAAATACATGCATTAAGATTAATGAATTTTAAAGTGAATTTGAATCTTAACTTTGGGTGAGTCATTAGACAACTATTTGATTAACCCTTTAGGTAAATTGTTAAGGAATAGAACAGTGCCTTGTTACATTGGGCATTGGAGTCACATTCAAAAGAACCAGTAACATAGAAATGACTTTAAAATTTGATGGAATGGTCTACTCTCACAACAAATTTGCATTATGGAGCTCACTCTTTCTGATACATAACTACTTATCAAATCCTTTGTAAATAATTGTAAATTTAAGACCCCATTTAAGCATTTTAATTGATTGCTTGAATCAAAGCAGAAAAGGAGATATACATTCAACAAATGTTCAAAGAAGAATGAAAATACCATTAAAATTTCACTCAAAACTCACACAAATTCACATAAGGAGAGAAAATATTTTAGAATTATACTCATATTTATTAGTCATATCTTCAAAACTATTTAAGACAATTGCACATGTTCTTCTAAAATCTAAAAACAAGCTATGTATTCTATTCCTTCTTTTCTATTCCTAGCGTTCTACCCATATGCACCCAACTCAAAACCTAACCAGAATTTTCATCCCCATCAAATGTTCTTTGAATTCCCTTTTATAAGACAAGGGAGTAGAACAAGCCACCAGCTCAAATTCAATTTAGATACCAAGTTTTCATTTCATTCTTCATTTCGACTACATTTCACAAAATCCCCACATGACAATTTTGTTAGACATGAGGAAAAGCCAAAATAATCATAGTTTCCAAGAAGAAGAAGCAAAGTACCGCCAAAATTTTCATCCATCACGAGGTGTGCAAAAGCACCAAAACCTCTAATGCCACAAGGGCACACTGTCACCTTCCAACACCTCAAAATTATGACATGCATGCAAGATGAGAAAATGAAAACCCAAAAATCATTTAACAACACAAAAATTTATTTACCACCACCTTCATTTCACACACCAACAAACCTTTTTCTATCAACGCACACACCCGGTACACACAGCCGCTTCGAGTAATAGCAAGGGTAAGGGAAGAGACTTCAACACCTTCCTCGACATTGTCCTTGTCCACCATAGCAATGTCTCGTCCACTCAGAGTTTGAACCACCAAAGGAGGGATAGACAACACTCCTACCTCAGATGACGCAGCTTAGCCCATAGTCACCAGATACTAGTGGTAGTTGGATTCAATCTTCGTCTTGATTTCTGATGGGATGTTGGTAAGGTTGATAGGATAATTTTTTCAACTGAACAAACCACGGCCATATCAAAGCTTTCATCGAGCTTTGTTGGAAGTCTTGGTAGCTTCGTCTCTTTTTATCTCCATCTCCTTTGAGCTCCCAACCTGTATCCACAATTTTTGGATGCATCTAACCATCACTGGTGAAGGTTATCTCTCCTTGGTATCTAAATGAATGCTCTATTCATGTCTAGGACATTCACTGCAAGGCTTCTAAGAGTGAAGCCTAGAAGATCTTCGCATTGGTATCGACATGGAGCCATACTTGTTCATTTTGTAATCACAAGCACACTCTTGATCTTCACTCTCTGCAATAATCTGAGGACTTAGCTACTTAGTTTCTATGACAAGAATAGCAACTCATTCACTTCTATTTATTGAGATGATGTTATCGATTACTAATACTACATGAGAAAAACCACATGTGTGAAGTGGGCAATTCACTGGTAGGCGTATTATCACCATTTTATTTGCAAGTGCATGAAAGTCTGTAGATTGCACTTCATGATTTCTTGCAATTAAATCTTCACATGTACAAAGATCAATTTGATCACTCCTATAGAAATATGGCCATTCATGTGTGATGGTTGCATAGTAAAATGACAATCATGTGCCATTTATCAGCTTTGAATATAGGTCATTGATCTTCTGCCTAGATGGTGAATCAAGTGGCTGGAATTAGGTTGACCATCTTTGAATTCCAGCAGTGCTTTGTTGATGTTTTCTTGGCCAATGATGTTCATCCATCTCAGATGATAGTCTCTATATCAGCAGGCTCCACCCTTTTCATAAATTGAATAGATCGGGATAGGTGTCGAGATCTCGCCGATCTCGCTAGTCTTAACTAGCGTTCACTTTCTCCCAGCGAACCGCAGGGAATGGTGAAGATCATTCCACATATTTTATCTCAGTCATTTGTTGAAGGCATTGGACCATGGGAATGGTAGTGGGGAGTGGTTCCCATGATCATATAAGGACACACATCCTTATTTCTCCAACCTCACTACTTTTGACTTGCCAACACTTATCGCCCGCGAGCTAGTGGGGTACGACTAAGATCTCATCCTGGATTGTCAAATCTAAAACCCTGCACTCCATACAATGTTAGCATTTAATAGAAAGGACTCGGTTAAGTCGGTGGTGACATGACCTTTGAAGGTGAATGACTTAAGTTTAAGTCACCGGCATAATATAAGATCTGACTTAGGGAAAAGGCTAAAGTTGATGGAAAAAATGATGACTGGTGCTTCGAGCTAGAGGGGCCGGTAAACCAATGTGCAAATATGGATTAAAAGGTGACTTAAGAAATCAGTGATCGATAGAGCAAGTCAACTTGCAATTATAGCATTTGAATACCTTTGCAAATAAAACCCTACTCATTCATGGGGACAAGGATTTAAAATGGAGACTAAGCCCATGGGGAAATGAGAAAATTATACAAAATTTTAGAATCTCCATCACTTGATCATCCCTCTTTATTATTCTTATCTCATCTCATCAAGAATTAGTGCATTTGGACTCCTCTTGGTTGCATGATCAGCTACTTTAGTACGAGTTTGAATCAGGTTCATCCTCTCACTAAAGTGGAGGCTAACTATGGACAAGAAAAAAGTAACCCTTCTACTTTTTCATGTTGGAGCCCTTCTAGTGGAATTTGGCTTGATTTTTCCTAGATTTAAAGTTGTAATGTGGCCAACACATTCACATTAGGTCTTGGACCCTTATGAATCATTAAGACTTCTAGGATGTCTTGTAAAAGTGTTGTGAAGTTTTGTAACCCACATTCACACTTTTCTAGGACACTTTTATTATAATTGAACACCTAAATATCTCATTTTTATCACTTACCAAGTCTTATTACAAAGTGTTGTGAAGTGTTGTAACCCACTTTCACGCTTTTCTAGACTTTTCATCACTAATTTAACCCTTTCTCATGTTTAAATGAATAATACACTTTCTTTCCATTTTTAAGTGTGTTTTTGAGGATATTCCCATTGGACAACATTTAATTCCCCATAATTCCCAACACCCACTTAATTTTCTTAAGTGGGACTAAGTCACCAATAGGGGCGACTTAGTCCTTTTTGGTGCAAAACTCAAAATTATTTCAATTTCTTGGTGGGATTTTTTCCTCTAACCCTTGAGGTCGGCTTGTGATGTGTTATTTTCAAGAAATTTAGTAAGAACAAGTATAAATAAGGGTTTTTCTCCTCATTTTTCATCTCCTATCTCCTAAAATCTTCTAATCTCTTGCACTCATTAAGCATTCAATCTTACAATCATTCAAGCAATCTCAGCACAGTCAAGTCATCCATTGGAGCACTTCATTGCATATCTTCATATCTACACTTCAAGGGTTCGATAAGTTTATGACATTGCATGTTGTTTATTTATCTTTCTCTTTCCATTTCATTTCATTATCAAGGGTTTGATTACCAAAGTGGGATTTGACCAAGGAAAATCCCTATACTCTTAACCTTTAACCATTTTTCCCTCTTTGCATGTGCGTTTGCAAACTTTGTAGGAAGATTTTTCAAAGAAATAGGTGTTGAAAAGTGGTCAAGAATTCATGAAAATATTTAGGTGGACTAAGTCAGTACTACTAGTGGATTAGTCCCACTTCTAGGCCTCAAAAGTGGTTTCTACATTTTTGGATACCCATTTGGCAGATTCCTATTCTGGCAAGTTTTCCCGAAACTAGGACTAAGTCACCCAGTTTGGCATAAGTGTCCCAGTCAACATTTTTAGTCAATTTCTCAGGATTCCAAAACCTCTCAACATTAGATTTCAGATTCCAAGTGCATCTCTCTACTTGTGTTCTGTTATTTCATCATTTACTTGCATTTTTAGGCATTTTTGCATATCACAATGTATTTTCCAGCACTTTGCATTTCTTAGGTTTTGAATCATTAAATCATTTTCTTTTCAAATCAATTCATTAGTATATCATAATTAAATACATTACATCTCATTTACATTAACCTTGAGTGTAGAAATTTGCATTTTGGATGCATTCACGTCCCCCTTTCTCCTTCTAGGTGAAAAACCCTGGAAGGAGCTAAAGCAAGTGTGGGAAACTCAAAATCATTGTCCACATAGGTAATTAAACCAATTGATGAAATAGTGAAATCGAAGAATGAAACATGAAATATGCAGTTGATGATACCTTGGATGTTTTCTTGGAGTACAAATCTACAAACTAACATGAAGTGGCCATGGACAATGTAGATCTTGATCTCAAATGGATATGAGACAATGCTTGAAAGAAGGATCTTCAATGCTACATCAACAATGTAGGCTCAACAACATGCATGAATGCATAAAACCCTTGACATGATGAAATGATCTTGAATTTCTACAATAAACCCTTCTAATCTACCTTGAAATGCCTTATGAATGCTCTTGAAATTCTCTTGTAGACTCAAATTTTCTATACGGATGCTCTCTCAAAGTTGCTAGGATGTCTCATAAAAGTGATAGGTGAAACAATGTGAATTAACCCCTTATTTATACTAAATTAGGAGATTAAACCCAAAATTCAAAGAATTAAGGCTGACACCAGATCTAGATGTAGACACATAAAAATGACCTAGGCATGCAAGCTCTGTTGTCATCATATTTCCTCCTAGTATGATTAAACTATTTAATTTTGTCTTTTTTTCACTTTCAACTATTAATTAATAATTAATAATTATTTAATTAATTCATGTCTATTAAACAAATTTTATTTATTTATTTAAATGTGTCACTAATCCTCTAATGTCTTTCCATAAATAAATTCTTAAATTTATTTAATTATCTTGGTCCATTAATTTTGCCTGATTATTTAAATAAATAGATTTGATTATTTAAATACATCATTAATGTCTAATGTCTTCTCATAATTAAATAAATTTCTTAATTTATTTAATTATTGGCCACCTTCCCCTAATTAAATAATTATCATTAATTATTTAATTTTCTTATTTGAATTTTCCTCTAAATTTATATAAAATCATTTATTTAAATTGTCCCACTTTCTAATTTCTCTCCAAGTAAATAATTTAATTTAATTATTTATTGTCACATGGTCCCACCTTTTTGAATTAAATTAATTTTTAATTCAAAATAATAACTTTCCCTCTTAAATCAAATAATTTCTATTACTATTTGATTTTCCAGCCACCTCTTTTTTTGTGCCAATCTTATCTCCTTGTCACATGCATTGCCAGCCCATGATTTTATTTTCTCAAATTGAAACTTGTCCACTCATTTTAAATTTTCCCTAATTTTTCCCTAACCCTAATTGTGGGTTGTCATATTGAATATTGTTCATTGATTCTAGGGAATTTGTCATCTTTTAATCTTAGCCATTCATCCAAAATTGCATTTTCTATAAAATGGCAATTTTGATCTCATTCTATCACCTCATGCTATCTAGATCTCTTGCAATCTTGTCATTTTAGCTCTTTTTTTAGGCATACTTCATCTCTCATTTGGCATTTTGACATACTTTAGTCATAGTTTTAGTTGCTTACTAGTTGCTTAGTTGCATAGTATTGCATTTTTGGTTATCAAATCCTTCAACATTTGATTTGGTCATGGCATTGTCACATATTGCTCACATAAAATCTAAGGGAAAACTTCATATTGCAGCAAGTTGAGAAGGTGTAATGGAGGTCAATCATGGAGGTCAATCATGGAGGTTGAAGACTCAAGGTGATATCTGTCTTGTTTTCATGTTATTTCCTGCCATGTTCTTCATTATTACTTTGGGTTTTGATTTATTTAGCTTATAATTTGCTAACCTAGATTTTTCCTATAGTTACATTGGTGAACTAGACGTGAAAATTTTGAATTTTTATTTTTTCCATATGAATTTTTTTCTATTTTGCAGCTACAGGTATGACAAGCCGCATTCATAGTTTCCAAAACTGTAATCGTTGTGTTGTGATGCATTTGGCAAGTAGAATGACGCATATGCAAACTTGAACCACATTTTGCATCCATGGAGACACATTTGCTAATACTCCGACGCATTTTAAATCCAAAGAGATGCATTTTCCTATAGTGATGCATCTATTATGCATATCGACACATTCATCTGACAAATCCCAACATACAGACTCGAGTCACATTTGTTGTGCAGAGTGACACATTTGCTCTGCTGCGACGCATTCATCTAGTAAATTTTTTCTTTTAGTTTTCTTTCATATTTTTCTAGATTTCTTATTTCAAGCAAATAGTTTAGGGGTTTTCTTGTTACTAATTTGTTGTTACAACATGTGGTATTAAATTTTTGCTGCTCCAAGACATCTTTTTGAGACTACTAACAAGTAGTTTTGTAGGTTTGAATGTCCAAGCATGATATTTTGAAACACTTGTGTTTGTTCTTTTTTAGATTAGAAAACACTTCCATAGGTGCTTTAAAAAGAACATTTGTTTGATTGTGCTTGAAGGTGGTAAGTGATTATGCTCTCGCCTTGTGCAAACTAGGTGGTCAAAAAACTAGACCCATCTATTTTTGTGTCAACTCAATTCAATAATCGAAGTATCCTCTCCCATTGTGCACTTGTGTGATACTAGGTGCAAGAGAAATAGTTATTGACTCTAGGAATTGGGCCTTCCTTGCTGGTAAAAAGTATTCACCCCAAGACGACTCAAACCAACAATGGAGCTCTTTGGCCAAGCTACCCTTGACCAGTATATAAATGTGAATCCTAATGGAAAACTTAGGATTACAAGTGCGGATGTGTCACACAGACAAGTGAACTCTCCAAAACCCTATTGAGCATAACCTCTTCAAGCTAGAGTTCCTCCTTATCGGAGCTAATCTTTCCCCATGTGTGGCCACTTGAATGGGGGTCCCGAACTAAAAGATTTTGTGTAGTAGTCAAAATCCTTTCTATTTGCTAGCACAACAACGGTCGTTGTGAAGGCATTCACATTCTCGCAGTTCTTAGTAGAGGTGATCAACCTGCCATGGGATTTTTATGGGGGTTGGAAGCTTGGTTGACCTGAGAAGTGAGTGCACTATAAGGGTGAACTCGTGTGGCCAAGCTTCTAGATTCATCCGCTAAGAATAAGTGCAATTGGGGAAACCCATGTGGAATCTAGTGAATATTGTCCTTGCCTAACCTACGATTGTTCTTTTCTTCATTGTGCTTGTTTTCAAAGACAAACTATTATGTTTACCAAGTTTTTTTTGAAACATTCAAACAAACAATCACCATCTCACAAATCTGGAAACAAACATTCAACTTGAGACAACTTCAAAATTCGGTCAAAATTGCAAACAAACTAGACATTCATTCTGTCTGCAATGCATTTGCTATCATGTACAACACATGAGCTCTGTTGAACTGCATTTGAAGCTTCTTGTGATGCAATCGCTCTAATAAAATGTATTTGCTACTTTCTGAACTAAATGTGCTCAGCTGAACTGTATTTGAATTTTTTGAGTCACATTCACTTTGCTATAGTGCATTTCTGCTTTCTAAAATGCATTTACCTTCATGCGCCACATTTTCCATTTGTTGTGATGCAGTCACTCTGCTAAGCCACATTTTCTATTTATGTCAATGCATTTTCCTTTCCTAAATGACATTTTCTTTACCGAATGCCACCATTGCTTTACTGAGCCACATTTTCTCTTTGTAAAACTGCATCCACTAAACCTGAGACACATCTGCTAAACTAAGACACATTCAAAACCTAAAATGATGCATTTGCTTGGAAAAAATTAGAACATTGTTACAGTCTAAAACCTGAGATCAAACTTGTCCAATATGTCATTAAACATCTTTTTCCAGTAGCCTATGTTAAAAACCAAAAAGAAATTGCTCAAATCTTCCATTTCTTGCACACTTTAGTTTTCATTTTACCATAGGTTCATTCTTGTAAATTTTAGTTTCATCCTTAGACTTCATCATCCTCATTTTCAGTCATAAATCATTCTTTAAGTCCTCATTTCATTTGCATATTTTGGATTAGGAAAACAACACCTCACTTCACCAAATCTTTTCCTTCAAAATTAGGTTATCATTGGACTGTCATTATTATTTCCTTTAGTCATTGTCTTTTTGTGAGACCTTTCCAACTCATAAGTCAAGTTAGGAAACCTCACTTAGTCATCTTGTCATTGTCATTTAGTCCTTTAAACAAGTCCTTTGATATTCCAAAATTGAAACATAGATCAAGCTTAGGGTGGTTGAGTAACCTTCCTCCAAATTATTTAGACCTTTGCACATTCAAGTCATCTTAGTCCTCATTTTGCGTACCTTATTCCAAAAATACAAAAAAAAATAGTGTCATAACTTTTCATCTTAGTCTTCATTGTCCTTTGGCATTGATCATTCTCTTTAGACAACATTTTCATATTGCATTCCTTATTGTCAAAAATCCAAAAACATTGCCATATTGCATTCCTTATTCCAAAAATCCAAAAACATAGTTTTCATTTGCACTCCTTATTCCAAAAATCCAAAATCGTAGTTTGCATTTGCATCCCTTATTTGAAAAATCCAAAAACATAGTATCATCATCTAGTTGTCATTTTCATTTTTCTTCCTAATTTGAGCAATTCCTTATATGGTTGAAACTAGGCTTCAAAGAAAAAGAAGAAAAATGGCTAATTTTGGACAAGACACCATTAATCATATTTTTTCCAATGACATGAATCAAAACATGAACCAAGACGCATCCTTTATTAATCCTTTCAGCGACATGAACATTTCATCTTCATCACATAACCCCTTCGAACCATTCATACAAAGGGACCAACATGGACAAGTATATGTAGAAGACTTAGAAGCTGCAGCACAAAATCATGACGTAGCCTCCTTCATGGAAGATTTAGTCTTCCATGACCCTCAAATATATCTATCCATGCTCTTGGACCAAGGGGTTAAGTTACCATGTGGCTTTGACATTAACACTTTTAGACCAGCCTCTCTCGATCATAATGCCAACAAGAATAATACAAACAATGCCTCCAACACTAGTCAACCCCAAAACAATACAAGAAATTCCTTTGTTGGAGCTACCACACAAATCACCACAATTACTATCAATGCTACCTCTAATGACACATCCAATCAAAACACAATCAACGTAACATCCATTGGAGGGACACCAACTATGTCACAAGCCATGTCACAATCAATGCCAACAATGTCAATTACATTACAATCAGTTGGAGCTAACTTTGTATCCTCATCAATGGGGGAAGGCTCTTCAAACACTCTATTTGGAGCTTCATCTAGCACCATGGGAACATCATCATCAAATCCTTTCATTAGATCTTCATTCAACCCCTTTGGTGGAATTAAATGATGTATTTTTATTCAAGGACCACAACCAAACATCAACATGTCATCACAACTTAATACCAATACTTCTCAAGGGAAAAACACAAACGTTCCCCATGGAAAATTTCACCAATTTGGACAAGGCAATTAGAATACACATCATATGACCTCATTTGGACACTAAAATATTCATGGCCAACATATCCCACAAATATCAACTAATATGGTTGGAGGACACATACCTACATATGCATCACACATTCATACCCATCAACATGTCCCTAACCAAAACTGGAAATACCAACAACATTCAAATCAAAACACATCATACATCTCACAACAACACATCCCACGACAACATCAGAACGTCTCTTTGCAACAAATGGGGACACATGGGATACCCATCACTCCCATGTGTGATGCAACAAATAATCCTATAATTGATGTCTTGCAAGCTCAAGTGATGAACTTACAAAAAACCATAGGGATTGTGCAAATATCCAACAAAAAGTCACATGCGTCATATGACCTATGCCCATATCCTTTTGATACAAGTTTATACATGCCACCATTTCCTCCTAGATATGTGGAACCAAACTTCACTAAATACAAAGGCAAGACAAACCTCATTGAACACATTCAAGAATTCACAACCAATTGTGTGGATATTTCCTATGAACATACTTGATGATACTCTTCCCTAAGAGTCTCGTAGGCCCCATGCTTGAATGGTTTTCCACTTTACAAAAGGGAATAAAATCATGGGATGAACTCACAGATAGATTTGTGGAAAACTACGCCTATAACATTGACACAGACACCTCCATCACTAGTTTATGCCCCCTTGCACAAGAAGATGTTGGTGAAAATTTTATCCCATTCTTCTAAAGATGGAAAAATCTAGAAAGTCATTGCCATATTGACATTCTGGAGAAAGAAAAAGTTAGCATGTTTGTCCAAACACTCCTAGGTCCATTACAATACGACTTGCAAGTCCACTACTGCACAAATTTTACAGACTTAGTCAAAAGAGGATTCCAACTGGAAAAGGCCCTCATTGCTAAAGGAGAACTTAAATATGGCCCAAAGAACACAAACACAAATCCACCCGCTGACAAGAATAAATATTGGGTCAAGAACAAACACATTGCCAATGATGGCGTTGTTGACACTAAGGCGGTTACCACAATGGGTCCTATACTTACTCTTAAAGGACCTCAACAACAAAACACACAAATAATCACACCGACACCCACTACTAATGCCATTCAAAATAGTCACAACAATCAAAACAATCAAAACCAAAGGCAGCCTCGTTAACCCAGACAATTTCTGAAAAGTCGCACGTAAACCCCTTTGGGTGAACCAATCGAAGACATCCTTAAGAAACTCCTTCAAAATGGTTTCATTACATTAGAAAACCCCAAACCATATGACCCAGGACAATTTAAACCATCATGGTGGGACGAAAATGCTTTATGTGATTACCACCACGCTAAAGGGCATAAAACCTCCTCTTGTCGACAACTAGGAAATTTGGTACAAGACCTCATTGAAAATAACACAATTCAACTAGGTGGACAATAATTTACATCAAACACAGACCATACAATTCAAAAGAACCCACTGCAGGACCATGGTTCAAATAAAGCCTCTGCATTTGGTTCAAAGACTAATAATAATCAATCCAATTACGCTCACGCCGCATTGGACTATTTCGGTGGACCCATCATTAACAACATCCAAGCAGCCAATGAATATGCCAATACAATTACCGTTAGGAGAGCACCTGAATGCAATGTCACTACCCATGGTGGAAAAGTCACCATAGCTGGTCCTCCTCCCCATAGGCAACTGAAAATCACAATACCAATGTACTAGCCAAAATTTGAAAATTTTCCCGAGGGGGCATGGATACTTTGTACCTTCACTGGGGCATGTCTTTGCCTGAATTTTCTTTGTCACAATGCAACAAGTTGCATTATGACAAAGAGGGGAAAAATGTAGACACATAAAAATGACCTAGGCCTGCAAGCTTTATTGTCGTCATATTTCCTCCTAGCATAATTAAACTATTTAATTATGTCCTTTGTCCACTTTCAACTATTAATTAAATAATTCATAATTATTTAATTAATTCATGTCTTTTATCCCTCTTGATTATTTAAATAAATAAATTTTATTTATTTATTTACATGTGTCACTAATCCTCTAATGTCTTTCCATAATTAAATAAATTCTTAAATTTATTTAATTATCTTGGTCCATTAGTTCTACCTAATTATTTAAATAAATAGATTTTATTTATTTAAATACATCATTATTGTCTAATGTCTTTTCATAATTAAATAAATTTCTTAATTTATTTAATTATTGGCCACCTTCCCCTAATTAAATGATTGCATTAATTATTTAATTGTCTTATTTGAATTTACCTCTAAATTTAAATAAAATCATTTATTTAAATTGTCCCACTTTCTAATTTCTCTCCAAGCAAATAATTTAATTTAATTATTTACTGTCGCATGATCTCGCCTTTTTGAATTAAATTAATTTTTAATTCAAAATAATAACTTTCCCTCTTAAATCAAATAATTTATATTATTATTTGATTTTCCAGCCACCTCTTTTTTTGTGCCAATCTTATCTCCTTGTCACATGCATTGTCAACCCTTGATTTGATTTTCTCAAATTGAATCTTGTCCACTCATTTTAAATTTTCCCTAATCATTCCCTAACCCTAATTGTGGGTTGTCATATTGAATATTATCCATTGATTCTAGGGCATTTTTCAACTTTAAATCTTGGCCATTCATACAAAATTACATTTTCTATAAAATGGCAATTTTGGTCTCATTATGTCACCTCATGCTATCTAGATCTCTTGCAATCTTGTCATTTTAGCTCTTGTTTTAGGAATACTTCATCTCTCATTTCGAATTTTGGCATACTTTAGTCATATTTTTAGTTGCTTACTAGTTGCTTAGTTGCATAGTATTGCATTTTTGGTTATCAAATCCTTCAACATTTGCTTTGGTCTTGGCATTGTCACATATTGCTCAAATAAAATCTGAGGGAAAACTTCATATTGCAGCAAGTTGAGAAGGTGTAATGGAGGTAAATCATGGAGGTTGAAGACTCAAGGTTATATTTGTCTTGTTTTCATGTTATTTCCTCCCATGTTTTTCATTATTACTTTGGGTTTTGACTTATTTAGCTTATAATCTACTAACCTAGATTTTTCCCATAGTTACACTGTAAAAGAAAGATAATTAAATTATCACCAGAATGAAATTCAAAAAGGGGGGTCTCATTAAGGGAGGACCCATTCACCATCTTGGGAAAATGGGTCTTGGCTCAGTTTACCAAGACCTAACTCCGATGGATTGAAAGAGGGTTAAAAACTTGTTCCGGATCAGGTGAGAAAGGGGGGTTCTGCTAAGGGAGGACCCATTCGCCATCAAGGTTGAATGAGTCTTGACTCAACTTGCCAAGACCAAACTTTTCCAAATGAAATAATTTGTTATTTAAATTATGATTGCCAAGATAGATCTTCGGGAGGTGTCAAAATTAGGGACTAAATTTGAATTAAAATGGGGTTGATTACTCCAATTAACCACAATTAATTAAGAATACCTAGATAAGTGTGAAAGTTCCTTAAAACACTTTACAACACTTAAACAAGGTACAAATTATGTACATTTTATTTAGAACATCCTAGAAAAGTGTGAAAGTGTGTTACAACACTTTACAACACCCTTGCAAAGAATCAATTAAGGCATGTTTTAGTCAAATAAAGGTCCTAGAATAGTGTGAATGTGTACAACACATTACAACGCCATTCCAAGACACCATTAGTCCAGCTTTAATGTCAATTATCAAACCAAGTAAGGGAAAAGGCTACTTTTTTCGTTACTACATTTTTCCCCCACTTTAGTGAGAGGATCACCCCATGTCAAAATCACACTAAAGTAGACATTCAAGACACTTGAGCATGCAACAATAATAAAGATACATAAGCATACCCTATCAAAGGCCAAGAAAAATTAAGAAAAACAAAGGATCAAGCACAACCATTCCAACGCGATGTGGGATGAGGTTGTTTGTCCATAGCATATGCAACTCACTTTGGGGTAGTGGAACCTTATTCTATCCACTAGGTGAGTTGTCCCAATGAAGTGGAAAATGAGATAATCATATTATCCTCTCATACCATACCAAATTTATCCTCTTGACAACTTCAATAAGGCACCACAATGTAATTCTTTTATTAAAATTTTGTTAAAGGGGATTTTGCTTTTTTCATGTAAGGTCTCATCTTAGGGAACATCGTGCCTAATGTCTCCAAGAGAGGACAAGTTAAATAAATATCACACTCTTGGAGGAAATCAAGCTTGATGACACCACCAAGAAAAGGACGCATTGCAAGAATAAAGAAAATTGTGCAATGAAACATGAACACTTTAAAGTGGTTGCTAACACCATTGTTGTGAGAAATTTCTTTAAAGTGGAACAAGAAATGAGAGATTTAATCAAAAAACCCTATTCCAAGTCATATATTTCTGAAATAAGTTGCATCATGCAATAGGAAGGAAGGGCTTCCCCCAAAAATACAATGCTAAAGATAATTTAGTACGTCACTTGTGAGCCAACTTAAGGCATGTCGGTCACATTCCAAGATTGCTCTTATATATACATGAAAGGTGGTCAACTAGCCAAAAGAGACAACAAGTGGCATATGAGGACTAGGATACGTAACCCCTTTCCCCCACTTAGTGCAAGACAAGGATGAGCCGAAATGATTGATGAGATGCATGCTAGAGTGAAAATAAGTATCAATTAGAGGAATTAGGTGCCCCCACATAAGGAAGAGCACCAAACTCCTTAAGATGTTGGATTTTACTACTCAAAGCCTTGCATTCATTAGTAGAATGACCATGAACTCTATGATATACAGAAAATGAATTCTTCTTGTAGTAAAATTTCTTTCATGTTCTTGGAGGGAGGGATGTCAAACAATCTTGGATGAGTCTCGACAAGATAGTCTCTTGATCAATCATAGAAGATGTTCCTTTATTTTGTAACAAAGATATCTCTTGCTTAGTACAGAATGTCATACTTACACAAGACTCTTTAGCTTGTGAGATTTTGTACTCTCCTTTACAAGGGGTTGTAAAATCTAATGAACTCCAATCATTACTAAGACATGTCCTAGGAGTACTTTGTGTGATGACATAAATGTTAAGCGAAGGCTTCCTTGTTTCTTTCATTTCTTCGAAAGAATAACAATCAAAACCACTAGTGTCTATTAGCTCAAGATGCACTAATGTTAAATTTGGTTTAGGAGAATCATTTGTAAGAGTGTTGATATTAAGGGAAGGTTTTTTTGATTCTTGTATTTCTATCAAAGGACAATAACCAATACCACAAGTTGTTTCTTGCATGTTAGACTCTATAAAACATGAATACATTGTTCTCTAGCACCACATCCTTTTCCACTATAACCAAGTTGCTTCATAAGTTCATAACCTCTTCCATAAAGCTTTTTCATTTCTTTCGGATTTGGTGGTTACTCAAAATCAGCTTAGTCAAAGTTTGTTGTGTAATTTTTTTCTTCTAAATTGGTTGAGGTGGATGCTTTCGAATTTTGCATTGAATTTTGTGTCAACATTACTACTTTTTTTCCCCTTTTCAGAGTCTTTGTTTATGATCTTGTATTCGCCCATGAATGTTGGTGTGAAATGTAAGGAACCCTAATTGTCTTCTAACAATTTAGTGACTTCCTTAGTTTGCTTCTCATGTTCTTTTTCTTCTTTTTTGATTTATTGCGGTGTATAGGATTACAATGCTTCCAAAGGATTATGTCCTCTTTCAACCATCAAGCAACTTGTTGGTGCTTTTTCCAGTGCACCTAAGTAATCTCTAAGGGATAGCCAATTCCTATGTTCAAGATCCCTGAAATGACTGGCCAACTAACAAGATTCAGTCAAAGGCTGAGATCTTCTGCACTTTAGGCTCTGTTGGACCAAGGAGGGTGTTCCTATTGTGTTTATTTGAGAATATGATTTATAGAACACATCATTTTCATAGATTAGTTTGAGTGAAGGATAATTATGCAACAACTACTACAAGATTGGCATATCTTTAAGTAAATTGCTTAGTTATTCATCAAAACAAGGACATCCTACATGATAATTGACATATACATGCGTTAAGATAGATGAATTTTAAGGTCAATTTGAATCATGACTTTGAGTCAGTCTTTAGACAATTGTTTGATTAACCCTTTAGGTGAATCGTTAAGGAATAGACCAATGCCTTGTTACATTGGGAAATGGAGTCGCATACACAAGAACCAATAACACAGAAATGACTTTAAAATTTAGTGGAATGGACTACTCTCACAACTTTGCATTATGGAGCACTCTTTCTGATATATCACTACTTATCAAATCCTTTGTAAATAATTGTAAATCTAAAACACCATTTAAGCATTTTAATTGATTGCTTGAATCAAAATGGAAAAGGATATGTAATCAAGGGATTTCTTCAGATTAGGAGATTTAGCAATAAACAATAAATAATAAACGAAATCCAAAGATTTTACAAAACACAAAGGAAGTAAACGAAAGAACAATTATACCTGATTGTTGATACCTCCATGATTCCCTTTCGTAATACCTTCTTGCTTGCTGGAAAATGTTGCCCTCAGATTCATCTTTTGAGCAATCTAGAAATGCCTAAGTCCTACAACAAATCTTGAAGGATTTGATATGTCTAAATGCCTATGTCTAAAAGTCAATGTCTATGCCTATGCTTAAAAAAAATGCCAATATTGAAATACTACAATTGCCTATGACAATAAATGTGAAACTAAGTAAATGCCTATAATAATTACACAAAATGTCAAAATGAATGTGTTCTCCGAAACATGAGAAGAAGATGGCATTTTATAGAAAATTCCATTTCAAATGGATGGACAAGATAAATCAATGAAATGAACGATCCATATTACACCTAAGAATCCCTAATTAGGGTTAGGGAAAAATCCTTAATCTAACGGTCAACATAAAATCAGATCAACGGTGGAGAATAAATGAGACAATTAATTAAAGAAATAAATATTTTCAAAAAATCAAGAAGATAAGATTACTTGATTTGCAATATTCGAAAAATCAAAGAGATAAGATTTGAAAAATCAAGAATCTACCTGATTGCTTGATTTTTAGAAGATTAATTACTAATTTGAATTAAAATCATTCAAATTATGGATTTTGAGAGATAATAAATAATCTTTTTCAGATTATTTATCAAAAAGGACTGACAGTTAAGATTGACATGACATTTTAAATAATTTAATTTATTTAAAATGAGAAGAATATGAAATTGGCAATTAAATAATTAGATATAATTATTTAATTTAGGAGATGAGATTAATTAATTAAATAAATTAATCAATTTATTTAATTAAGACAGTAGTGACGTATTAGGATAAATAAATGTAATTTATTTATTTAATAATCATGAAGAATTAAATGACAAAGGGGAATTAAATAAATTAAGAAATTTATTTAATTAAAGAAAGACTTAGATAGTTAATGACGTATTTAATAAATAAATGAAATTTATTTATTTAATAATCAAGAGGAATGAAAGGACATGAATTAATTAAATAATTATGAATTATTTAATCAATAGTCGAATGTGGACCAAGGACATAATTAAATGTCATTATTATGCTAGGATGAAAGTGGTAAAAATGAAGCTTGCAGGCCTAGGTCATTTTTAGGTGTCTACATTTTGCCCCTCTTTGTCATAATGTAGCATGTCGCATTGTGACAAAGAAAATAGGTCAAGAATATGCCCCAGCGAAGGTACAGAGTATCCTTTTTTGCCTCTCTTTGTCATAATGTAGCATGTCACATTGTGACAAAGAAAATAAGTCAAGAATATGCCCCAGCGAAGGTACAGAGTATCCTTGCCCCCTCGGGAAATTTTTAAATTTTGGGTCGGCACCAGAAAAATTTGCAAAGGGTCCCGATAAATCAATTTGATGCTCAGAAAAACAACGGCGCAGTTGGTTTCGGATTCTAACATGTTTAAAGCAACTTACAAGGAAGTCAGTAGTGTTCAAATGAGCCTCCAGTATTGACTTTATTTGAAAAATGCCATTTTGACCTTATAAATAGGTTGACAAAGGGGGTAAAGTCAATTCACTTTTACTATTTACCTTGCAAAACTTGAGAGCTCAGAGCGAAAGGTGCAGCAACGAGGATGGTTATTCCAGTGTCAGAGCACCGCGGAGAGATCGTGAGGACCTTCAGACGGCCAGAGGGCTCAGAGGCAGCGGTATGTACCCTAAACTCACTTTGTCATTTTATCATTTTACGTGCTATTTAATGCTTTCTAGGATAGTCAACGCCTGTGCCGCGACGCATATGCGTTCGCGTAAGCTGCAATTACTTTCGTGTTCGATGCATTTGATGGGTCGCGACGCAAGTGCCAAGACAAAATCGGTTGCACCCATGGTTTGCACCGCATTTGACAATTCATGCGACGCGAGTGACTTATCGAATCGCATATGACCGCTGGAAAGCCGCAATGGATACTTTGTGATGCAATTGCTATGTTGAATGTTGCAATTGTAAGATCGTGTCGCAATCACCAAGTTGGGATGCATTCTTAAAATTTTGTGATGCAAATGATATTTAGAAATGCAATTGACTTGTCGAGACGCATTTGATGTTTTTAACGACGCAGTTGTCTTTTCGTGATGCAATTGCTTGTTTGCGACGCATTTGCCTATTACCTTAATAAAACTTGTTTTGATGTTTACATGACCTTAGTTGCTTTTCATGATGTTGATAGTTGTCCAAAAAGTGTTGATGCAGTGTTCATCTTTTTGTAGAGGCAGCTTGCCCCTATCTACACAAGAGAGAGCAGACCGACCACCTTTCGGTTCGCTGATCAGTTGGGCCCACGAGAGAGACGACGATTGATGCGACTGGGCTTATTCTATGCTGCGTTCATGCCTGCCATTTGAACAAATAGGGGATTATTGACCGCACTGTGCAAGCGATGGAACTCCGAGACTTGTTCCTTCCACCTGCTAACAGGTGAGGCCACCATTACCTTGGAGGACGTCTACCGGATTCTCCTAATTCCTATTCAAGGGGAGCGGATTGTCTATGATCCACGACATGGCAAGCAGACCTTCCGTGCCTATTATCGAGATCAGGGTGCTAGACTGGGGATTCAGGGCTATGAGATCCGATGGGAGTTCATGGCAGAGCACTACGGGCACTTCGATGCATTTCTTGCAACGATGATTGTGGGTATCCTGATTCCTGACCAGTGAGGTCATGGATTTCTGATTGGTTGGGGGGACGTCTTGGTTGGCATGAGATGGGACAGGACAGTTTATGTGTGGGGTCCTTGCCTGCTAGGGATGCTTTACCATCAGCTTCACGACGTCACGTACAGGAGAGGAGAGAGTATCTCCTGTGGGACCACTCTTATGATGATCTGGACATGGGAGCAAATTGCTATATTTCGTCCTCCTATTGATGGACCACAGCTAGCCGAGGGGATTCCCTACTCCTACTACTATGCTAGCGCATTACAGCAGACCCATATGGGCGAGACAGGGTGGTGGTGGCACAGGATTGACACCATGGTGACGTTCATCTGGAGGCCATACAGAGACTGTGTAGCATGGGATGATGAGGATGAGCACCTCAGCTTTTGTAGGCAATACAGATATCTGATTGGCAGGATAATGTAGATGTCACTGATCATTGAGATGTACCTCCCGTAGCGTGTTCTTAGGCAATTTAGAGAGCAGTAGGATGTGCCTGTGGGGACAATGGAGTATGCCAGGTCATCTAGAGAGTATGCATGGGGGCCGGCCATCCCAGTGGCCTTTGCGACACAGCAGATAGATGGGTTAGTAGCCTAGGCCTGGGGTTGGAGAGGAGGAGCAGCAAATCCTAGTACGATGCCAGCATATGATCTATGGTGGCAGGCACGCCGACTAGTGCCCTTGACAGATCCTGACGGGCCAACACCAGTTGATAGGCAGTCAGTTATTCCGCAGGTGCTACGAGCCAGACGAGGTGGTAGAGGTAGAGATGGAGGCAGAGGGAGAGGTAGAGGTAGGGATGGAGATGGAGGGAGGGGCGGGGATGATGGAGGGAGGGGTGGGGACAGAGGCAGAGGTGGGGATGGAGGCAGAGATGGAGGCAGGGGTGGGGATGGAGGCCGTGGCAGAGATGATGGTGGAGATGGCAGGAAGCGACAGCAAGATGGACAAAGATAGGTCTGGAGGGTGTGCCCACGAGTGGCGAGGGTGGCGTTAGATGCTATCCCTGAGGTTGGTGAGGAGGGTGAGGGTGAGGAGCAGCCCAGATAGGAGGGAGAGGGCGAGGGGAGGTAGGAGGAGGAGCCAGAGGTGAGGGGACAAGAGGAGGAGCTAGAGGTGAGGGGACAGGAGGAGGAGGCAGAGGTGAGGGGATAGGAGGAGGATGTGGAGGTGAGAGGACAGGAGGAGGAGGCAGAGGTGAGGGGACAGGAGGAGGATGTGGAGGTGAGGGGAGAGGAGGTGGAGGTGGAGGATGATGATGACGAGGACGATGCCATGGATGAGGCTAAGAGGCTTTTGAGATGGAAGATGGTGGAGGGGGAGGAGGAGATATCGTCCTCTTTAGGGTTACTGGAAGATGCCACAGCAGATCAAAGAGTGGCAAACCTTCAGTAGAGATTGGACACCAGCTTGGCACAGGTCAGGTCTTTACAGTCAGCTCTAGAGGTAGCCCAGGTAGAGTTGGATCAGGTGGTGATCTGCCAGTAGGATGCAGTCTGGTGGTGTACTGAGTTTGCGGCCTTGTTCATAGGACCTATGGGAGACATGGCTCAGGAGTTGGCCAGAGTTAGCACGAGACTGGGGCAGTACTGGAATCTCTATGAGCAAGTAGTGCCGCTAGAGCGATGAGATCCTACCTTGTCCCGATCATAGATGAGGACAGGTAGCGAACACAGGTCAGGCAGTGGCAGTGGTACAAGGAGCCATACTAGTGTCGGAGGGTCTACCTCGACAAGGCATACTTCATATCACAGGTCACATCATTCGCGCAGGCACACTCTGGGTCACAGCCATGGGTCGACCGGTTCAGCGAAGAGGTCAGTACCGAGTCAGCCACCAGTGACAGATCCATCCCCCTCTCAGAGTCTGGCTGCAGTGACTTCACAGTTGTTTACTACTATCAGGATGCTAATTTCACTCGCGGTTCCATCAGTTTCTCGGACAGAGGTTGTTACATTCCTCACCTCGAGGGGATGATGAGAGCCTACCCTAGGGGCATACTTTTATTTTGACACACTATGTATATTATTGAGCCTGTGAGCTCCATTTTTGAGATATCCGTTGACTCTATCCTGTGACATTGTACCTTGTTGAGATGATCCTATATGATGATGCAGTTTTGATGCGGCCTACATGTGTGATGTGATGCTTTTGCTTTATGTATTATGACATGTATGATGTATGACCTATGATGCCATGTATGTCCTATGATGCCTATTTGTGATTTTTGATGTCGTGATGATGCAATGCTTATTTATATGATGATGTTAATGATGTGCATGATGTATTTATGTAAAAGATGCAATGCTTGTGCTTATGTATATGATTTAATGCCATGAATGATATATGTATGGACCTAATGCAATGTATATGATCATGTATGCACTTATGTTTTTGGATGTCACAGGATATCATCATGGGATGGACGAGATAAGACAATGAAGCTGATGAGAGAAGATGATCAGACCAAAGAGGAGAAAATATGAGACCTATGAAAATGCATGTTAATTCCTAGACCAAATCCTTCAAAACTTTACTGTAGGACGTAATATCTATTGCTCTTAATCATCATTGGGCAAACTATTGTAATGGCCAACAAACACCATGATATGACATAGATCAAGGTGTGAAAGGTCGTACCATTACCTAAGACAAATAGTCGCAGACAAGGATGATTATGACTCATACTAGGAGCATGGTTGCCCCAGTCTTTTTGCCATAATCAACCACAAGCAGAAAAAGATAAGGACAAATCATGAAACATTGCTGCTTCTCTAAATCCTGTTTCCAAGACATCCTTGAGAAACTAGTGACATGATTGCCAAAATACAAAAATAAAGAGTCCTTACCATGATATGTCGTTGTTTTTCTAAATCCCAAAATCAGGACCTCGCTAAGAAACTAGTAGTCATGTGTGTCAATTGACATGATATGTCGCTGCTTCTCTAAATCCTGCTTAGTGGGATCTCGCTAAAAAACTAATATCATGATAACAACTAAAAGACAATTGTCAAGTGTTTTCCAAGTGCGTCTGGATATCCATTGTTCTGATATCAAGATGCCATATTTGATAATGTCGAGATGTTGAAATGTTTAAAGTTTCCAGTTGACCTTGAAAAATGCCGAGAATTGGTGAATTCAGGAAGGACACATCCTGAATAATGCTGATGTCGAGAGGATTTGATCCCTAATGGTCATAAGGGGTCCCTCAAAATAATGACGGTGCCTAGGAAGGACACATCCTAAGGCATAAATGACAGAGTTGGTTTTTCAGAAGGACACATCTGAAGAATATTGATGTCATGAAGAGTGATCTTTAGATGTCAAGGGGATCACTCAAAATGTCGAATGACGATGACGACGCCTAGGAAGGACACATCCTAAGGCGTAAATGACAGAGGTTATCATTCAGAAGGACTCATCTGAATACTAACCAAAATTTGACAGTTTGACTGGTTTATGATGATTTGACTTGCTTTGACCGACTTTGACTTGTGTTTGACTATATGTCGATATTGCCTTGATGATATGCGTGATGTGCCGATGAGATTGCCATGTTTGAACAAATGATTGTTTTACTTTGGTTTAGGAGTTTTCCCATGTTGAAATTGATTGCAGACTTTTGACATGTGTGCCTGCGTAGTGCCATGAACCCTAATGGACTGACCTAGTGCGGCCTCGAGGGCTCATCGATAGATGGCCTTGCCTACGTCATACACTCAAAGACCTCGTAGTTCGACACGACCAATGACTTTGTCTTGATGAACAAAGATTGTGTCATGATTTTATTTTGACAAACCTAAAAGGACTAACCTAATGTCTCGGGGACTCAAGTATGAGTCTTGCCTACGTAGCAAATGCGCAGAGACAACATAGTTCAGACAAACGATAAAGATTGATTGATATGACTGACTTTGACAAGAGATGACACTATGTTCGTGTTCTTTGAGTGGTCTAATGATTTTGTTCGATGTTTTCTTTAGGACGTTTTATGATTTTTAGGTCTTTCTTCAGGACATTTTGCGATGTTTTTGCCTTTTTTCAGGACTTTTAATGATCTTTTTGTCTTTTTTAGGACTTTTTGCAATGTTTTTGGTCTTTTTTCAGGACTTTTTGCAATGTTTTTGGTCTTTTTTCAGGACTTTTTGTGATGTTTTTGGTCTTTTTTTAGGACTTTTTGCGATGTTTTTGGTCTTTTTTAGGACTTTTTGCGTTGGTTTTGGACTTTTTTCAGGACTTTTTGTGATGTTTTTGGTCTTTTTTCAGGGCTTCTTGCGATGTTTTTGTGATCATACATGACATCCACTATAGTTACATGATAAACATTTTTCCCCCAGTCAGGTCTAAGACTTGGCCACTTGCAAGGGATAAGGATAGGATGTTGCTGACTTGTTAGACAGACAGTTGTCAGGACCTGATGTCAATCATTTAGCTACTATGACAGGTCGGGTAGGATGTGGTGGCAATTTGCGAAATAGTGGCGAAGATACCTTTCATCCTAGGCCAAGTTAGACAAAGTGACAGTAGATGGCAGAGCAATGATTGATTACGCATGGCGCCTGTTTGCCAAGTTTTCACCATGGTACTTGTCCAAAGTGCCTATTTGCCAGGTTTTCACTATTGAACAAATCATTTTTCTCTTTACTATTTTCATGATTTTTTTGATTTTTTTGGTGTCACCAAGACGCTTGTTTGCCAGGTTTTCATCAAGGTGACGATTTTTATCATTTTTCAATTTTTTTGTATTTTATGACTTTCAGCTCCATCCTCTGATGCTATGCATAGAACTTTCAGAGATGTAAAATTTTGATGGGTTCTGTCAACTGTTCCCCATCTGGAGTTGCCAATTGATAAGCTCTGGAACCAAAAGAAGATATGATAATATAGGGACCTAGCCAGTTTGGTTCAAATTTTCCTGGCTTTTCTCTGTCTGCTTGGTTCTTGGGGTTCTGCATTAGAACTAGGTCACCGATGTCAAACTTTCTGACCATAACCTTTTTATTGTAGCTGCGACAAAGGCGGTTCTGATATGCATGGAGATGATTCAGTGAGTTTTGTCTTCTTTCCTCCAGCATTTCCAGCTCATGCAAGCATGATTGTCGGTAGTCCTCTTCATTAGTAAGACCCTTCAAGGAGACTCGTAGCGAAGGAATTTTGACCTCAATGGGTAAGATGGCTTCGGCACCAAAGACTAGGGTGAATGGGGTGGCCCCTATAGGCGTACGAATGCTAGTTCGATAAGTCCACAGAGCAGAGTTAAGTTGTATGTGCCAGTCACGGCCACCGTCATTGACAATCTTTTTGAGAATCTTGACAATGGTTTTATTCGACGCCTCAGCCTGGCCATTTCCTTGTGGGTAGTATGGAGATAAAAAGTGGTGTTGGATATGGAATCGCTCACATAACTCACGTACATCTTGGTTTTTGAATGGATGTCCGTTGTCAGTGATGATGGATTGTGGAAGGCCATACCGAAAAATGATGTAATTAAGGATGAACTTTGATATTTGTTTGCCAGTAATATATGTCAATGGGATGGCTTCAATCCACTTTGTGAAATACTCAGTGGCGGTAATAATGAGTTTATGGCCGTTGGATGAGGTTGGATGAATCTTACCCATGAGGTTGAGTCCCCATTGAGCAAAGGGCCAAAGTTTCTGTGCTGGAGCATGGACCAGGTCACTGTGTATTTGACATTTGTGACAAGTCATAACATATTCAATTGCATCTTTTTCCATTGTCGGCCAATAATACTCAAGTCTCGTTAGTTTCTTAGCTATCATAGGACCACTCAAATGAGATCTGCATATACCGTCGTGCACTTCTCATAAGGTCGTACATGCTTCATCAGTGTCAAGACATCTAAGGAGGGTATCATCGAAACTACGGCGGTATAGGGTGTCACTGACAATGGCATACCTTGCAGATTTTCTAATGAAGGACTTCCTTTGGTTATTGGACAGGTTTAGTGGAAGGGTTTGAGATTTTAGGTATTCGCAAATGTCCTAATACCAAGGAGAGTTGGGACCAACAAGTTCCCAAACCATTTCCGATTCTAGGATATCATATGCCGGTACCAAAAGTTGTTCTACTAAGAACTCAAATTGTGACACATTTTTAGGGATGTCCAGAAGAGAACTGATAGTAGCCATTGCGTCAGCTACCTTATTCTGTACCCTGGGGATTTGTTTAAAAGAAATCAATTGAAAGCATGTCAGGAAATTGTCCACCATCCTCTTGTAGGGAAGCAACTTCTCATCCTTTGTTTCATAGTCATCATTCACTTGGTTGATCACGAGCTGGGAATCCCCGAATACAAGTAATGTCTGAATTTTCCATTTGATTGCCAACTTGAGACCTGTGACTAGTGCTTCATATTCAGCAATGTTATTTGTACAAGGGAAAGTGATCCTGAATGATTTAGGAATTAAATCCCCCTGTGGTGTGATAAACAAGATTCCAACGCCTGAGCCATGACCAGTATGAGACCCATCAAAATACAGTTTCCATGGTGATGTCGGTTCTGCATGAAAAATGGACTCATCAGGAAAATCAGTTACTAATGGATGAGTGGCTTGAATCGGTGCATCTGCTAGTTGATCTACTATTACTTTCCCTTTTATTTCTTTGTGCTCAACATACTGTATGTCATACTCGCTTAGGATCATGACCCATTTTTCCAACCGGCCTGTTAATGCTGCTTGACTTAGTAGATATTTCAATGGATCAATCTTGGCAACCAGTTGTGTCTGATGACTGAGCATATAGTGTCTTAGTTTTTGGGATGCAAAGACAACAGCGAGGCATGCACGTTCAATGTATGTGTAGCTCAACTCATAGCCTATCAGTGTGCAGATGATGTAATAGATTGCTCTTTCTTTTCCTTCGTGATCATTTTGGGCTAGCAATGCCCCCAATGCTAAACTAGTAGTCGAGATGTATAGAATCAATGGCTTTCCATGAATGGGCGGCATGAGGACTGGTGTTGATAGCAGGTAATCTTTTATTTGCTGGAAGGCCTCTTGACATTTATCCGTCCATACAAAGGGGACACCTTTGCGCAACAGGTACTGGAATGGGTGGCACTTATCTGCCAATTGGGCTATGAAACGGCAAATAGATTGTACTCTACCTTGCAGAGTTCTGAGCTCACTAATCCCTCTGGGCGGAGGCATGTCTATAATTTCTTTGACCTTTGCTAGATCGACCTCTATGCCTCTTCAGGAAACTATGTATCCCAATAGTTTACCTGAGGTGACCCCAAAAACACACTTCTTAGGGTTTAGCTGAACTTTGTACTCTTCAAGTCTCTTGAAAATTATGTCGAGTACCCTCAAATGGTCTTTCCTAGTTGTTGATTTGGCCAACAGGTCATCTACATAATCCTCCATTATATTGTGCATCATGTCATGGAAGATCATGGTCATAGCCCTTTGATACGTGGCACCTGCATTTTTGAGACCAAATGGCATGACGTTCCAATAGTATGTACCCCACAGGCAAGTAAATGTCATTTTGTGTTGATCCTCGGGAGCAATGCAGATTTGATTATAGCCGAAGAAACCATCCATGAGGGATAGCATCTCATGTCCTACAGTTAGGTCTACTATGATGTCAATGTTGGGCAAAGGAAAGTCATCCTTTGGACATGCTTTATTTAGATCCCGAAAGTCTGTACACACGCGAATCAGCCCATTTGGTTTTGTCACTGGCACTAGATTGGAAATCCATTCAGCATAATCTATAGACCTTATGAATCCGGCATCCAGTAATTTTTTTAACTCGGCCTTGACCAGTAGGGAAACTTGAGGGTGCATTTTGTGCAACTTCTGCTTGACTGGTTTAGCATTGGGTAATAATGGAAAATGATGCAGAACCAGTCTGGGGTCCAACCCTGGCATGTCTGTGTAAGACCATGCAAAGTTGATTTTCTGTTTTGCAAAGAATTTATGAAATTCGGGTTTCTCTTCATCAGTCAATGATGTGGAAAATAGGACCATCTTGGGGTCTTCTGCAGTTGAAATATTATCCTCTATTGTGTCCTCAATAAGCATGGCCAATTTCTCCTATTGCACGGGGAGAAAGTCTAGTCCTCCATCTTTGGGCGCCTCAGAGAGGTTTTCACCCGCATATTCATCCTTTATTTTTACTATTTTATTGTCAAGAGGTGCTTTTTGGTTTTCACCTAGAGACGTTTCATTTTTTACTTTATTTTTACTTTTGCAACTAGAGGACTGAACAGTCTCGCCGAAGTATGCCGTGCAGTCTAAATAAATGGCAAATCTAGATTTTTGGTCCCCACTGGGTATGCCTTCTCGTAATCCCATGAATTCAGCTATTGCCTCATCATTCTGAAATGTGTCTAGAACTGGTAGTCCTTGTTGGTCCCAATCGACTAATTCAGGGTAAACTAAGGAGATGCCATCATCAAGGTTAGTGAATTGGGGTGAGGATGCGGATAGCATGTAGATGGATTCAGTAATGTTGTAAATGAGGTTATCATCATCCAACTTGACATCAAACTTTATCCAATATTCTCCTTCACTAGTGTCATATTCGTTGTCAAAATAGGGAGTGAAGGTTGTAGAGCCCTAGTTGTCAATGTCGTCTAATACCTCAGATGGATTGGACTGATGGGGTTCAGATGATGGGTGTTGTACATCCTAGGAGGTGGTAGTGGGACTTTGACTATTTGGTGCTTGTTCAATTTTGAATGTTTGCCAAAATCGTTGTTCAGAGGTCAGTTCCCCTGGTTCGACAAACAAATCATCAAGACAACAGTCACTTAGGGATCGTTCTAAGCCAAATTCCCACTCGTGGGAGTCAGTTTCAGTTAGGGTTTCCCTAGTAGTCTCGACACTTTTCAAAGCATGTACTCGCTCACTTGAAAGTCCAGAAGTACGTCGGTCATCATTGGCAAGTGATCCAAACCCTAATCCAAGATACTTCAGAATTTGAAAAGTTTCTATGGGTTCCCTTCAACCAGGTTTATCTTTTCCTAGGCCACTAGTACCATCATAGCCTTTAGCCTTCATGAAGTCATAACCTTTGCCATATATTTGAACTGGTAATGGGGGTAATGTGACAGTATCCTTATAGATCCATCCTATGATGTCAGCAAGGTCTTCCTCACTCATGTCTCCCCACTTGATAAAAACTATATTCGGTGGAACTTTGAAGGTTTCTTGAGGTTCCATTCTAAAACATGGCCGACCATAGTCCTTGGGAGACCTGGGCATTGTTGTTATGCTGTATGATGTATGCAGTTTGAATTCTCCACAGCCAAGGTCCTGGATTTTGATAGTGGATTCGGTCTTAGAGTTGGTGGAAGGTGGTGGTGTGGCGGAAGATGTGAATGGAGCGGATGTGGAAGATGACGTGAGTGTGGAAGGGTCGATATATTTGGATGACGAGGAGCCAGGGGCTTCTCGGTTAATAGGTACCTAGTTTTCAGAGATACCCCTTAAGTTGGTACAATATTGGAAAGGGTCAGGGTCTTCGTATATGGTGACTTGTGTACCGTCAAAAGGAAACTTGAGGCATTGATGGTATGTAGATGGAACGGCTTTTAAAGCGTGGATCCATGGATGGCCAAGTAAAATGTTATATGGTAGTTCCAAATCTAGGACCTGGCAGGTTGTGTCTACAATGACTGGTCCCACTCTGATAGGGAGAGAGATAACACCCCTTGAAGAGCATTCCTCATCATCATATGCTTTGATCACTATGCTTTTTGTTGGGTCTATGCATGCATTAGAGAACCCTAGAGCTTTAACCAATTTGAGGGAGCATATATTCAATCGTGCTCCGCCATCTACTAAAACCCGTCTAACTTTGTGCTTGTGGACAAAATTTTCTATGTGTAATGCGTCATTGTGGTTGCTTTTATGTGATGAGTAGTCTTGATCTGAGAAGGTGACGTGTTGTGGCGTGGTGAGATATCCCACCATAGTTTCAAGCTGATTGACATCGATGTCCTTAGGGACCAACGACTCTAGGAGAGTTTTGTCTAGGATTTCTTTGTGCGCAGGAGAGATACAAAGCAGCTCAAGGATAGATATTTGTGCAGGAGTCTTTCTTAGTTGGTCAATCAGGTTAAACTAACTTTTGGGTTTCCACTATTATGGGGTTGAGACAGGTTTTGGCTATTTAGCCGATGAAGCAGGTTGTGATTGTTTAGCCGATGGGCCCGGTATTGTGATTTTGGCTTGCCTAGGGGGAGGTGGACTAGCTATAGTGATCTTGCCACTGCAAGTAGTAGCATTACACTAGGGTGCTCTCTTGACCGTAATGGTATTGATGTACTCATCTTCAGTTTAGACATTATTTATAATTGGTCCACTAGAATAATCGTACTTGACTCGGGCAAAGTTAGCTTGATTCTGTGAGCCTGACATGGACGCATTATGAGAACCATGATCCTGCAGTAGATTCTTGTGGATAGTATGATCTGCATTGGAGGTGAATTATGATCCACCTACTTTGATTGTGCGATTTTCGATAAGATCTTGAATTAGGTTTTTAAATTGTCGACAGTTAGAGGTTGTATGCCCTTTGGCTCGATGGTATTCACAAAGTGCATTGTCATTCCACCATGCTAGTTTGAATTTTCCTGGGTCATATGGTTTGATTTCCAGAAGTGTGATGACCCCATGCTAAATGAATTTCTCAAGGACTTCTTCAATGGGTTCACCCAAATGAGTGTATGTGTGACCCCTAGGAAATTGTCTCATTTGATGATATTGCCCTTGACTGTTTTGACCACTTTGGTTGTTTGAAAAAGTATTGGAAGGAGGTGTCAATGTCGTTGGTCTGTTTTGTTGTTGAACCCCTTTCAGGGCTAATACGAGACCTACAGTATTTGCAGTCTTGGCATCAACAACACCATCATTTGTAACATGCTTATTCTTAACCCAATATTTTTTTTTGTCAGCTGGTGGATTGACATTCATGTTTTTGGAACCATATCTCAGTTCTCCCTTTGCGATAAGGGCTTTCTCAATCTGGACTCCCTTTTCAACCAATTCTGTGAAGTTTGTACAACAATGTATTTGCAATGTGAATTTTAGGGGTCCTAGAAGTGTTTGGATGAACATGTCAACTTTTTCCCTTTCAGGAATTTCAATGTGACATCAACTAGCAAGGCTTCTCCATTTTTGAAAGAATGGAATAAATGTCTCACCAGAGTCTTCTTGCGTGAGATTGCACAAGCTAGTGATAGAGGTATCCATGTCAATGTTGTACGCGTAATTTCTTATGAATTTTCGTTTGAGCTCATCCCATGTCTGGATATCTTTTTGCGTTGAAAACCATTCAAGGGCTTGACCTGCCAAACTTTTGGAAAAAAGTCTCATCAAGTATGTTGGTTCGTAGGCGATATCCATACAGTTGGTTGCGAACTCACGGACATGTTCAATGGGATTTGTCTTGCCTCTATATTTTGTGAAGTTGGGTGACACGTATCCTGGTGGAAATGCAGGCATATATAAGTTCGTGTCAAATGGGTATACATCCAGGTCATACGATATTTCTGATTTCCTGCCTGAAATGTACATGTTTTGCATAGTTTTCTCCATATCCCTCATTCTTGCTTTGAGTTCATCTATGGTAGGGTCGTTTACGTTTCCGTATGTTGGATTGCCTGGTACACCATGTGTTCCTATCTGGTGTGCATGAATGTTGGTGTATTGTGGTGGTACGAATTGTTATGGTACATATGACGTGTGTTGTTGGTATTGGAGGTTATGATTTGGTGCATGTTGATGAGTATGAATGTTGGATGAGTATGTTGGGATGTGTCCCCCAGCCATGTGTGTCGTTATTTGGGGGATGTTGTGACCATGCGTGTTATGGTATGTCAATGATGTCATGGGTTGTGTTATTTGGCCACCTTGTGTAAATTGTTGGTTTTGTACAAGGGGGACGTTTGTGTTTGTACCTTGGGAGGTAATGACATTTGACTGTGTTGTCATGTTAACATTTTGTTGCTGTCCTTTAATAACGATACGTCCTGTGGCTCCTCCCAAAGGATTTTGTGAATTACTACTGAACAGATTTGTCGAAGTTGTGTTCATGGTAGTAGATGTAGTTGTCAAGGGGGGATTATGGTGACTTGGTGATGCCCCCATGGTATTTACTGTCATGGTAAAAAGAGGATTGGAATAATTTTCCCACTTTGTTGAGGAGCCAAGAGTGGTTCCATTAGATTGGGGTAGTGTTGTGGATGTTGTGGATGATTGTGATCCCCCAATAGATGTAGCATTTATTGTGTTGGAGGTTGTGGTCCCAAAGGAAGTATTGTTTGTAGTATTTAGAAGTTGACCACTATGTGACATGTTATGTGTGTTATTGGCATTAGGGTCATGAAGTGTCAAATTTAGCGTGTTGGCATCAAATCCTGGTGGTAACTTAGCTCCTTCACTCAAGAGCATAGCTACAAATCTGTCTCTATCCTAACGAGCTATTGTTTCAGCAAGCTGATAGGCCTCCGGGTCTTATGTCAATGCCTCTATGTTTTCCTAAAGTAGTTGACCATTTTCATCTCTTTGCAAGTAGAGTTCGAATGTATTGTTTGATGAGGATTATGTTGTTGTTGGAGGTTGATTGTCTAGATTGGTAAATGGATCGTACAAGGTCCAGTTTGGGTCATATGGAGGATTGTTGACAATAAATGGGGGGTCTTGCCTAAATTTTTCCATTTGTCTCTTTTTTTTTTGAAGTCTGGTTTCAACCATAAATGAGATTGCTCAAATAGGAATGACAACTTAAATGCAAGTATGACACTATGTGAAGTCCAAGGTTCAAGATGAAAACTAGAATGACTAATGTTTTTGGAATTTTTGTGAATAAGGATATGCAATTTCTATGCAATGTAAGACAAGGTTATCTAAGCACCTCTAAAGTCGAACTTTGTTTTCGATTTTGACTACTAAAGGACTTCGTTAGAAATGACAAGTTGACAAGGTCTAAATGACTAGTGAGTCTTCCTAACTAGACTTTTGAGTTGGAAGAAATCTCACAAAAGAGGACAATGACTAAAAGGGTGATTTGATAACTTGGTCCAAGAGGGTCTAATTTTGAAAACAATGACTTTGCCAAGTGTGCTTAATATTTTCCTAATCCTACGTATGCAAAATATGAACCTAGGGACAACGTAATGTTGAATGTATGAAACTAAAAGGAATGAGGTATGAACCTATGGTGACTAATGCAAGCTAATAGACAAGACTTTGAGCAATATCAAGTTTGGTTTCTGATAGAATCTTCTTGATGACAGTGTTTGACAAATGGTTGACAATTTGAAGACCTTGGGTTTCGAATGTGAAGTTTAAAATTTTGACAGGCAAATGCATCACAGTTTAGCAAATAAGGTTCAGTTTTGCAATTGCAACTTTCGGACTGTCAAATGCGACTCGATTTAGCATATGCGGCTTTTAAGTTGATAGATGCATCATGACGCCTACAGATGCAGCGTTCTAAGTTTCAAATGCGGTTTAGCAGAGCAGTTGCCTTGCAGAAAATTAGTTGTGGTTTGACAGATATGACAGTTTTGTTTCAAAGTGATTTTCTTGTCATTTTGATGGAAGTTTTGATCTGTTTGGTGAATGTTTTGTTTTGAACTTGGTAAAACCAAAAAACACTTGACAAACACAGTATTTTTAAAAAAAAAATAACCAAACACACATCAGAAAAGAACGATCCTAGGTTAGGCCATGACAATATTCGTTAGATTCCACGTGGGTTTCCCCAACCGCATATCTGTAGCATGTGAATTCAGAAGCTTGGATGCACGGGCTCCCCCTTACAGTGCACTCTCTTCTTAGGCCAACCAAGCTTCCAACCCGCATGAAACTCCCATGGTGAGCTGATCACCTCTACTACAAACTGCGAAAGTGTGGATGCCTTCACATCGACCGGTGCTGCGCTAGCAAATAGAAGGATTTTGGCTTTCTATACAAGAGTTTTTAGTTCGGGACCCCCGTTCGAGTGGCCATACATGGGGCAAGAGATTAATCACCATTAAGGTGGCACTCCAGCCAGAAGAGGTTAAGCTCAATAGGGTTTAAGGGAGTACAACTCTGTCCGTATGACACATCCGCACTCGCAACCTTAGGTTTTCCCTTAAGGTTTACATTTATATACCGGTCGGGGGTAGCTTGGCTTTAGCTCCGTTGCCGGTTTGAGTCATGTTGGGGTGATGAAATCCCCAGGCATGCCCAATTTCTAGAGTTGGTAACTGTTTCTCTTACACCCAAGATCACTCGAAGGCGCGAGGGGAGAGGATACTCTGATATACCAAGTCAAGGTAAATAATAGATTAGAATGGGTTTGGTTTTTTGATCACAAGGTTTTCACCAAGTGAGAGCATACTCACCTACCATTCTGCAACCACAATCAAACATAGAAGACATTAGTTCATTTTATATGCACCAAAATCAAATGTTTGCTACTCTAAGAAAAACAAGCACAAAGTTTGTTTTATTCCTTCTTTGACATGCAAATCTGCAAATAATGAATATTAGTAGTCTCTTATGCAATGGTCTTCGACGCACGAATGAGGATCGCCACACGCTACAAGAAAAGATTAGTAACACAAAAAAACTCATCTAGTTAACATGCAGGAAAAAAAAACACAAAAAAATAGAAAACCAGAAAACCAGTAACCAGAAAAACCCAAAAATCTAAAAATCAAATGGCAAAACTGAAAGAAAATTTTACCAGACAGATGCGGCTCGACAGGTCAGATGTCGTCTCTTTAAATGCGGTTCGGCATCAAAATGCGTCGTTATGGTTGTCAGTTGCGGTTTGTCATGGCGATTGCAGCTCTCAGATCATCGATGCGTCCCGACGCATCAAATGCGTCACGATTTTTTTTAAAAAGACAGTTCGTCGATCTGTACTTGTACCTACAAAACAACAAAAAACTGTACGGAAACGAGAAAATGACCTAGGCCTGCAAGCTTCATTTTTACCACTTTCGTCCTAGCATAATAATGACATTTAATTATGTCCTTGGTCCACATTCGACTATTGATTAAATAATTCATAATTATTTAATTAATTCATGTCCTTTCATTCCTCTTGATTATTAAATAAATAAATTTCATTTATTTATTAAATATGTCATTAACTATCTAAGTTTTTCTTTAATTAAATAAATTTCTTAATTTATTTAATTCCCCTTTGTCATTTAATTCTTCATGATTATTAAATAAATAAATTACATTTATTTATCTAATACGTCTTGTCTTAATTAAATAAATTGATTAATTTATTTAATTAATTAATCATCTCTAAATTAAATAATTATATCTAATTATTTAATTGCCAATTCATATTCTTCTCATTTTAAATAAATTAAATTATTTAAAATGTCATGTCAATCTTAACTGTCAGTCCTTTTTGATAAATAATCTGAAAAAGATTATTTATTATCTCTCAAAATCCATAATTTGAATTATTTTAATTCAAATTAGTAATTAATCTTCTAAAAATCAAGCAATCGGGCAGATTCTTGATTTTTCAAATCTTATCTTCAGTCTGAATCTTATCTCTTTGATTTTTCGAATCTTGCAAATTAGGCAATCTTATCTTCTTGATTTTTCAAAAATCTTTATTTCTTTAATTAATTGTCTCATTTATTCTCAACCGTCGATCTGATTTTATGTTGACCGTTCGATTAAGGATTTTGCCCTAACCCTGATTAGGGATTCTTAGGTGTAATCTGGATCGTTCATTTCATTGATTTATCTCGTCCATCCATTTGAAATGGAATTTTCTATAAAATGCCATCTTCTTCTCATGTTTCGAAGAACACGTTCATTTTGACATTTTGTGTAATTATTATAGGCATTTACTTAGTTTCACATTTATTGTCATAGGCAATTGTAGTATTTCAATATTGGAATTTGTTTTAAGCATGGGCATAGACATTGACTTTTAGACATAGGCATTTAGACATATCAAATCCTTCAAGACTTGTTGTAGGACTTAGGCATTTCTAGATTGCTCAAAAGATGAATCTAAGGGCAACATTTTCCAGCAAGCAAGAAGGTATTACGAAAGGGAATCATGGAGGTGTCAACAATCAAGTATAATTGTTCTTTCGTTTACTTCCTTTGTGTTTCATAAAATCTTTGGATTTCGTTTATTATTTATTGTTTATTGCTAAATCTCCTAATCTGAAGAAATCCCTTGATTACAGGATACATACATTCAAATAGATGTTTGAAGAAGAATGAAGATATCATTAACATTTCATTCAAAATTCACGCAAATTCACACAATGAGAGAAAATACATCAGAATTAGCGTTTACTCATATTTATCAGTCATATATGTAGAACAATTTAAGATAATTGTACATGTTCTTCCAAAAGCTCAAAACAAGCTATCTATTCTATTCCTTTTGTTCTATTCCTAGCTTTCTACCCATATGCACCTGACTCAAAACCTAACCAGAATTTTCATTCCCTAGCAAATGAGCTTTGAATTCCCTTTTATAAGGTAAGGAAGCAAAACAAGCCACCAGCTCAAATGCAATTTAGATACAAAGTTTTCATTTCACTCTTCATTTCGACTACATTTCACAAAATCCCCACATGACAATTATGTTAGACATGGGGAAAATCCAAAATCATCATAGTCGCCAAGAAGAAGAAGCAAAGTACCTCCAAATTCTTCTTCCATCGCCAAGTGAGCCAAAGGACCAAAACCTTCAATGCCACGAGGGCACACCATCACCTTCCAACATCTCAAAATTATGCCACACACAAGATGAGAAAACAACAACCCAGAAACCATTTAACAGCACAAAAATTTATTTACCACCACCTTCATTTCAAATACTAGTAGACCTTTCTCCATCAACACAAACACCCTGGTACACACGGCCACTCCAAGTAATAGAAAAGTTTAGGGAAGAGACTTTGAAACCTTCCTCGACCTTGTCCTTGTCCACCACATCAATGTCTCTTCCACTCGGAGTTCAAACTACCAGAGGAGGGATAGAAAACACTCCCACCTCATATGACACAACTCGGTCCATCATCACCAAATACTGGCAGTAATTGGAGTCAGTATCCATCTCGATTTCTAATGGGCTATTGATGAGGTCGATAGGAGAACTTTGTCGACTGAATGAACCATGGCCATATCAGAGCTTTTGTCAAGTTTTGTTGGTTCCGTAGTTTGTGGCTACATCTAACCATCACTAGTGAAGGTTCTTTCTCCTTGGTATCCTCATGAATACTCTATGTCTATCTGGGATCTTCACTGTGAGGCTTCTTAGATTGAATCCTAGAAGATCTTCACACTAGAATTGATGTGGAGCCAGACCTGCTCATTTTTCAATCACAAGCACACTCTTGATCTTCACTCTCTGCAACAATTTGAGGACTTAGCTACTTAGTTGCTATGACAAGAATAGCAACTCATTCACTTCTATTTAATGAGTGAGATGATGTTATCGATTACCGATACTACATGAGAAAAAACACACACATGAAGTGGGAAATTCCCTGATAGGTCTATTATCACCATTTCATTTGCAAGTTCATGAAATTTTGCATATTGCACTTCATGATTGTCTACAATTAAAAATTCACATGCACAGAGATCAACTTGATCACTCCTGCAGAAATCTATCTATTAATATGCGATGGTTGTAGAGTAAAATGGCTATCATGTGCCATTTATCGGTTTTGAACATAGGCCATTAATCTTCTACTTGGATGGTGAATCAAGTGGTTGGCATTAGGTTGACCATCTTTGAATTCTAGCGGTGCTTCATTGATGTGTCCTCATCCAATGATGTTCATCCATCTTGGATGATAGTCTATCTATTACCGAGCTCCACCCATCACATAAACTGAATAGATCAAGATAGATGTCAAGATCTCGCTGATCTCGCTAGCCTTAACTAGCATTCACTTTCTCCTAGTGAGCGAGTGAAGAACAATGAAGATTGTTCCCCAGCTTTGATTTTGGTTGTTTGTTGAAGGAATTAGACCATGGGCATGGTAGTGGGGAGTGGGTCCCATGATTGTACAAGGACACACATCCTTATTTTTCTAGCCTCGCTGCTTTTAACCTATCGGCACCTATTTCCCACGAGCTAGCAGAGTATAGCTAGGATCTCATCCTGAATCCTCGAATCTCAAAACTTGCACTCCATACAATGTTAGCATTTCATAAAAGGACTTGGTTAAGTCAACGGAGACATGACCATTGAGGGTGAATGACTTAAGTTTAAGTCATCAGGGTAATTTAATACCCAACTTAGGGAAAAGGCTAAAGTCAATGGAATAATTGATGACCGGTGCTTCGAGCTAGAGGGGTCGGTAAACCAATGTGCAAATATGGATTAAAAGGTGACTTAAGAAATCGGTGACCGATAGAGAAATTCAACACACGATTATAACCTTTGCATACCTTTACAAATAAAACCCTACTCATTCATGGGGACAAGGGTTTAAAATGGAGACTAACCATGGGAAAATGAGAAAATTTTGTAGAATTTCAAAAGCTCCATCACAACTTTCAAGTTTGGGATCAACTTTTAAGGTGTAGACTTTGTTGTTATAGACATACTTCATAATACAATGCAATGTAGAAGGGACACCATTCATTTCATGAATCCATGGTATCCCTAAAAGGAGGTTGTAAGAAAGATCATTAAGAATAATGTGGACCAGAGTTTGTAATGTTACTTCCCCAACTCTAATAGATAATGTGATGACTCCGAGTGGTTTTTTTCCTATGTTGTCAAATCCTCGAATAGATAAAGAATCGAGTTTAATATCACTTTTAGTCATCGTAAGTCTTTTCACAAGGCTCATACTACATACATTTAGGGCCAAACCATTATTAACAAGAGTTATTTTTATCGCAATTTTACTAATGTGGACTATTATGTTGAAAGCTTCATACTTCTAAATTTCCAAGGGAGGTAACTCATTCTGGTGAAAGACTATGTCCAAATCCATTTTTTTCATTTTTTGGATTAGTGTTGGTACATCATTTGAATTATTGTTAGAAGGAATCATAACTTGTTGCAAGGCCTCTTGGAGTATGCCACGATAACTAGGTGATACTTGCAGTAACTCCCATACAAAAATCTTAGTAGGAGTGTTCTTAAGGTTTTCAACAAGGTTAAATTCCTTTCCATTGTTTGTCAGCAAATGAGGAGTACTAAGAAAAATAGGATTAGGCAATGGTAATGACATAGAAGGTTTTTGTTGTTTCCTATTTTTTCTTGTATTGTAGGTATGTGCAACGGTTTTATAATTATTTTTTTGTGAAGTAGTAATCTTAGGTGGTTCAAGGATAAACAGGTTTTTTTTGAACTTGAGGTTTTTGTGAGGGTGGATAAATGATAAGTTTAGGCTCAAGAGAGTATTTCAAGGGATATCTAATGTGCATAACCTCAGAAGACTTATCCTCATTTGCATGATCTCTTAGTGAAGGGGATTCTAATGTCACTTCATCATCTTCATCTAAGGAAATCACATCATTATTTTTGTCCCTTTCTTCCACCAATATATCTTCCCTAGGGAGAGATTTTTTAGGAGAACTACAAATTAGATGTTCATGACATTCAAAGGTTGGTTCTTCTAGAATGACTTCATCACAAGTAAGGTAGCTATCAATGGTTGTATTATCAATGATGGAATTTTATTGGTCAATAATATTTTCCCTAGGGAAGAGAGACACATAAGATTCTCATGACTTTCATTGATTGCATTTTCTAAAATCAAAGTGTATTCTTCACAACTAGGAGAGATACTAGGAGAAGAACAAATGTGATTATTTATAATTTCATTCCTTTTTTCCATAATGTCTTCCAAAATAGGATAGGTAGGGGAATGAAAATAAAGAGGGTTGTTTTAGACCTTAAAGATTTTATCATCTAACACCAACCTATCATCCTCACTTCCAATTGCATCCTCTTTCACTAATACATTCTCACAAGAAAAAGATGAATGGAAACTAGGTAAGGTGATGTTTAGGAATGTGTCTATGATCTCATTCTATTGTGTCATAATAAATTCTAAAGGGGGATGAGGAGAAGGACAAACAAGACCTTCATGGTTTTCAACGATTGTATCTTCTTTCACCAAGATACCTTCATTAATAAAAGGAGAGGTATGAGGAGAACAACTATGATCATCATGGTTATCTATGTTTGTATCCTATTCTATCACATCATTCCCACAAATAGGAGATATAAGAGGGGTGTAGGTTTAAGGAAAGTGTCAACATTTTCACTCTCTTGCACTAAGAGACTTGCATAACTAGGAAATGTATTGAATGAATGACTAACATGCTTATTGGCTTACTTTTTCTTTGCAAACTTGGAAAAGACGGATACTAAAATTGATACAATGAAATGCAATTTTCAAATTCCACACAATGCAATATACTGCAAATGAAATGTTGTAAATGCAATTTTGAATTTTGACAATGTACCGAAATGAAGCAATTTAAGCTAAATGCAAAGAATTTGATGAAACAAAAAATCTGAAAAATGAAACAGGAAAGTGATAACAGAAAACTAAGGCTTAAAACTAAGGTTCCCAATCCCAGAAAATATAGATCAGGATCTAACAAGGACTCATTCACTAGTAAGGGCGAATGGGTCCTAGATCAGGGTTTTAAAGAGGTGAAAACTATAATTTTTAAGTTATTTTGTGTGCTTTTCATGCCCAGTTTCAAACTGTAACTCTTGTGACAGAAATTTCCATAATTTGATGACCTAATGCAAGTAAAATGAAGGGTAAATAACACCTTTTGAAATGAAATTTTTATTTTTATTTTCAAATGCAAATTTATACAATCTAAATGATATGCAAAGTGACTAACTTATTTTTGTATTTTTCAGATTTATGAAATGCAAAACAATGCAATTATGAACCCTAAATGAGATGCAAGATTGCAATGCAAAACAAGAAACCCTAAATGAGATATTTAATTCAATGAAAATTTAATTGCAAATTGCCTAAGATGCAATGAAAGACTTCAAAATTAGAAAATTGCAATATTCAATGAGTCGGGTTCACCAAAATGTTTAATAGAAAAAGTAGGGTTCACCACCATGAATGAATAAGATGATAAACCACTAATTTATTTTTCTTATTAAAAAACTCAATTATGAGGGCCAAAACATGCAAATAACAATCAAAAACTAATCCTAACTGTTATAGCAATGAAAAGGGGAGTTTTGAGAGCTTGAAATGATGTGTACCTTGTCAAAAACTTGTTGTTTTTAAGCCATATAGGACCCATTCGCCTTTAGTGGCGAATGGATCCATGTTAGGGGTTCTAGAAACTAACTTCTAGGTTTGATTCCTCTCGGCCTACACTCCTAGATCCCAGGTTTTCACTGCTTCAAGCCCTACTTAGGAATCATTCGCCTTTAGCGATGAATGGGTCCTTTCAGGGTTTTAGAAAATTGACTTATGGGTTCTATTCCTTGATGTCTGCACTTCCAGATCTCTGGTTATCAACTCTTGAAAGTCTTAAATAAATTTTGTAGCCTTCTTTCTTTGTTCTTGCACTATAAATGGAAATCTTGCAACTAGACAACTTTTGCAATTTTTCTCCAAATCTTTTTCTTCAACCTAAAACCTACAATCACACATAAAAGAGGAGAGAAATGTTGTTTGTTAGGGGATATGATTTTTCCTTGGTAAAACTCCTTTTAGGTAATTAAACCAATTGATGAAATAATGAAATAGAAGCATGAAACATGAAATGTGGAATTGATGATACCTTGGATGTTGTCTTGGAGTACAAATTTGCAAACTAACATGAAGTGGCCATGGAGAATGTAGATCTTGATATCAAATGGATATGAGACAATGCTTGCAAGAAGGATCTTCAATGCTACATGTTACCCCCAATTTTGGTTCCTAAAAATTTGAACTTTCCCCTATCAAAATGCTAGTTGAGCCGATAATGGATGCTCAAAGGTGATTTCCTGTGCACTGGTTGTGATAAATGGTCACTTTGTCAGATATTGCAGTTACAGGTATCCTACCATATATGCACACAAATGTATGATTAAGGTCATATTGAGATGCTTAAAGGTCACTTCACCCGGGTACAAGTGCAGCATGCGATAGTGTCATTATTTTCATTTAAGCTTTCGAGGATACCAAATTTGGCATTTATTTCAAAGATTGTAATGGCATCTGATTTCTTGGGTTTAAATTGGTCTTTAAGAATTAATATCAAATGAACACAATGCAAACCTACACACATCCAAAGCTTCAAAGTGTGCTACTAAAAAATCATTTTGATTGCCAAATCTAATTAGAGTCGTGCTTTATGAGTTGGTGACTCATCGAATGCAATGGTATCAAATTGAGCATAGAACCGAGCTATTGAAATGACTTTAAAAACTTTAAAATGGATTCGTCGAGATTATTATTCCAAGCAAATGTAATTGTTAGGTTTAAAGCTAAATGTAAAGGGTGACTAAAAAGGTTATCAGGTAATGCATTGCTCCGGATATACACTAATTAAAGTGGCTAAATGAAGTGTCTCAAGATCTGAATTTTATAAGAAAGACACACTGAATAAACATTTTTTTGGCCAACAACACTTTGATTGATTGTGATAATGAGGGCGGTGTTTTTTAGAGTTAGTCTAACTAGCTTCTCACCCACCCATTAAGCTCGTTGATACATAGGCAGTGTTTTCTATGAGTTTTAGAACCATATAATATCCCCACCTAGCAGGTTTAAAGTGAAAATAAGATAAGGATATGGGTTAAATGAAATGAGATTGCAGATTGCACACATACATGGGGTCATTCTTTCTCTGATTCATAGTGTAATGGTTGTATATTTTAATGGTGGCCCTTTGTCTCTAGTGCAACATTCTATTAGCAATAGAAAGGGACATTTCATAGGTTGAACTTGTTAGGAAGATTCAATAAATCTTCAAGAAGATGCATTTGAGAATTACTCAAAGCACAACAAGAATTCTAGTGTAAGGAGGATTGTAGGCCCAAATATCTAAAGTAATAACTAGATAAATTATTGTTGGGCGAAAGAATAATTATTGCTAGTATATGATGCAATCAATGGAGCTCTTCATATAATGATGCTTCCACCGTCACCTGAAGATCAAGTGCTAATGTTGAACACTCACCAAGACACATTTGAGTTATGAGAGTAGGTTATACAACAAATCTCTTGAGCGGGATTTAATGTGAAATTATGACAAAAATCAATGGTTATTATCATCATCCATTATTTCAATTGCATTATCAGATGCAGAGTATTAAAATAGTTGATGGTGTTGGAGCTATAAAGTTGTGATGAAACACAAAATTACATGGTGCTTTTCAAAATTGACATCACTGTATGTTGTTGACTTCACTTGGTGTGAAGGTATTTAGTTTAGGTGTTCCAGATGGATTCATAGTATATGGTGGATGTTAAGTATGTTCTAATATCGGAAGTAAATATAAATAGGATTAGCAGCAAAAAGGGCATCGATTAAATCTGAGTCTAAAGACAATTAATGGCATTTAAATCTCATTGTGAATGATTTTGTGAATTGGTAGGGTCTATCTCTTCAAAAGGGAGAATACAGTGAAACGAAGAAAGCTTATTTGTATAAATGTATCATTCATCAACTACTTGCAGAAATCTTATGCAATGATGATATGAATTAGGATGTATTTGCAACTACCACAAAACCACAACAAAATGTGCTTCAACATAAAGTTCCCTATTAGGAATGCATGCCAATTGCATAATGGATGCTCATAATAAAATTCTTGGTATTTGAAGGAGAAAGGAGTAAATATATAAATTAAAGTTTGAGAATTCATCGATTGATGTAGAGAAGGGGACTCTTGACATATTCTAAAACCTGAAGATAGTGAAAACGATTTGAATTAAAGAAAAGGTGCCAACCACAGTGTTTATTACTTCCAGAAAATGAAAAATTTGAGGATTGAGCTATGGTAAAGAATTTGAAAGGACATTAGCCTAAACGAGTTCACAAAGGAATATTCTAAACTGGTTAAAGAGGAAAAAGAAACATTTCTAAATTTAAAAAGAAAAGACTTTTATTTTATAACTAATTTTTATGGGAGAAACTAAAAAAAATATGAGATGTTATTTATTGAAAATTTTCCAAAAGAAGGGGCTCTTTTGGGATTAGAAACAAGAGCCTCTTTGAGGGTTGTGAGATTATAGTAACTAATCTTTTTTTTGTTCATTTGGGAAATGGGTTATTTTTTAGAACTTAATCTTTGTATAGAGATAGGGTCTTTGAGCTCTATATTTTATTCAAAGAATAAAGGAGTCATTGCTAATCTTTGTGTTCAATCATCTTCTCTTTAATTGTTGATTCCTTTTGTGAGTCTATAGTTATTCATTCATTTTTTCTCTATTATGTCAGATTAAGGATGTGTTCATTGTAGGATCTTTGAGGCTTGTTTTGTTCAAGTATTTTCTAGGAATCATTTTATTTCCTCCTCCTTGTGATTTATGGGTTTAAGTGAATGATATTTGTTCCATTTACTTTGATATGTTACTCCAAATTACTTTCACATTTGTGTCATTCTTATGCATAGATGTTTTTTTTCCTTTGTTGCTTTCTAGTTAAAAGCATACCTAGTTTTATTTTCAATCCTTTCTAATTTATTGAAGATCATAAGAGGGAGTTTTACCTCTAAAATTAATAGGATGATCGCTAATCCAATAGTGATCTTCGGAGCTGTTGGTAACTTATTTTCTTTCATTGTTGGGCATATTTGAGTCATTTTATTTGATTATTAGAAGAAGGCCAATCTGTTTGCTAACATATTTTTGGCGACTCTATTGGGGATCAAATTAAAGTACTAATGTCCTCCCATATTTTCTCTCCTCATAAATCTAAAGGTACCTCCCCGAGGATGGAGGTTGGTGACTTTGTAATATGGAACGTGCTCATGAAAAAAAATTGGTAGGAAAGTTCCAGTCATTCTTTTTAAATCTGCACTATGGCATTGGTTTCAACCCAACCATGGTGTGCTCAATTTGGGCCTTTAGCATTGCCATAGTATTCAGACTTTCCTACAGGTTCAAGAAGGAATTTTCCAAAGTTTAATGGAGAAGATTTTCAGGTTGCAGATGATCACATTTGAGCCTTCACAATAACTTGCGGCATTTTGGGGGTAAGAGAAGAAATTTTTTTTGTTAGATTATTTGTTGAGTCCCTCATTGGAGCTGCTGCAATTTGGTTTCAATCCTTACAATATGGGTGTATTACGAATTGGGACAGCATGAAAAATAAATTTCTTAGAATATTTAAACCAACAATGGATGCATGTGCACTTTCAACTCAATTTCTCAACATCAAAAAGAAAGAGGGTAAATCTATAACAAAAATTTTAGAACGGTTTGATACATTTATACAAAAGATTCCTCATAATCTTCATCCAAGTAAGGAGCTACAAATGATCACTTTTGTTCGAGCATTACATCCTGATGTCCATTTCCTCTTGAAGCAAAGCAAGGTATGTGACCTTGAGATTGCAAAGCAAGAAGCTGTTAATATTGAAGATGATTTTATTTTATCTAGGCTATGGAAGAAAGATAAAGTTGAAATCTATTTGCACAAAATTGTGTGGTTCAGAAGTATAAAACCCCAAAGTTTCAAAATACAAATTCATCAAATCATTTATGCCCTTTGGCTGAGTGTTCCAATCTCACAATTTTCGATCAATTTTTTTTTTAGAAAAAATGAAGTGATGGAAGGACTGATCTTTTAATGCTAAAATTTATAATCTTAACTATGAGATAGATAAAGATGATTCTAATTCTTCTAGTGATGAAGAAGATTACTCTTTTTGTGAGCAAAAATTATGTACAACTTCTTTTGCTTCAACTACAGTAAATGTTGGATGTTCATCTACTATAAATAATCTAGAAGTAGAAATGAACATCTGTTGAAGCCTCTATGTGTTCCAAAAATTGAAAATTGAAAATTGAAAATTTGAGGGTACTGATGCAGTCAGTATCAAAGTAGAAGATCAAGTTTCAAAAGAGAAAGACATCATAAACCAGTTATCAGAAATGGATGCCTACATCTTTGAAGATATCAACATACATTGTATAGCTAAAGATGAAATTAAAAAGTAGCTTCAAGAGGTAACTGAATCACCAAACATATTTTCTCCTTGTTTGTAACCTAAATATGAAGCATTTAAGTTTGTTGATGAAGCTCACAAAGATAGTGCAGTAGACAATGAGGTAATTAATCATCCCATCTTTGAATATTTTCATTTTGAAGAGAATATTATTCGAGATTCAAATTTTCCAGACCCATGATTTGATTCAATTTGTGGGATGGATAAAAATGAAGAAAATATTAAGACAAATGAATTAGTAGTTGAATCTAATAAGTTTGTTGATGCACATACTGCAAATTGGGGTCCAAAATTTTTAAACAATACAATTACTTCCACATGTGGTACTCAAGAAGTTTTTTTTTTCTCATAAGTTGTATGTTGGATGTCCAATTCAAGGACTGATATCTTTTTGTTCAAGAAATCAAATGTAGAATAATATTAAATGTGATGTTGTACAGGAAGATTCTAGTAGCTATGTACAGGGTAATGTTGATATAAGTCATTTGATTTCCAAAGTATACAATGAGAAATGGATTTTTGAGCATAAAAATTTATCGAGAAAGTCTTTACAGGGTGTTGGTTCAATTTATTTGATGGCAATTGCTGCTAGTTTCCAGTTTGTTGTGCACACACTTCTCATTCACCAAGTATTTTTTTGCACAGGCAACTACTTCTCGCAACCTATGAATGGATTTCCATGATCATATTGGAGGCCATTTGAGGTGGGATCTCTCTACCGTGTACATAGTAGGAGTTTTTGTTGTGTTGGTCGCTTAGTTTCCTTTCTTGCCTTGTTCTATTTTTGGCTTGCTCTCGCTATTTTCCTCCATGCTCTTTAACTCTGCTGCCCAATGGACAAGGACTAGTCTATCCCAGAGATGTTGGAGTTCCCTGCATTTTTCATAGAAAATGTATTCCCTAGATATAGCCACTTTTATCCCCAATTTTGGTTCCTAAAAATTTGAACTTTCCCTTGTCAAAATGCCAGCTGAGCCTATAATGGACGCTCAAATGTGATTTCCTATGCACTAGTTGTGATAAATGGTCACATTTTCAGATATTACAGTTACAAGTATCCTACCATATATGCACACAAATGTATGATTAAGGTCATATTGAGATGCTTGAACGTCACTTCACCCTAGTACGAGTGCAGCATGGGACAATGTCTCATTATTTTTGTGTGTGTGAATTATGGAAGTTAGCAAATAAATAATAAAAAAGCACGAACACCAATGAGACATATTATATTAAATATTTGAATCACAAGATTAATATAATTGCAAACAAACCAAATCTCTAAAAATGATCCATTGTTCTCTATTCGTAAGGATTCATTAAATCATATTGGCTCTTAGATTTTATGTGTGCACTATGATTATTAGAATGACAACCTAAGAAACGAGATGTTATTGAATGCAAGAATCAAAGTTCCTACATGAAACTATGTGATTAAAGCCATGATGCTATGATATTAATGTTGTTATGATGAAAGGAAGATTATGTTAAGATTATGATTCTAAATTCCATGATAAGAATGTTGTATGAAAGCTAAGATAATAACTAAAATACAAATATAACTAAGAAATGACTCTAAGTTAGAATGATAAAAAAATCTAAATGCTAAATGCTCCAAATTGCTCTAATGTTATTCCTGCATAATAAAATTGCTAAAAGATGTGATGATATAATGTTGTAGAATGGGCTTGTATTTATAGGATTTCCAAAGCATCTTGTGATGTGGCAGCAATCAATGGTCAAGATTTAAACATGAGAGATGAATGGTGGAGATGAAAGAGGTTAGAAAGAATGTTGGAGGATGTTCCCTTGACCAAAGACAACATGGCAAGTGTGTGGAAGAATAAAATGTGTGAAAAGGCCATGTGTGTGGGAGAATAAATTGTGTGAAAAGGCCAAGTGTCCAACATGTGCCTAGATTCAAATTAGGAATTTAAATATTAGACATATTTAAATTCATGTGAACTTGATGAGGTGGCAAGAGGAAAAGTTGGAGACATGTGCTTAAATTTAAATTTGGGATTTAAATTTAGTGAAAAGATTATTAATTAAATAAAAAAACTATTTGAATTTGTTTATTTAATTAAAATAAAATAATGTGATTTTAGATTGAAGAATTAGAAGAGTGAACTATATAAATAAATTTGGAATTTATTTATAAGTAGATGAATTAAAAGGGGTCATTAATTAAATAACTAGTATTTAATTAATTAATTGTCTTGACCGATTTTAGGTGTATACATTTTGCCCCTCTTTGAAGTAATGTGTTTACACGTTGCTTCAAAGAAAAATTTGTTGTTGAAGTCGAGAAAAAAAAATTGCAATGCCCCAGATGACGATTTTCTAATGATGATGGATATATGCCCCCTCAGGAGATAAATCAATGAATTCTTTAATTTTTGTGATTTTTTGAATTTTTTGAAATTTTGATGATTTTTTCGATGATTTGATGATGATTTCAAATTTTTAATGATGTTGCAGTGATTTATCTCCTGAAAAATGATGCTAAACCTACCAACTTTGATGAATTGATTAATTAAGGCCCCTTTTTGCCTCCTTGTCTTTGATGATTGATAATTGCTTCAGTCGATTGTTTGATTTGATGATGTTTGATGATGTAGATAGATTGAACTCATGATAGGTGAGGATCAATGATATATTGATGATGATTGACCTCATGATAGGTGAGGATCAATGATAGATTGATGATGATTGACCTCATGATTGGTGAGGATCAATGATAGATTGATGATGATTGACCTCATGATAGGTGGGGATCAATGATAGATTGATAATGATTGACCTCATGATAGGTGAGGATCAATGATAGATTGACGATGATTGACCTCATGATAGGTGAGGTTCAATGATAGATGCTCATGAGATTGATGAAATGTTGAGTAGAGTTGATTAGATTTGATTGATTGATTGATAAGATTGCTGATTTGTGATATGTTATAATGATAGGAGATTTTAGAGTGCTACAATCTGATTTTGGATTTGATTGGGTGATGTGGTTTGACTTCTCTAATTGATATGCCCTAGTATAGGATCTATTAATGTACTAATACTTGATGATGTACTAATACTTGATGTATACACTTATTTAGTTAGAGATTTTGTAATTTTTTCCACTTTGTTGATGTATCTCTCCATGTTTGGATATCATTGTGCACTTGACATTATTATTTTGAGTTTATATGATATGTGGTGATGATTATAGATCTATGTGTTTATATGATTTATGATGGATGCACTTAATTTCTGCTTTATGATGCTTATATGATGATTATATGATGCTTATGTGATGCTTATATAATGAATATGTGATGTATGCAATGAATGTATGTATGATGTATGAAATGATGATGTTTTATGTTTATATGGATGATGTTTACATGTGATGGATCTTATTATGTTGATGAAATGTGATGCATTTTATGTACGTTTATGTGATGATTATGTTGATCTAGTTAATCCTTTGTCAATCTTGGATTTGAGTAATAACAAATTCATCTTCACTACTAGTTTTAGATGTTCATAGCAATGGCATTATATCTTTACCAGTCATGTTATTCAACAACTTTTTCTTCTTGGAAATCTTACTCTGTTGGATATGTCTTTCAATCTTCTTAAGTGAATCCAAGATCCATTTTATTAAAAGAGTAAATGATTTCAGTGATGCATCAAGTTCAATTATGCCCCTATTAAAATAGAGATAGTTTTCTTGTTGGCAATCTTTCTCTGTTGGATATGTCTTTCAATCTTCTTAATGGACCAATTTCTTAATCCATTAATAATTGATGAGATGATTTTGATTATGCAAGTGAGATGCAATGCACTTATTTTTGTATTTTATGATGTGAATATTATGATGTGATGCATGCATGGATGAATGATGTGATCATGTACATATGATATGAGAATTATTTCTAATGTATGCAAATGATGATGCAAATAATGCACAACTATATGAAAATGATATGTTTTTGGTAATGTCAAATGTACTCAACCCATTAATAATAGAGATACCATCATTGTGAAATTGATTCAGCCTTGGAAAATCCCTAAATACAGATGCAATGCCGATAATGCAATCTACCCTAATCATGCAGATCTAGTATGCAAAGGTTGTCATCGTAACAGTCAATTTTTTGTGCTTTTTTTATCATCGTTGAGCCTTTAAAATTTTTAAAAGTGAGTACAAGAATCAATGGCATAATTTAGACCATGATGACCTAAGTACTACTTCCATAATTTTTTATATTGCAAGTTAACACAAGCATCTAGGTATAATTGAGCCAAGATGACTTGAGCATTCCTTGCATAAATAGACAAGAGTTAATCATTTTCCTATGCAAATTCCAAATGTCATCAATGATACTTTGAAGATCATGTCCCACGACAATTTGCATAGTAATAGTGATCAACTCACAGATAACAAACAAAGAAAAATCATACTCCTTCCTAGCTTCTCTAGTTCAATACATCATCGAGGTGCTCTAGAGATATGATGAAAAAAATCAAAGTACAATAGTTGAACAAACATGCCAACATGATAAAGCCCTGATTCAGAAGAAAATCATCCATTTAAAGGTTTCTTTGATTAGATTGAATTAGTTGTTTAATGTAGGTGGTTGTTGTGTTACTAATTGTGCTTGATGTTCAATGTTGGGTTGCACTATGATCATTGTGGTTTTTGTGTTGTCTGACTGATGTTTTTCTGTTGGTTTAAGCTCAAAGTTTATTGCCCCCAGTAAGTTTAGGATTTTTCCCCCAATCTAGGGTAAGACATGACCGCAATGCCATGATATGTACATGAAGCTTTCTGATGATAGGAAGATTGATGGTAAAAATGAATGGCGAAATCGAATGGTCAATATGCTCAAATAGATGGAAAATCTAGCCTTTCACAAATAGCGCATGTTGCTAGGTCTTCACTACTTGTTTTTATTGCACTTTTTTTAGATTTTAGGATTTTTTTTATTTTTTTTATTTTTCACTTTTTTTTGTATTTTTCTCTTTTTCTCTTTTTTTGTTGTTACCAAACGCCTATTTGCTAGGTTTTCATCAAGGCAACCATTTTTTTTCAAGACAATTTCTGATGTTTTTGTATTTTTTCAGGAGTTTTACTGGTGCACTAGATGAGTTAGGTATAGAATATCTTAAGATGTAGGCTATTGAGGGGTTCATCAAATAAATCCCTCTCAGGCATGGACAACTGATATGCTCCTGATCCAAGATTGATATGATGCTCTAATCCTGTGTGAATGACCATACTGGATGAAAGGACCCGATTGGAATAAATAGTATGAGTAGCAAGTATGGAGGGTGATAGATATGACAAATAAAAGAGGATATGATAGGATCCCTAATGTAGACACTATCTGGGCCATCAGGCTTAAGACAAAAGGAGCTTGGGAAACCGATGAGTTATAGTACATGAAGGGGTCGCCATCAAAGGCACATTGAAAGAAATCACCAATGGAAGTGCAATGATATGAAGGTTATGTGAACATGGATGGGTGGAAAGGTATATGTGGTATGAGTGACATGGAGGGAGACTATAAATCAACAAGTTCTTTCTTTGATTTTCTTCTTTGATAGATGTCCCCACTGATTGGTGGGAAAGAGGCATATTTGGAGATCAACTTTTGCATGCTTTTATTTTTGACCTTTATTTTTTATTTGTCTAATAGCTTTTTATGTTGGCTAGGAGACTTAACTATATTTTTTTTCTTTTTGTTTTGTCCAATAGCTTTTTGTTTCAGCTAAAGGACTTTTCTTGATCCTCTTTTGTTTTTTATTTTCCCAATAGCTTTTTGTTTTGGCTAAAGGACTTTACTTGATCTTTCTTTCTTTGCATGCTTTCTTTTCATTCTAGATCTCCATTTGATAAAGGCATTTTGACTTTTGATTCTTGACTTGCCTCCTTTATATTTTCTTTGAGTGATAATTGTTGATCCATGTCTACGAGGTGGATGGATGTGGATGAGAAGGATGAAGTCATAATGGTAGTGGTGATGCCATCAATAGAGTCTTTGATACTATCCTTTTTGGTAGTGTTAACGTCAAAAGAAGCTTGCACATCCTTAGTGACTTGGCAAGATGGTTTAGTAAAGGCCTGAATAGGAGATTCATACCCTAGCCCATGGCAGGTGGGATGGAAAGATTATGGTTGGATATCCTCATCGAGGTCATGATCAAAGAGTGGGTTATCATAGATGTCTTGGTAAAATAGGGGGTTGTCACAGGTATCAAAAGTTTGAGTGGGAGCAGATATGGGAAGGGTATGTGTATCATCAAGATCACAAAAGGTTTCAATCCTAGCATGGTCATCTTCCTACATGCCTTTTGTATTTGTATTAGCATCATTGTTATAATTCTAATCCTTCTTGATGGTTGTAGCAGCGTCTTTTGCTAACAAATTATCCAAATGGTATGCTCCACATCCTAGATCATGGATTTGGACCTTGGGGTTTGATATTGTAGTAACTGTGGTAGATGCTTTTAAGGATTCAGGATCAACATGTGTTTCAGAAGGAGATACTTTGCAATTTCTAGGGTTTTTAGCTTTAGAACTTATATTATGACCATACATGAAAGAATTGGGATCTCCTTGTATTGTGATTTCAACTCCCTCAAGAGGAAACTTCAAACATTGATGGTATGTAGAGGATACTGCTTGCATTTCATGTATCCACGATCTTCCAAGGAAGATATTATAGGCCAAGGGGAGATCAAGGACTTGGAAAACCACATCTTTCACCATAGGGCCAACTCTGGTTGGTAGAGTAATTGATCCTTTAGATAAGCGCTCCTCTGCATCATATCCCTTCAAGGTAATATTTTTACTGGAGAATATTACATTTTTTGAATATCCCAATGCATGTATAAATTTTAAAGAACAAATATTTAAACCACCTCCTCCATTTATTAGAACACATTTGACCAAACATTTATGGATCAAAACCTCAATATGAAGTGGAGCATTATGCGGATGGGTGAGTGATGCATCATCATTTTCAGTAAAAGATAGGCAATGAGGCCCGGTTGAGTGTCCCACTATAGCTTGGGATTGACAAACTTTCAAATTAGCTAGTACAATGTCTTGTTTATCATGAATTTGATTGTGAACTGTAGAAATGTTAAGAATGGTAGTGTCATAGACATAGTTTACATTATTTCCTTTGTTGTTTGATGAAGAACATTCCCCTTTTTCATAGTTTGGTAGAGGGTTCTTGAATTCTCCATGATCATTGTTCATTTGGGGTCCTTCTAAAAATATGGTCTTGTTATCAATCATGTCTTGTATTAAATGTTTCGGCTATATACAATCATTTGTCTTTTGTCCTTTGTTTTGATGAAAATTGCAGTAATGTGCATCATTCCACAAAGATGGTTTAACTTGTGGGTTATAATCTTGTGCCTTCAGTAATGTTATGACTTTAGCTTCAAGAAGCTCCTTTAATGCAGATTCCAATGATTGTCCTAAAGGTGTGAACCTTCTTCAATTTGAGGATGTTCGATATGGTGGTGGTTTGTTTTGATTATTGTTTTGGTTGGTGGTTTGATGGTTGTTTTGATTGTTGGTTGCATTGTTTTTCCGATTTGTCTTAGTGGCAGTTGTTTTCAAGTTAAATACCTATTTGACATTTTGTATTTTTGCTAAAGCATCATTGTTACCAAAATTCTTGTTTAATTTCCAAAACTTTGGCTTATCACTGTTGTTGTAATTATTTGAGGAGTTTGATGAGTTTTTTTCATTGTAATTTTTTATAACTCGTCTTTTGATCAAAGCTTCTTCAATTTTTATCCCATTTTCAATCAATTTATTGAAGGCAGGTGGAGATTGTAATTCCAATCTATAACTCATTTTAGCATTTAGATTGTTAATAAAAATTTCCATCTTTTCTTTTTCTAGTATGGGACGAGAATATCTTGCAAACATTCTTCTCCACCTTTGCAAAAATACAAGGAATGATTCACCCTTCTTTTTTTTGGTATTGCAGAGGTCTTTCATTGTGATCTCGTGTTGAATGTTATAGGAGTATTGAGTAATGAATTTGTTAACCAAATCTTCAAAGGTTTTGATGGGTGGTGTAAGTTTAGAGAACCATTCAAGGCATTTTCCATCTAGCCTTTGTGGAAACAATCTCATCAAGTAGGTTTCTTCATGTGCAAATTCAAGACTAATGGTCCTAAATTCCCTCACATGATCTATTGGATCTATTTTACCCTTGTTGGTGCAGGAGCACACCTAGGCTAACCTCCATAGTTAGGATATTTTGGCTTGTATCTGACATTAGCCAAGTCAGAGTAATTGTGTGTTTGTTTTGGACCTTAGAAGGTCATTGATGTGGCTAGGTGAGTTAGTCATTAGGACTAAGGTCACCATAGTTTAGTCATTGTTAATGGTTTTTGCTTTGCTTAGCCTTTGTAGCTTAAGTTGGGATTTGAGTCTTTAATGTGTTCTAAACACATGAATGATGTTAGAAAGATGCCATGAGGCAGTTAATGAAGTTGGTTGCTCGAAATATAGGAGATAAAGGTCCTAGGAGTTAGGAAGATGGCATAATGACAAGTTGCCAAATATTGTTACAAAGTTGTCATGACAACATTTGCCATTATGGAAAATGTTGCATGCAACTCGGTTACATAGGATTCCCTAAAAGATAGGAGTGGGGGATCGACCAACAGACCCTAAAAAGATGGTAAATGGCATCTAAGATGTAGGGAGGCTCAAATTCAAGCACATTAGATTGTAATCAAGTTTTGTTTTTGAAGAAAATAGAAGAGGACTCTGCAATTTTTGTGTTTTTCTGTAAGTTGCCGAATGTTTTGAGTGACAATGTTGATAAATGGATTGAATGTTTTGATTTGGTATTGGAGTTGTGTTCACAGGGTAGTTCTAAGCCTTTTCCATTCTGCAAGCAGTGTTAATTTAGTGTTTTGAATTAATAGGTTAAGGTCTAAAGGTTTTACTGGTCCTGTCCTGACCAGTTTGTCTTTTCATGGCTCCCCCATGAAATCTAGTCACGGGATCTTCCTGAGAATGGATGGATTTGTTAGGGGAGCCATTGTTATGTATATACTTAGTGTTAGGAGTCATGAAGAGTCGAGCAGTTGTGTTTAAAAACAAACCCTAGGCGAGCTCAGAGTGCCCAGTTAGAGGTTTGACAGTGAAGAATTGAAGAATTTAGGCAGGGGATTGAGGTACAGTACGAAATCAGTATAGTTCTAGGTAGGGTATAATCATATCCTGATATACTAGAAGGATTGAGGCTCTGTCAATCTATTAGATTAAGTGATGAGCAAGAAATCAATAGGATCCTAGTAATTAGGCCTTTTAACCCTATTTACCCTAGTTAATAGGAAACCAGTGTATGGAGGGCTTAGGAGTCTAGAATCTTGTGAATCTTTTAGAAGATCAAAAAGGGTATTCGAATGTGGAATTTTTTTTCAGGTTGTTTGGAAAGTTTGGGCAGGAATGAGAAAAAGGTTACTATCAAGGGCTACAAGGAATTAGGCCTCCTCAAGACCAATTCTTGAAATTGATAAGAAAGAAGGTTGAAGACCCTCCAAGATGGATCCAGTTGGAAGTACATGGCATGTTCCTAATATGTTTGGCACCCCTGCAGTCAATTCAAGGTTTTGTGTGATGTTGGCACTTAGAGTCTTCTAAGTGTAGAAGAGAGTTTTCCCATAACAAAGTGGTGTTAGACTTTCAAGGTGAAGCACAAGGTGTGAGACTCTTGAAGAGGAGTTGGATCAGGACTTAGTTAATCATCTAAGCCTAACAAGAACCTAGGAGCTGATAGGTTCCTGAATGAAGACAAGGAAAATTCTTCTTAGCTAGTTGTGCAAGAAAGCCTTAGAACACTTACATCACTTGTATTTATCATACTTTGGGAATTCACAATGTTTAGGAAAAGGGACCATGTTGATGGATTGATCAAAAGGATATGGAAAAATTTCTTGTAGCAAGTAGCATTTTGAGGTTCCTCTTTGCATGTCAAGCATTTGTTGTTGGAGGTTTTTCATTTGATGAGTTAATGCAATCAATTTTTTTGAATCATTTTCAATATTTTTAGGAGGTGCTTTCAATTGATTAACATCAAAGTCACTAGGCAATTTGACACCTTGTTTAGCCAACATTAGGAGGTATTTTTCCCCATTTCTTTCAAAAATATTTTTTAAGCACTTATGGAAATTTGGATCTTGTTCAACATTTTGGATGTCTTCCTCAGTTATTTCATCACCTTCAATATTGTGGCTTCCATGGAAAGGAATTTCTTTAGCTTCAGCCATGGTGTTTTTAGTTTCAATGTTCGGAGTTTTGATGTTTTGAGTTTCAAATTCTTTTTCCTTGAGTTTCTACTTTTGTAATATTGTTTGAACGAGCATACAAGTGTTACACTTTGAATAAAATTTGATCTTTGTTTGGAAGAGTGCCAAGGATGAAAACTAAGTCAAATAGAATGATAAATCCTATTGATGAGACTAAGTTTTAATTTTGATTATACAACTTTGTTTTGTGATGAAAGGATGACAAATCCTAATGATGAAACTTAGCTAAACAATCAAAGGTGATGATGAGTTTGATGATTTAGGAAATGTGAGATGTTAGATATTGGTTTAGCTTGGAGAATTTCACTTGTAGAGGCTAGTTTTAACAAGTTTAGACTTTGTTATACCTAAGGAATGATTCTAGGTTGAAAAAGATTATGAATTTTGGTTCAAACTGTGAAACAAGGGACAAATTTAACTCTCAGGTTCTGCATTTAATGGATGCGCTAAAACAGAGCTTGGATGCGCTAAAAGATTGCATAGATGCATTGGAAGATAGTTTGGATGTGCTATAGAATGACTTGAATGTGCCACAGAAAGGCTTGAATATGCTACAGGATTGGTTGGATGCACTTCAGAATAGCTTGAATGCACTAAAGTATTGGGTGGATGTGTTGTATTAATGGGTGAATGTGCTACATAATGTAATGGATGTGTTGTAAGATATAGTGGATGCATTATAACAGCATATGGATGTGCCAGAGAATGGTGTAAATGCGCTAGAACAAACAGCAGATGTTTTGAATTGGGAAATTGTCATAGTTTCTTGCAAGTTTGTTTGATTTTTTCAATTTTCCAGTCAGAGAATTGGTTGTTTCAAAGGATTTTTTTTTAATCAAGGTTTTCACTTCTACTTTGTGATGTTTTGTTTAAATTTTTTTCAAAAACACATTGGTAAAACACATCAAACATGTACAATCCTAAGGCTATGTAGGACAATATTTAATAGATTCCCACTTGGATTTTACTCTAGTTGTACCTACTTTTAGCGGATTATTAGAATCTTGACCCCACTAGCTCTCCTTAATGACACTCACTTCTTGGGGCAGCCAAGCTTCAGTACCCATCAATCTCCCATGGCATACTTCTCATCTCTACTAAAAACTACAAAAATATGGGATGAATTCAAAGGTTAGACCTTCTGCACCAATAAATAGAATAGGATTTTGGTTTTCTATAACAAAGTGTTTTAGTATAGGAATTTTGTTCATGGGGGATCATCCATTCAGCAAGAGACCATTTATTCCCTTCTTGTCGGAACAATCTTCGTGATACTTGAACTTTCCTCAAGTACCCACACTTATATACCAGTTGGAAGTCGCTTGGATTTAGTGTGTTACTGGTTGGGTCATTCCCTTGGATGATTACTTTTTCCCACAAGGAAGGCCCTCTATGGATAAAATAAAATAAAAATGAATGGGTCTAGCTTTTTGGTCGCCCAGTTAAGGGGAGAGCATATGCCTACCATTCATCAAGCATAGAAGACATGGTGTTCTTTCCCTCCTAATTAATCTAGATTCCTAAATTAACCAAAAGGAAATAAATAAACTCCAACCCCTACACCAACTTTATTAGTAGTTGCATAAATTTGTCTTTCACCGGTGTATAAAAGTACCTGCAAGTAGAAAATGCCAATTAGTTCTTGGGATTTCAAGATTTTGCAAATTTTAACTAATGCACTAAAACAATCATCCAATGCACTAAAATAACTTTTCAATGTGCTAAAAGAACTAATGGATGCACTAAAATAACTATTCAATGCACTATTAAAATTGATGCATGCACCAAAAAAACTTATGGATGTACTAAAAGAAAGGTTGAATGTGCTAAAATACTCCTTGTATGCACTAAAACAGTTGCTCTATGCATCGAAAGAAATATCGTATGCACCGTAACAAAGATTGGATGTGTTGAAAGATTTGTAAAATGCACCGAAAGAACTCATGGTTGCACTAAAACGTCACGTCCAACCTGTTCACAATTTTTTTTCCAGAAAACTATTAAACATGGGGTTGTACCCCATGGTGGGTGCCAATTTATATGTGTGTGAATTATGGGAGTTAGTAAATCAATAATAAAATAACACAAACACCAATGAGACGTATTATATTAAATATTTGAATCACAAGATTAATTTAATTGCAAACAAACCAAATCTCTAAAAATGTTCCATTGTTCTCTATTCTTAAGGATTCATTAAATCATATTAGCTCTTAGATTTTATGTGTGCACTATGATTGTTAGAATGACAACCTAAGAAATGAGATGCTATTGAATGCAAGAATCAAAGTTCCTACATGAAACTATGTGATTAAAGCCATGATGCTATGATATTAATGTTGCTATGATGAAAGGAATATTATGCTAAGATTATGATGCTAAATGTTATGATAAGAATGTTGTATGAAAGCTAAGATAATAACTAAAATACAACTATAACTAAGACATGATTCTAAGTTATAATGATAAAAAAATCTAAATTCTAAATGCTCCAACTATGAATGCTCCAAATTGCTCCAATGCTATTCCTACATAATAAACTTGCTAAAAGATGTGATGATATAATGTTGTAAAATGGGCTTGTATTTATAGTATTTCCAAAGCATCTTGTGATGTGGCACAAATCAACGATCAAGATTTAAACATGAGAGATGAACAATGGAGATGAAAGAGGTTAGAGAGTCATGGAGGATGTTCCCTTGACCAGAGACAACATGGCAAGTGTGTGGGAGAATAAAATGTGTGAAAATGCCAACTATCTAGCATGTGCCTAAATTCAAATTAGGAATTTAAATATTAGACATATTTAAATTCATGTGAGACTTGATGAGGTGGCAAGAGGAAAAGTTGGAGACAAGTGCTTAAATTTAAATTTGGAATTTAAATTTAGTGAAAAGATTATTAATTAAATAAAACAAACTATTTGAATTTGTTTATTTAATTAAAATAGAAGAATGTGATTTTAGATTGAAGAATTAGAAGAGTGAACTATATAAATAAATTTGGAATTTATTTATAAGTAGATGAATTAAAGGGGTCATTAATTAAATAACTAGTATTTAATTAATTAATTATCTTGGCCGATTTTAGGTGTTTACAATTTTCATTTAAGCTTTCGAGGATACCAAAGTTGGAATTTATTTCAGAGATTGTATTGGTATCAGATGTCTTGGGTTTAGATTGGTGTTTAAGAATGAATATCAAATGACCACAATGCAAACCTACACACAGCCGAAGCTTCAAAGTGTGTTGCTAAAAATTCATTTTGATTGCCAAATCTAATTAGAGCCACACTTTATGAGTTGGTGACTCATTGAATGCAATGCTATCAAATTGAGCATAGAACCGAGCTATTGAAATGACTCAAGAACTTTAAAATGGATTCAACGAGATGATTCTTCCAAGCAAATGTAATTGTTAGGTTTAAAGTTGAATGTAAAGGGTGACTACAAAGGTTATCAGGTAATGCATTGTTCTGGATATACACCAATTAAAGTGGCTAGATGAAGTGTCGCAAGATCATAATTTTATAAGAAAGACACGTTGAATAAGCATTTTGTTGGTCGACAACATTTTTCTTGATTGTGATAATGAGGGTAGTGTTTTCTAGAGTTAATCTAACTAGCCACTCACCCACCCATTAAGCTTGTTGACACATAGGCAATGTTTTCTATGAGTTTTAGAACCATATAATATCCCTACCTAGCAGATTTAATGTGAAAATAAGATAAGTATAGGGGCTAAATGAAATGAGATTACAAATTGTGCACATACATGTGAGGTCATTTTTTCTCTGATTCATAGTGTAATGGTTGTATATTTTGATGGTGGACCTTTCTCTCCAATGCACCATTCCATTAGTGATAGAAAGGAACATTTCATAGGTTGAACTTGTCACGGAGATTAAAGAAATTTTCAAGAAGATGCATTTGAGAATTACTCATTGAAGCACAATGTGAATTCTAGTGTAACAAGGATTGTAGGAATAGATATCTAAAGTAATAACCAAATAAATCATTGTTGGACAAAAAAATAATTATTGCTAGTGTATGATACAATCAATGGAGCTCTTTATATAATGATTCTTCCACCATCACCTAAAGATCAAGTGCCAACATTGAATGCTCACCAAGACATATTCAAGTTATGAAAGTAGGTTTTACAACAAATCTCTTGATCGAGAATTAATGTGGAATTTTGACAAAAAGCAATGGTTATTGTCATCATCCATTATTTCAATTTCATTATCGAATGGTAGAGTATTAAAACTGTGGATGGTGTTGGAGCTATAAAGTTGTGTTGAAACACAAAATTACATGGTGCTTTTCAAAATTGACATCATTGTATGTTGTTGACTTCACTTGGTGTGAAGGTATTTAGTTTAGGCATTCCAGATGGATTCACAGTATATGGTGGATGTTAAGTATGCTCTAATATGGGAAGTAAATATAAATAGGATTAGCAAAAAAAAGGGCATCAATTAAATATGAGTCTAAAGAAAATCAATGGCGTTTAAATCTCATTGTGAAGGATTCTGTGAATTGGTTTTTGTTGATTGATAAAGGGTCTATATCTTCAAAAGGGAGAATAGAGTGAAACTAAGAAATTTTATTTGTTTAAATGTACCATTCATCGATTGCTTGCAAAAATCTTGTGCAATGACGATGTGAATTAGGATGTATTTGCAACTACCACGAAAACACAACAAAATGTGCTTCGATATAAAGTTCCCTATTAGGCATGCATGTTGATTGCACAATGGATGATCATAAGAAAATTTTGGGTATTCGAAGGAGAAATGAGTAAATATATAAATTAAAGTTCAAGAATTCATCAATTGATGCATAGAAGGGGACTCTTGACATCTTGTAGAACTTAAAGATAGTGGAAACGATTCGAATTAAAGAAAAGGTGCCAACCAAAGTGTTTATTACTTCTAGGCAAAGAAAAATTTGAGAACTAAGCTACGGTGAAGAATTTGAAAGGTCATTAGCCTAAATGAGTTCATAAAGGAATATTCTAAAACGGTTAAAGAGGAAAAAGAATTTCTAAATTTAAAAATAAAAGACTTTTCTTTTATAACTAATTTTTATGGGAGAAACTGAAAAGACTCTGAGATGTTATTTATTGAAAAAATTCCAAAAGAAGGGGATCTTTTGGGCTTAGAAACAAGAGCCTCTTTGAGGGCCACGAGATTACAATAGCTAATCTTTTTTCTATTCATCTAGGGAAAGGGGTTATTTTTTAGAACTTAATATTTGTACAAAGATAGAGTCTTTGAGCTCTATATTTTATTCAAGGAATAAAGGATACATTGCTAATCTTTCTATTCAATCGTCTTCTCTTTAATTGTTGATTCCCTTTGTGAGTCTGCAGTTATTCATTCATATTTTCTTTGTTATGTCAGATTAAGGATGTGTTCATTGCAGGATCTTTGAGTCTTGTTTTGTTCATGTATTTTTTGGGAATCATTTTCTTTCCTCCTCTTTGTCGTTTATGGGTTTAAGTGAATGATATTTGTGCCATTTACTTTGATCTGTTACTCCAAATTACTTTCACATTTGTGTCATTTTTATGCACAGATGTTTGTTTTCCTTTGCTACTTTCTGGTTAAAAGCATACCTAGTTTTATTTTCATTCCTTTTTAATTCATTGAAGATCAAAAGAAAGAGTTGTACATCTAAAATTTAGAGGACAATCGCTAATCTAATAGCAATCTTTGAAGTTGTTGGTAACTAATTTACCTTCATTGTTAGGCATATTTGAGTCATTTTATATGATTATTAGAAGAAGGCCAATCTAATTACTAACACTACATCAACAATCTAGGCTCAACAACATGTATGAATGCATAAAACCCTTGGAATGATGAAATGACCTTGAATTGTTGCAATAAACTCTTCTGATCTACCTTGAAATGCCTTATGAATTCTTTTGAAATGCTCTTGTAGACTCAAATTTTCTATAAGGATACTCTCTCAAAGTTTCTAGGATGTCTCATAAAAGTGCTAGGTGAAACAATGTGAATTGACCCCTTATTTATACTAAATTAGGAGATTAACCTTGAAATTCAAAGAATTAAGGTCAACACTAGATCTGGAAAGAAAGATAATTAAATTCTCACTTTACTGAAATTCAAAAAGTGGGGTCTCATTAAGGGAGGACCCATTCACCACCTTGGGTGAATGGGTCCTGGCTCAGTTTACCAAGATCTAACCCCGGTGGATTGAAAGAGGGTTAAAAACCCATTTCGGATCAGTTAAGAAAGGGGGGTCCTACTAAGGGAGGACCCATTCACCATCAAGGGAAAATGGGTCCTGACTCAACTTACTGTAGACACGAAAAATATGCATACATGTCAATCCAATAGTTTAATCAAATAACCTTCATTTCATCCTTCAAATTAAATAAATCCACTTCATCATTACATCATTTAAATAAATCAATTAAATCCTAACATTTCATTAATTAACCTTTATCTTGCATCATCCTTTAATTAAATAAACTAAACTTTATTTAATTAAAAGCCTAAAGTCATATTTCTCCCTCTTGATTTAAATAAATCAAATATTCAAGTCAAAAGGGTCAAAACATCCTAATCATCACCTAAGCTAATCTAATCCTAATTAAGCTAACCTAACCACCCATCACATCCTCTAGCTTTTCCCACTTGCACCAATAAATCAATTTATTGATTTATTAAAATCAGCATATTCCATCAACATGGCATCTTTGAGGAATATTCCCTCAAATTTGAATTCAAAAACAAGTGGACATGTACATCCAACAAAGCATTTATGGCTCTTACATGTCTCTTGCAAAGTCAAACTTAGCATTAACTCTCAAATTCAAATTTGAAATCTCCCTCTCTTTGGCACATTGACCAAAATGTGCTCATCCTCCAACCACTCACAAGTTGATAAGTGGCCTCATCTCATTGGCTAAATCTTTGTCCCACATTCATCCATTTGGCTATTTCTCTCATCAAAATAATCTATAAATGAAAGCTTCATATTTTATCAAATCCTCCACAACTCCACAATCTTCATGCAAAGTCATTCTCTTAAACTGAAAACTGATTTTTTCCACCATCATTTGCAATATCAAGCTTATCAAGGGTTGGGAAAGGGCTATTTTCCACAATAGCACCAATCCACTATGAGATAAAGTTGGATCATGTTTTTTATATGCTTTGTTTAGTTTCCTTGATTCCTTTCATTGCATGATTAACATGTTTCATTATTTCATAGGGATGTTCTTATTTTGTTTTGTTTTAAATGGAAATACTAATGTGTGTGTTTGAGCAAATGCAGAATTTTACGTCCACATTATGGCTCTAGAAGGAGGGCTTAGACACTTTCTAAAGTATTTGATATTTTGTCACTATTATTATGATTTTCTTTCAGCTTTTGAACCAATGTTCTTTGTTGTTTAGACATTACTTTGAAAATGTTTTTGGTTAAATTGTGTACTCATACTAACTCAAGCATATTTTGAAAAAAAAAGCATATCTCAAAGCATATTTACCATTCAATGTTTTGGATTCGGATTTTTTTTTTTTTATCACATTCGTTGTTGATTTCATTTGCTACAAAGATTCTAAAAGGTTTTCACAGTAAAAATATATTTTATGCATATCTACATTTTAGTCATTGGTTGTAGTAGCTTAAAAGTCTCTGTCTGCTATTTGCAGTGGCTTAAAAAATAAAAAAAATCTATGTCTGTTGTTTTGTATGCTACCTGACCAAGGCATTTGCTTAAGAGTTTCTTATGCTTCTTTTTTTACACATATCATGCATTCATTGCATTCCATGAAATCAGTGTTCCTAGAAACACACGGTCAAACCATTCATGTGCCTTTTCCATGCGTCCCTATTCCTGCTCGCATATTTACCAGGGCAGTTGCATCTACAGCATCTTACAAAGTACATATATCCTATATGCCTTTAGTGGACGCCCATATCCTGCTTCAAAAGAAAACGCTCTCATTTTTTGCATAGATAGGAAGGGTGTTGGAAAAGGTTGGGGTAGTCATGTTTTACACTTGCTATCTGTATTTGCTTGAAGTTTTTGAAGCCTTTCTCTTAGATCTACTAGTGTGTATCTTGCAATCATGCTAGTCCCAGTAGTTGGAGATATAGATCCCATGCCAATATACTGAGTGAAAATTGATCCCTTTGTCGATGCAAAGAAAGCAAGGGCATGGCCCGTTCTAGATTCTTTCCTAGAATTCGAGCTCGCAGAAGCAAAGATAGCTGAAGGAGAGAAGGAAGCACCTTAGACAGTCCCGCCATCATCGGGTGAAGCACCAATTCACACAGCAGTTCATGTTGATCAAGACCGAGATGTTGTTCCAAGTCCAGTACCAGAATCAGTATATAGGTAGGTCCTTCAAAGAGCAGGTGATTTCACCCTTGGAAAAAAAGCATACGGGTAGGTTGACCACATTTCTAGGTGGCAGCTAGAGACCAGAGTTCTTTCAGGCATTTTTTCAAAAGGTTCACGCACCCTCTATGTGCTTCTATTTCGGCGTTGGCTATACACTGTCAATAGCTATACACTACTAGGCTTCTATATTGGCGCCCTCTCTATGCTTCTATTTCAGCGCTGGCTATACACTGTCAATAGCATTTCTTTTGAAATTTTTCTGATGCCTTTTCAACAAATCAAATGCTTGCAATCAATACATTCCATAGTCTTTGCTTGAAAGTGTCTAATTCCACGCCTTTTTAGCCTATCCATTATGTGCATATCCTGCAAACGTTTCATTTATTTTAGGCATTCAGAAAATAGTTCACGTGCCTTCTTTATGCTCCCATTTTGGTGCAGGCAGAGACTACTAGTCAAAGGTTGTAGAAGTCAGTTTTACACCTTTGCCCATTTAACAGTCTTTCCAGCAGTAATTTGTGTGTTGCAATATTTGTTTCTTCCTCATTTTTTGATGCTTATGACTTTGTTATGCTATGTTGCACGTGCTTTTGAATGTTGAAATCCACTGTATATGGTAGAAATGGTTACAAAGGTGTGTAAAGAAGTCTAAGCATTTTTAATTTGTTTGTTGATGGCTGAGATGTGGCATGACCAGCTCAGTTTATAGGTTAGTTATGAGCTATCCTTTTTTAAACTACCATAAATGAGTCTTAAATGGTAAAGAAATTTCTTTTGAAGGAATGTACTTGTGAGAACAAATTTTTCACTAGCTAGCACTAGTAGTATGGAAACATTTTTTCTTTAAGTTATGCCTATGATTTGTGATTTTGTAATGCATACTGAATTTTAGTTGCTTCAAATTTTTTAAAGTATTTTCAACAAAATCAATCTGCGCATATCTTGCAATTATAGAAAACATCTCCCTTAGACATTCTATCAAAAATTCAACGTACCCTCTCCATTGTTGCTAAGAAGTTTATAAAACTTAGTAGGAAAATTCATTTATTTTAAAATTGTGGAAAGGCGGATTTAGTGTAGGTTCTATTTGTGGCAGGCATTGAATTAAAAAAAAAAACCATACTGCATTCCAATCTTTATCCTTTGCTCGATGTCCATTTCCTTAAGTACGTGGACATTTGAGTTTCCATCGTGCCTTCATTTGCAAATTGCATTTTCAACAAATTGATGTGTTTGTGTTGCTTACTGCAGGTGCGACCCAATGACTGTTATTATTATTGTCAGATGAGAAAATATCAACATTTTGGACTTTGTGAGCTTTTCCTTTAAAATGTATCTTTTTAAAATCAATCTTTGACTCTTTTACAGTGCGAATCAAGTGCAAGAATGTAAAGTTAAGGCAAAGGATGAGAAAAGAGGAAGCAGAGATGGACAGTGAAAAGTGATAGAAATGCGTAGGATTTGATTGCTAATTAAATGCACCATTAAATCTGAGTCGATGGAAATAAGAGCTGGCATTAACTAGATTTTTTTTTTTAAATCTATTCCATGCATTTGGATTGATCTTGCATGTCACTACTAGAGGTTCCTTCAATATGCCATATTGCTTGCTGCAGATGCTACCGTGATGACGCTCTTTAAACACATTCACCAAACCATAAAAGCAAGGATTTAAAGAAGACTTGGGATTTGAACTATTAGCAAAGACTTTAGAATGCTTTCAGAGTTATTTATTTTGAAAAAGGACTTCGGATTTGACAGCTACTCATGAAGTCAAAGTGTCCATCCTTATATTTATTTATGATAGATATTTGAACTAAACTTTGATTGATTTTCCCTCTTAGATCCATCGCTCACTTTTGCAGTGGTTTTTTTTATTAATTTAAGAGGGAGAAAGTGCTACACTTTATAATATTTATGATCCATTGTTAGTAAAGTTTGAAGCTAAAGATTATTCTAGTATAAAGGCTAGATGGGAAAGGACTTTGGAAAGTGGGATTCATATTAATGCTTCATTTCTTAGTTGCAAATCATCTCTATTTTAAAATTGTTTTATTGTTTGAAGTTAATCATTAAAAAAATTTCTAATACCTTGATTCTTGTGTGATTTTCTTTCTTGATAGGGGAAAAGCGAGGAGGAGGAATTTTGTTCGCACAAGGGATTTACAACATTGACATATAAGAGGCAATCTTGGAAGAACCTTGGAGTTGCAGAATCGAACATTGAAACTTGAAGCTCAAAAGCATTTTTTAATGCTTAAGGCTTTCATTATATGCTCTAATTTTCTATTTTGAATCAACTCACATCTCTTTTTGGGCTCTTAAAAAGAACACTTCAATTTTTCATTGCAAAAGGGTTAAAATTGAACCTTAGACACCTACTAGATTTCAATTTGGGCTAAAATTGAACAAGCAAACTTCACATTTGATTTTTAGTGCTTAAAACAAATTCATCATTGTTGTGAGGATTAAAATGAACATGTTTTTTTTGTGTTTCGTAATCTCTTATTCAAAGTAATCTCATCTAAAAAGGCGTATGCACATCTCTTACGCTTCACGGCGATCTTGAGAACCAAAAGTATTTTTTATGACATTAATTTGCATAAAAGATTGCCTCCACACTTCACTTTGAATTTAAAATTGAAAAAAATATTGTGCAAGTGTGAGTGAGCTTATTGCATGTGTTCTCCCTTTGTTTCTAAACAAGGGTCGATCGAACTATGAATAAGTTTACTCACTTTTGTCTATCTTAGAGGGCCTACCTTGGGGAAAAATTACTCACCCAAGGGAATGACTCAACTGGTAACACTCTAAAGCCAAGAGTATTTCCAACTAGTATATAAATGTGGGTATTGGGGTAAATGCCAATATCACACAATTGATTTTGACAAGATGGATCTGAAAGGGGACTCTTGCCATATGGGTCAATCTCCATGAACAGAAATTCTGAAATAGAACCTTTCTTTTGTAGTGACCAATTGATCCATTAAGCGAGTTTATCAAAGTGGTGCATTGGAACTTAGATTCCAAGAAGTTACTTGCCATGTCCGATCTTGGCTAAAATATAGAGGTTAAGACTTCATTCTTAACATACTTTTATATTTTTTCCTTGGTTGCATGTAAAATCATCTCTTCTACTATGAAGGGCACGAGGCAAGCCCACCAAGAAAAATGTACCAATTTAGCTAGGGTGTTATATTGCTTGTGAATTAGTTTGAAAACATAGTGCTTTGATTGAAAACATTGGAAAACCAACATTCAACATGAGCATCAAATCTCAAACCCTTTAGGAGAAGCAAATATCCTTGAAAAAATTCACATGTTATTGCTTGCCCTTGGGATTCGTATCCTTAGAGGCTTCTAAAAAGTTGTATTTCATATCAATTTTCTCCTACTAAGGTCAACATTAGGAAACTCTTGCCTCAAATTTCCTTGGTTTCCGCATAATACACTTTGTGGGATAAGAAGAAAGTTGAGACATTAGACATCTAGATTCAAAATCTAATCAAGAGCGTGTTTGTGGTAAATAGAATCTATTAAGCAAAGATTAAATCAATTGGACCCCACATATGTGCTTGGCATCTTTTGGTCATATGGCTTTCATGCAAACATTGGTCTTTTGATTTGAGAAAGTCATGTTCTTCACTATCTTGGTCTTGTAAACAAAGTCCTTCCTAGATTCATTTAGGATCAAAATCAAACACTTCATCCAAATCCCAAACATCTATCAAAATCCATCCCCCAAAACAACTTTAGAGCTTTGGAAACATCATTCTAGACTTGGGTAAATCATCAAAATCAAAATCATCTTGTTTAGTTAGGTGTATGGGAATGCATCATTTCTCATACATTTAATTAAATCAGCAATCCTTTGAACAAGTTCATCCTAAGATAACATCTTACATCTTAGGGTTTACAAGTTCATTACCCAAATCAAACCAATCAAAATCAAACTCTAAGTCTATCATTGATCCAAAGTCCCTAAACGTTCAACACTCATATCATTCACCCATTTTCATCCTTCATCTTGTCACTAGTCCTAAGAACCTTAGAGGTCACTTTTGTAACAAGGTCAAAACACAAGGAGAACATGGAATATAAACTTGATCCATACATCATGAATAATCCAAGTCAACTAAGCTATCAAAGCCTTACAACGCTGATTGATTATCAACACTCACATCTATACAAACCATACATGGGATCATTACCTTCGACAAATGTCAATAGTACAACAAATGTGAGTATGCCCAAATTGAAGTTTGGGACACCTTTCCCAATGGTAGATTTAAATGCAAGTCCAAACCTACAAATCCACCAACTGAACAATCAATGCATGAGCCTTCAAATGAACAATGCCATCCCACCAAATCCCTACATGCCAAATGAGAATGTACCAAGTACAAGTTTTCCAAACATGAATCCGGAAAACTTTGGGATAAATATTTTTGCAAATCATACGAATATTGTTCAAAATCCAAACAAAATGTTAATGACTCCAAGTCAAGGTAACACCATGCAAAATCAAAGTTACCCAAATCAAGGCAATGTGATTCCCAACATCAATAATGGTCAATTTCAACTTATCATGCCAAATCTAAGTGTCATCCCAAATCAAAACATTCTCCAAAAACAAACACCACAAGTGTACATCCCAAATCTACTTGAACAAAAGCCAAATCAAGGGAGTAAAATTCAAAATCAAGATCAAATTTCACTAGAAAAACTTGCTTCACATGCCAAACTAAGTGAATTATTGAGCAAAGAGATATCTTCACTCCAAAATCAATACACTCTTCCATTGGTCAATCCATGCCACCAAAGCATTGAGTTGTGTCCACAACCGCATCAAGAACAAAATCTCCAATGTCAAGAAGTTAGATATCAACATCAACATCAACAACAAACCCAATCACCGCGTCTCGAGGATCAATCACCACATCTTGAAGATCACTCACCACTTCTCCAAAAATAATCACCACAAGGTCAATTTAAAGTACAAGCCTCACAGGATAATAAGCGGAAATACACACCACTTGGGAGACCAATTGAATCAGTCCTGCAACAATTAGTACAAGAAAATCTCATCAAAATCCCCGTTTATGTGAACTATCAAGAACCAGACATAAAACCACCAAGGTATAATGAGAAGCACCTTTGTGATTATCATAGAATAAAGGGACACAAAACATCAGATTATGTTCAGCTCAAAAAACTCATTCAAGACCTGATTGATCAAAAGATAATCACTATTGGGGACAATGATAGCATTGGAAATCTCTCCACCACAACTGTTGAGAACAAGGATCAAGATCAATCCATCATTGAGCACCTTCAAGCTATTTCTACTTTATCCAATGATCAAGTCAACATATGTCAAGAGTCACTTTTCAGTCATGATCAAAGTCCACCAACCAACAATGATCCAATCAAAGAAATGCCAACATCATTTGACCCTATGGTTGAGGACATCAAAAATACCTCCACCACAATTGTTGAAAACAATGATCAAGATCTATCCATCAATAAATAAGTTTTCGGCTCATCCAATGAGGCATCGACCACTAATCATGTTGAAAATGTCTCAACATTTCCTTATGAGTTAAAGGAATATCTCAAGAATTTATTTCAAAGCATGATCAAAATATTTCAGCAAGGTCTACCAATGGTCCCTTCCAAGACATGTTGACCCCCTTTGACTTCATGGTTACAGATACTGAAGGAACTCTGAACTCGGAACTTGATCTAAGTCCACTCAAAGATCAAAAGGATATTGAGCCACTTCCCATTCCTAATGACGACATCCAAGAACCTTTTGTAAGCAATCCATCCTTTGAAATTGACCCATGTCAAGAAATTGATCCAAAGTGTGTCAAAAGCAATCCCAAAATAAATCAAGATCAATAATTTGTATCTCAAAGATACTATAATGATCTAATGGACACTCTCCTATCTATACAAGATGTTGAAAATGATGATCATATCCCCATAACACATATTCTTCCATCTACCCATGAGATGCTTTGTGTGGATGGACACGTAGATGATCTTCATTCAGAACAAGATTTTGTTACACAAAAAAAGTAGATTATTAACTCCTATAGTCAAACTAAGTTATCAACATCAAGATTAGATATATCCCGAATTCAGTCTGAGGACATCAGGTATGTGGATATCCAACATTATCCGCTCAAGGAAATAAGTCAGACAAAATAGTATAATTCAGAGTTAGTAGAGCAGCAAATTGAAACGTCACCTACGGTGGTCATTTATCAGAGAATGCATTATAAACAAGAGCTCTCAAAACAAGAGAAATCAAAGCATGAAGGTACTACTTCCACAATACTGGGGGAAACTTCGTCTCAACCAAACGTCAACATAGGGAGCACAAAGAGTCCTTATGATGAAACTAGTGTCAATACTACAACCAATCACATCATGAATCTTCATCCACCCATCACCCCATCCACGAATTGGGACCAACGTCAAAATAAAGGATTGAATCAAAGTACGATGAATGTTATCAAAGAAAAAGAATTAGAGAAGCATAATGGACAAATCAAATACAAATGGATACCAAAAAATACAAAGAAAGATTATCCCTATCAAACTCCATCAGTCAAAGAAACTATGGGGCAAAATAAAAAAGGGAAAAGTGTCCATCAAGGATGTCCACAAAAGAAAAATTAGGATTTTGATGCAACGTACAAAGTGTATCAAGCAGTTGGTCCTAATTCCCTTCACACTTTCATATCCACCCATCATTGCTCATCTTCCCAAGTTTGGAGAGTCAAAGGATCCAAACTGTCAACCAATCCATCTCTTATCCCTAAATGCACTCCATCCATGCCTCCACGCATGATACCCAATTCTCACATTGACCAAGTATTGGTAGTGACCCTTCATCATAAGGATTCAGAAGGCACTCTATCACGATGTGTGCATAGAGACAGAGTTAACCACGATATCAATGAAGCAGATCAGAAATCTCAAAAGTTGCATTCAAGTGCACATATCTTAGCAAAGCAACTTCTTCAAGCAGGCTATCAATGGCACATCATGACAAGGGAATCTACATCAGCAACACCTTGTGATTCAACATGAGTTTAAAATCTTTCAGAAAAACCAAAAAAATCAAAAAAAATGAAAATCCAAAAAAATCAGAAAAAGGATTGAAAACAGTAAAGAAAATAATCATCCTCTAGTGAAAACCACTACGGTGGTGCTTTGGGCAAGACCATGACGAAAACTTGGAAAACATGCATCATGTGTAGAATCGAGCATCTACGTGTGCCACTTCAGGTGAAAGCATCTCATCCCATCCATAATAAATCTAGTATTCCATCCATCCATAATAAATCCATTCATCCATAAACCATTTATCCAATCCATTTTTCATCCATTTGCATCCATCATCCAAGTTATCTTGATCTTGATGAAAGTTTGGGGTACACTTTATGCTTGCTTATGGTAAATATCTTGACATGAGCCGTTTTCATTGATCCTATCTTATTTGAGCCATGAAGCATTATCTAATGAAGCATTCCTCTATTTAAACACCTTATCTTATCACAAGATAATCCTTGGCATCCTTTGCATGCTTACCATATCCATCCATCCATACACCTATCCAAACATCCACCCATGGCATTACATACATTGCTAGACAATGGGGGTAGATATTTACATCTCGCTTCAAGAATAAAACTTGATCTATATCCTCCAACTTAGGTGGTGATCCAAACATTGGAAAATATGAAATCAAATTGGTCAAAGCATTTGTGATCCAGAATCCAAAGCATTAGCCCACAACATTTGTTGATGAGAAGACGTTCCTTATCAAGATTCATCTTTCATTGAACATTAAGCCAAGCAATCACTGCCAGTTGCATCTAAGTTGCACGTCAAACATCACATCAAATCATTCAAAAAAAATTTGTTCCAAATCAAGCTTCATCAATCATGATCAATCAAATCCAATACAAAAATCATCATCTTAGGATATCATTGTGTTGCTTAACACTATCCTTGCATTGTTGTGCATCCTCAACAATGTTATCATCATCAATCCTGATCATTCAAATCCTTGCATTGTTGTGCATCCTCAACAATGTTATCATCATCAATCCCATCAACATCCCAATCCTTCTGTTGTGTAACACTATCATTACATTGTTGTGCATCCTCAACAATGTCATCATCGTCAATCCATTAATTCGATCAATCAACCTTAGCTTGGTTTTCAACAAAATACCAAATAGAGCACTGATATCATCACACATATCCATATCTAAATCATCAAAATCATGCAAAAATCCAAAAACATCCAAAACATTGAAAAATCCAAAAACACTCAAAAAGTCAGAAAAACATCAAAAACATTGGAATCTAAACTACATTGTCTCTGAGCTTAAACGTAGGCAAGGCTCATCTTTGATCAGCCGTCAAAAATCCAAAAAAATTAAAAAATCAAAATCCAAAAACATTCAAAAACAAAAATCTAAAACATCCATAAAATCTCGGGAAGACCCAAAACATTTGAAAAATCAAAAATCAAAACATTTGTAAAATCTTGAAAATACCAAAAAGCACCTCAAAACATTCCAAAATGTCAAAAACATTCAAATATTTGAAAAATCCATCCATCCCCATCTAAACCACTTTCAAATAATCAATCATCCATAATAAACTGATTGTCACCTTCATCCTTTAACAAAACAAATAGAAACAATCACAACAATCAGCAAAAAGCAAACTTCAAACACAAAATCAAAATCGAAACAACAAACCGTTAAATGCAAAATCAAAATCTTGATCATTTTCAAACATGTCAATCAACTTTATATCAATAGCCTATCAATCAACTTATCAAACCATCATCATCCTATACAATGCATGTCCTAGGATATATCATTAAATGGGCATCATTTTGGATATCACCTTGGATTCTTATCCTATCAAAACACATCCCTCTGGCTGAAGGTATGAAGAACATTGGCTTGTTTGCATACTTGATCTTTTCTTTTGATTTATCTTATTGTGCTCATTCCAAGGACCTCTCGATGATATCCGAACGAAGGATTTAGAGAGATAGGAATGGGGCAACAATCATTATCTTTTGTCTGCTCTGCTTGTTGGACGTTCTTGTAAAATAACTTGTCGAATACTTGCTCTGTTAGGTACGTCCTAGCAAGGTTTTTGTATGTCAAGTGTGAACAAGAATCCTCCTATCTGTTTGTCGAGTCAAATTCCATCGCACTAGGTACAACGCCATCCTGGTTCTTTATACCTTGATGCATCGTACCTACGTGTGTTATCAAACATAAGGTAAGTAACCCTTATAAAATCTCAATCCTTGATAAACAAATCATCCAATTTTCATCATCCATCTATCATCATCATTTCTCGTTATCATCATCATTTCTCATTATCATCTCTCATAAAGTTGGCATATTGATGTCTTCTTTTCCACACTAACATCATGTCATGATCAATTAATCATCATCACCAGTGCATCCATCCTGCATCCACAAACCATCATCATTTTGCATATCATCTCACATGCATAATCATCATCATAATATAGATCTGTTAGTCTACGCATCCGCATAAATCATACATTTGCATAAGCATAGCATATTGCATCATCCATCTCATCTATCATCACATCATATCATCATTTAAGTTGTTTAGGATAATATAGATTTGTTATTCTAAGCATCTTAAAATCATCTCATTTGCATCATCATCCATAACCATCCATTTTGAACCTCTTTATCACAAGATCGGCCCTCAAATTGAATCTTTTCACTCGATCTCTCGAGGGGGCAATGTACTAGTGTACTTCTTTCCGCTGGGGCATCCAAAAAAAATCAATTTTTTTTTAATTTTGATCATAGCAAGTTTATTCTTTGAACCAATGTAACAAGTACATTTCTTCAAAGAGGGGCAAAATGTAGACATGCAAAATATGCATACATGTCAATCCAATAGTTTAATCAAATAACCTTCATTTCATCCTTCCAATTAAATAAATCCACTTCATCATTACATCATTTAAATGAATCAATTAAATCCTAACATTTCATTAATTAACCTTTATCTTGCATCATCCTTTAATTAAATAAACTAAACTTTATTTAATTAAAATCCTAAAGTCATATTTCTCCCTCTTGATTTAAATAAATCAAATATTCAAGTCAAAAGGGTCAAACCATCCTAATCATCACCTAAGCTAATATAATCCAGATTAACCTAACCTAATCACCCATCACATCCTCTAGCTTTTCCCACTTGCACCAATAAATCAATTTATTGATTTATTAAAATCAACATTTTCCATCAACATGGCATCTTTGAGGAATATTCCCTCAAATTTGAATTCAAAAACAAGTGGACATGTACATCCAACAAAGAATTTATGGCTCTTACATGTCTCTTGCAAAGTCAAACTCAGCATTAACTCTCAAATTCAAATTTGAAATCTCCCTCTCTTTGGCACATTGACCAAAATGTGCTCATCCTCCAACCACTCACAAGTTGACAAGTGGCCTCATCTCATTGGCTAAATATTTGTCCCACATTCATCCATTTGGCTATTTATCTCATTAAAATAATCTATAAATGAAAGCTTCATCTTTTATCAAATCCTCCACAACTCCACAATCTTTATGCAAAGTCATTCTCTTAAACTAAGAACTGATTTTGTCCACCATCATTTGCAATATCAAGCTTATCAAGGGTTGGGAAAGGGCTATTTTCCACAATAGCAGCAATCCACTATGAGATAAAGTTGGATCATATTTTTTATATGCTTTGTTTAGTTTCCTTGATTCCTTTCATTGCATGATTAACATGTTTCATTATTTCATAGGGATTTTCTTATTTTATTTTGTTTTAAATGGCAATACTAATGTGTGTGTTTGAGCAAATGCAGAATTTGACGTCCACACTTACTAAGACCAAAATTTTCCCAATGAAATAATTTATTATTTAAATTATGATTGTCGGGATAGATCTTTAGGAGGTGTCAAAATTAAGGCCTAAAATTGAATTAAAAGGGGGTTAATTACTCCAATTAACCACAATTAATTAAGACCACCTAGATAAGTTTGAAAGTTCCTTAAAACACTTTACAACACTTAAACAAGGAACAAATTATGTACATTTTATTCAGAAAGGGGCCCATAAGGCTCAATTAAGCAAATACATCCTAGAAAAGTGTGAAAGTGTGTTACAACACTTTACAACACCCTTGCAAAGGATCAATTAAGGCGTGTTTTAGTCAAATAAAGGTCTTATAATAGTGTCAATTTTTACAACACATTACAACATCACTCCAAGACACCATTAGTTCAGCTTTAATGTCATTTATCAAACCAAGTAAGGGAAAAGGCTACTTTTTCCATTACTATAGATGCAAATGTAGAGGAAAACAGAGTGTTAGATTTGAATCAAATGAAGCATGTAAAGTCAGCTTATTGAGCTTCATTGGAATTTTATTTCATGCATATGATAGATGTAATTGTAATAGGTCAAAATAAGCTATGAGCCACAATCTCTCTTCTATCTTTTTTTTTTGTGGACAGTGAGTCCACCTACAATGAGCACTTATGTAAATATACTATAACTGGTTATAATATATTATGAGTTAATCCTCACCATATTTTTTCCCATTTTTGGTTTTCCATGTAAAAATCTTGTTGTTCATGTGTTATGTGGTGTTGTTAGTGTTTCATGCTTTCTTTCTTTATTACAGTTGAATATGCTTTAGTGATTGGATGTTTAATTTTTGAATAGTTTAAGAGAATACTGATTCAACTCCCCCTCTCAGTATTTTTGGTGTTCAACATAAGTGAATGTTGCAAAAAGAGACCTAGACTGTAACACATAAAACATCATCTAGGGTATGGATTCAAAATAGTAGAGGTGTGAAACATAGCAGAGAAAGGAGAATAAAACAGAGCATAGATATGAGTTATTGAGTTAGTAGTAGCAGAGAGAGATAGAAAAAATGATGTTCTAAATAGTAGAGAATGAGCAGTTACAAATCAAGTCTATAATAGTGAATTGGATTCAATTGAATCAATTGTAATTAGGAGTTGTAGCTCCTTAATTCCATTATAAATCTGATTAGTTTGTGCCATCAGATAGTTGAGTGGGTTCTCAGTTAGGGAGTAGGTGCTTCCTTAGAGTTGGTGCTCTTAAATCAAGGGATTGGTGTCTCCTTAGGGTTGGTGCCCTTAAACTTTGTAACTAATGAGGTTTTATTGTAAGGCTGGATTAGGACAGTAGATCCTAGCAGCTATTCTCATCGTAGTTTTTCCCATATTGGGTTTTCTACATATATCTGGTGTTATATGTTTGTGTATGTGTGTTTATCTCTTTGCATATACTTTTATATTAGTTTAAAAGTATTAAAGAACTAGTTTTAATTGGTCTACTGATTCACCCCCATCTTAGTGCATGGGTGTGTTCCAACAACCAAATAAATTGATCTTTTTCTAGGTATAATGATGTCATAGCCACCTTTTGTTGACTAGGAACATGATGCATATCAAATACCTATTCCATTTGGCATAGCCAATTGGTTGGATCCTTCCCATGAAACTTTCTCATATCCAACTTGGATATGAATTGCCTTGGCATAGGATTATTAAAGGAATGATCCTTCTTGAAATCAGAGTCAAGCCCAAAGAATTCATGTAAAAAGAAATTATCTTATTCCTTACTACGTGAATCTTCACCCTTACACTTCATACCTTGAATAAGTGATTTCAATTCCCTCATAGCCTTTTGCATGTCACTCATCTTATTATCTAATAATGAAATATCACCCTTGGATTTTTTGATTTCAACATTAGGATTCATATCCTAAATTTCTACCTCATCCTTATCTAAAGATTTCCCACAATAAGCATTTGGTCTATTCTTTGAAGATAAAGAATTAGTAAGATCAGGAGCTCTAACAAGAGGTAGGGCAATCAATTTTTTTTCTAAGAGCTACAAAATGATATTATGAAGGCTATCAGGTAGGGGTGTAAACTATCTATTTCTATTCGTAGAGGCATATGGTTTTGTCATCTTTATAGTAGCCACTTGGTTGCCAACATTTTGATTGGATTGAGGGGGATTAAGTTTTAGAAAGCCCTTATTTTGTTTCTTGAAAGGTTGGTAGTTGGTTTGAGGTGTGGATTCAGAATTTTCAAAATAGTTAGAGGGATTTTTCACTTCATGACTACTAACTGAATTTTGGTAATCACGAAGTGTTGTACACAACTGTGTGAAGGAAGAAAATCTCAACATTTCAAGCTTAGTTTTTATTTTATCTTGCAAGTTATAAATAAACATTCTTTGAAGGTTGACATCAAGAATCTTAATGTTTATTTGTGAATAAAGCATTTGGTATTGTGCTATAAATTAGTGACCTTTTCATCATCCTTTTGTTTACATGTCATCAAATCAGCTAAGGTCCTCATAGGACCCATGTGAATTTGGAAGTGGTTGTAAAAGGCATCAATAAGTTTATTGAATGAGCCAATTGAATTATTTGGTAAAGAGTTAAACCACTCTAAAGTAACATCTTTCAAGGATCTAAGGAATAGCTTAGCCAAGAGTTTATCTTCAAAAATGAAGTCACTACATAAGGACGTGTAAGCAGAAACTCGACTAACAAGATCTTCTTTCCCACCATATTTCTCAAACCTAGGAACCTCTATACCTTGTGGCATTTATGTTCTCAATATCTCCAAGGATAATGGATTGGTTTTGATGTATTGTGAAGGTTGGCCATTGTTGTTTTGGTTTAAGGTGGTTATTTGTTGTTGGAGGGATGACATATTTTTCAAAAGTGTGTTAAGGATTGGATCATTGTTGGTATTGTGAGATGGAGGTGAATAAGGTGGAGTGGCGTATATATGTGGAGGGCAAGTGAATTGTAGATTTGTGAGGGGGGATGGTTGAGGAGATATGAGATTTGAATTCACAAAGCTAGAAGGATTCTCGATGGAAATACCTAAGGAAGTGTTGACATTGCTAGTAGGTTGGATGGTTGTGGTAACATGAGTACTAGTGTATGTACAAATAGAGATAAGGGTTACAGAAGGAGGAAATGAATTTCCACCTTGGATTTGAGTATACCCCAAAGCTTGAGCACAACTAGTCATGGTAGGGATGTTCTTATCAACAATATGAGATAGACTTCACACAATCTTTATTCCATGTTCATTTTCAAGAATCTTTCTCACATTATCTAAAGCGGGAATGACACTACTAGCAATATTTTCAAAGGTTACAAAGTTTTGCAATTTTTCTATTTCTTCATCTATCCTTCTTATGTTTTCTTGCAACCATTGTTTCAACACCATGTACATTGTTTGTAGGTAGGGAAGTCATTGGAAATGAGGTATGAAGGTTATGATCCATAGAGGGTTGATTAATCTCAACACTTTTACTGAAAGAGTTGGAGAACTCAATATCCATGAAGAATGGTGTATAACGGGATGACATGAGTCTCGAACTACGTCTCACAACAATATTACTAATAGGACACCAAGTTGTGAAGCTCATACAAGTTTCACAAACTCAATGTATACCCAAAATGGAAAGAAGGTGAAATGCAATGCAATAACCTAGAATGTAAAGTGCAATACAAATATGCAAATGCAATTTTCAGATTTTAAACAAGATAATTTTCTAATTATGCTATGTAAAAAACTAAAAAAATGATGTGTTGTAAATGCAATTTTTAATTCATGCAATGCACTAAATTTATCAAATGAAGCTCAATATGATAAATTCTAAGTAACAAAAATTCTACAAACTAAAATTGAAAACTGAAAACAATGAAGTAGAATGTAGAAACAAATGTTTTAATGCCCATAAATTTAGGAAATGACCCTGATCAAGGACTCATTTTCCCTTGGGTGAATGGGTCCTACTTTAGGATTTTTTAAAAATGTTTTTACAAGTTTTTGAGTTGATTTGAGTGGTTTCCATATTCTGATTTAAAACAGTGAGTTACAATTTGATTTTTTTGTGAAATTAAGGTTGAATGCAAATGCAAAATATGACAAAATGACAAACTAGGAGACCTAATTTGATGTGCAATATTGATTCAATTTTAAAATGCAAATGAATGATGATGCAATGCTATGTAAATGATTTGCAAAATGGCTGATGTTTTTGTATTTTTTAGATTTCAAGAGATGCAAAAATGCAATCCTAAAACCCTAAATGAAATGTAAACTTTAATGCAAGCTAAACAACCCTAAATGAGATTCAATTCAATGAAATACAATGAAAATGAATGCAAAATCTAGATCTAGGGTTAAAATGAACTTCAAAAATAGAAAATTGCAATGATCAAACATCAAGTTTGCCAAAATGAAATGATGAAAAATAGGTGTGATGGGTTAATGAACCAATTAGGGACCTATTCTTCCTCAATTCATTAGGAAATGAGATCCACACAATGAAATGAATTACAACCCTTAGGTGAATCAAGTCAAAGTGTGAATCTACTAATTTCCTTTTTTTGCAAGGATGAGGGTCTGATTAAGCAACACTTTGGGGAGAAAGATTAAAAATAGCAGACTAGCTCCAAAATGAAATCTATAACTTGGATCTAATAGATTAAGCTCAATACTGATGGAACTAGAAATTGAAATGTTGATCAGAGAGAGACAAGATGATGTTTACCAGTCACCAAAAGTGATGTGCTAAAGTTAATCTAGGACTCATTTTCCCAGGGGAAAATGGGTCTTGAGTTAAGGTTTCTCTGCAACTTTCGGGAGCCTCTACTATAGATCTAAATCTCTCAATTTTCCCAGTTTCAGGTTTGAAAAGCTATAAATAAATTTTGTAATTGAGTTTCCATGAGATAACTTTTGCAACTTTGACAACTTCTCCAATTTTTCTCTTCAAGAGATCTTCAAGATTTCTTCCACCTAAATTTGCAAACATAAATCAAGAGGGATTTTTTTTGGGTTTTGGTGAATGGGGGTTTGCCTTGGTCAAACCCTGTTTTGGTAATTAAACCTTGAAATGAAATGAAATAGCATGAAAGGAATGATGAATGAACAACTCAATGTCACAACTCACCAAACCCTTGAATGAACCTTGGGGTGTAAATCTACATCTTGCATGAAATGGATTCAATGGATGTGGATCTTGAAGCTTAGATCTTGACTTGATATAATGCTTTGAATGCTTGAATGGATCATGAAACCTACATCATCATATTAGCTCCAAAAATATGCATGATGCAAGAATACTTTGATATGACAACTGGATATTGATTTATGTAATAATTCTTCAATAAATCTACTCTTGAATGCCTTGAATTTCTGTTGAAATGGTCTTGAAAACTCTAGATTGCTTAGATCAAATTTTTCTAGGTGAAACATAGTGAAATAACCTTATATTTATAGATATCATTAATTTCTTGAAATTCGAATAACACAAGTCGACATGTGAATATAGATTTGAATGTGTTAAAATATTTCCAAAAACATAATTTAAATTTAGATATTAGGTCTAAGTGAGCACCCATTTTCCCATGGGTGAATGGGTCCTAGGTTACTCACCTAGGACACACATTGCTCAATGAGAAGTGTTATGTTTAGGCATTAATGAATGCCAGGTTTCATCTTCGAAAAATATTATAAATTAGGCTTGGATTTGAATTAAAAGAGAAAATTAAGAAAAATTAAGCTCGATTAGTTAAAGGAGCCCTAGATAAGTGTGAAAGTGTAAGGGGGTACACTTTACAACACCAAAAATAATGCACAATTAAGTCCATTTTAATTAATAGGGCCCTAAAATTAATGTGAATATGTAAAATACATATTACAACACTAAATTATGGCATAATTAAGTTCATTTTAATATTAATTCCAAATTAGGCATGAAAATATAAAGGGATACATTTTTCTACACTACAAAAAGTATTAAAGAACTAGTTTTAATTGATCTACTGATTCAACCCCCCTCTTAGTAGATAGTTGTGTTCCAACAACCAAATAAATTGATCTTTTTCTAGGTATAATGTTGTCGTAGCCACCTTTTGTTGACTAGGAACATGATGCATATAAAATAACTATTCCATTTGGCATAACTAATTGGTTGGATCCTTCCCATCAAACTTTCTCATATCCAACTTGGGAATGAATTTCCTTGGCATAGGATTATTAAAGGAATGATCCTTCTTGAAATTAGAGTCAATCCCATGGAATTCATGTAAAAAAAACATTATCTTCTTCCTTACTATGTGAATCTTCACCCTTACACTTCACACCTTGAATAAGTGATTTCAATTCACTCATAGCCTTTTGCATGTCACTCATCCTCTTATCTAATAATGAAATATCACCCTTGAATTTTTTGATTTCATCATTAGGATTCATATCCTAAATTTCTACCTCATCCTTATTTGAAGATTTCCCTAGTGTGGTACCATTATTTTTGCCTCTTGTTGCAGGCCTTGTCATGATGGTAGAAACTGATTTTGCAATAAATCACATAAATAAATTCAAATTAATCCTTTTTTTTGTAATTTACCAGGCCTAGGTTGTATTCTCAAATTCCCCAAAATTTGGTATTTTTTAGCCTTGAGAGCAAAATTGTTGGAAACCCTATTTTTTCAATAACCACTTATTTCTACTTCAAATGTTCTATAGTTTAGACTGTAGGATCCTCTATTAATTCTTCAAAACCCTTAGGAACCAATTCAACAAGATTTGGGAGATATGCACTTTATAAATAAATTGGGAAGAAACCCTAATTCTGCAATAAATCACTTAATTCATCTCCAATTCCTTTGAAATCGGGATTGTATGTTATTAAATATGTTCTTCAAAAACCCTTTCAAAATCTTTTTTTTTGCTAAAATCTCAAAGATATATGTTACACAAGATGACCTCCAAAATTGACAAAAATGTCTTGTTGTCACGATGTCAAGATCATGCTTTGATACCACTTGTGATGAAATAACTTATAAAATAGAAGAATATGATAGAAAATATGCTGCAAATACTTGATAATAACTAAGAATAACAAACCCCTTCGAGGGGGAAAACCTCCAAATATCTCCAATGAGAGCGTAATTCACAATATGATCATGAAATAAGACTCACAACCTCCTATATATACCTATTTATGCCTAGGATATCACCCAAGCTGACTTAGATAACCTTATATAAGCCTTAGGATGAGCAAATTAACTGAATAATAATAATAATAATATGACTTCATTAGGAGTTAAGATAGCCATGAGCCTACTATTCATAACTCGATGTACTCTAATATTAAGGGCATAACATAAGGTGAAATATGACACATACTGTACTCGATTTGAGTACGACCATGGAATGGATAGGGAAGTCCAATGTGGCATCTCCAAATTAACTGGATTGTTTGGGAATAACTCAGACTTGTGTAGCCATGTGGAGAAATAACCCTGTACATATAACCATTCAACACACGTCAAGGGTATCTACTCTGTATATATCTGAAGCACAACATAATCATCCCAACGGGGTCCAATAGCATAAGGATAAAATAAGATCTATATATATATTTTATAAATCATTTCTTCCAAACATCAATAATCAGGATTACATTTAATCACAACATAAATAATGTGCATCATTGAACTGGAGCATAATGATAAGGCAATCATGTAAATATACAAAATCTCAACAATCGACATGTTGAGGAACCTCATCTCGAACATGCAATGGTTCATACACACCATTTAGAGCCATAAAAAAAACACAACAATCATGAGGAAACATTGAAGCTAAAACACTGATCTCACATTAAGAATATGCAAATGGGAAGGGCACTACATAGCTTATATTACTTACTTTCATATACCCTCGAGATCTTCCTTTTGAACTTCTTTTCCTAAGAGAATGGATTTCAATAAAGTCCACAATTACTAGAGAAAGAAAACATTTTAGTTAGACCATAAAAAAATCTAAAGGGTGAATATGGATGTGATCTCATGGTCAAAGTGTTGGGGTTCTTGTATGAAAACCCAAGTTCAAATCTCCAAAGAGGTGTCTAATGGTGGATTTCCAAGTGGTCACTCTTAGTCTTCCATCGTGACTTCTAATGTATACATCTAACCTATAATCTAAGTCGATCTTTGAATACTAGCTTAAGTGGTGTCATTAATGCCTCTAAGAGTGTGGTTGGCCACCCCAATGTAATTGTCACCTCTTTGTGTGTGGTGGGCTGCCCAATTGTAATTGTCATCTGTTAGTGTAGTTGATCACTCTAATATGGTTGTTGCCTCTAAATATATGTGTGATCTATCATCCCTTTGTGTGGGTTTACCTTCCCACCTAAATTAAACTCTTGCTGAAACTCAAATGATTTGTAAAATTTTATGTTGAAATAAGGGGTCCCACTTTAGCCTCCATGAATATGGGTTGAGCTAAAAGTTCCACCAAACCAACAAATTTTTTATCTAAAATATTATATATAGAATGACAAATAATTGTCACCAAAAACTTACTTCTAAGGAGAGTCAACCGTTAGCCATGGTCAATGGCAAAGCATGTAAAATGTGTGCCAACCACTTTGGAAGGGTCGCTGCTCAAAACGTGGCAAAGAATGAGGTACAATCAGCACGACAACTATCTCCAATGTTGGGACTACCACTGTGACAATAATTTTCTTATAAAATTCCTTAACGCCATTATGAAAACATCTCACTCTAAGATGCCACCGTTTCGGTGGGACCAGGGTCCCACTTCTGTCCCGCATTCTGACTCAGCCCCATGACGTACCAAGTGACGTCATCCCCTCCTAACGTACCAACGGGGTCCCGCATCGGTCCAGAAAATTTCCCCATGCTCGCCCGTCCGTTTGTTGTTGGTGGTGGGCCCCGCCTGAGACTTTATTGAATAAGAAGAGTAGGCGAGAATAGGGGGAGGTCATATGCGGGGCCAGTCACCCCAACAACTTTAAAACTCCGTTTTGCTGGAGATGTTTACGAGGGAACCAACGGCAGAGTGGCTGTTGTTTTTCAAGTTGATGAAAAGGATGTTTTTTATCCCGTTAATTAAATAATAATAATAATAATACTGTCTATGGTTTCTAGATTCTCTGTTTCTCACCCTCCGTTCAAACAAAGGATCTCTGGAATTGTTAAAAGACCGGGCAACTTTCTTGGAGATCTTTATTTTGCCGTACAAAGCAAGAAAAAAGCAGGAAAAGTTCAAACCAGATCTGCGGGTCCCTGTCAATTGTAGCGCTGCCACGCTGGATAAGTACACACTTTTGTCATTGCCAGCTAGACTTTCCTATATATCGTATCATGTGACGTTGAATATTTGGAAACTTGTTTGGTGGGTCCCAGCCCCACTCGCACTACCAATCCCGATCCCACTTCCACTCTCATTCCACTCCCAACTGCCATTTTCAACTACATAACAACTTAAGTTTGTCAAATCTCAAGTCCCCTTCCGGGCCCACTTCATGCAACCCCACAATTCCACTTACGTACTTGCTTCTTGCATCTCCTACTTCCTCTCACTTTCCTCTTAGTGGCCTAGAAGGGGAAAACCCTATAATTCTAGTTAATTAATATTTTAAAAATAGTTATTGCATGGGTATTTTGAAGGTTGTAATATTAATATTATTTTTTTTCGGAAGAAATGTATTTCGTGGCAAACTTTGTGTACACCCCCCACTGAGTCAAGGAATGAGCACAACACCACTTTGAGTGTCTGACATGATGGGGACATCAAGTGGGGCCCAACACGAAAGAGGTGGCTAGCCCGAGGGAATGGAGGTGTGAGAAGTTTTAGTTTTATAATGGTGTAGTTAAAACTTTGAAAGCGAAGTAGATGTGAGAGGTTATAGTTTGACTATGATGTGATTCTAGAGTGTGGTCCAAATAGATTGCGGAAGAAATTAAAACTTTGAAAGCAAAGTAGGTGTGAGAAGTTTTAGTTTGATTACGATGTGATTCTAGAGTGTGGTCCAAATAGATTGAGGAAGAAATTAATTCCATAAGATTATAGATTATAGAAGTAGGTGTGAGAAGTTTTAGTTTGAACATTTCTAGATTATAAGTGGAGTAGATGTTAAAAGCTTTGATTTTGTTATGGTGAAATTAAAGTCTTAAATGAGATGTGATTGATTATGTGTCAGATTTCACATAAGCATATGCAAATTGTAAGTGAAATAAGTGTGAGGTTTTAGTTTTATAATGGTGTAATTAAAAGTTTGAAAGTGAAGTACGTGTGAGAGGTTTTAGTTTGATTATGATGTTATTCTAAAGTGTGGTCCAAATAGATTGTGGAAGAAATTAATTCCATAATGTGTGAAGTATGAGGTGGTTGTAATTTTCAACTAGTTTATATGTATGCACCAATCATTTATGAATCCAAAAATATTAAATGTTTTTTTTTTTGCATTGATCATTGTCATGACATATTTTTATATTTGATGTATGTATATAATCAATTACATGCATATAATGAATGCATGGTGTTTTCAATCTTCATCCCATGACTTCAAAAGATTGATCCTTAACTAGAAGAGATTTTACATATCCATGTATTATAGATGTTTTTACATTCATTGATGCTTCACGAGGACTTCTTGATAGCTCTTCTTTATTTGAAATTATTTTCTCACCAATAATTTCTTTGAATTATACCATCAAAAGAGAAATTCTAAATAGTGTAATTGTGCATTTAGATTTACAATAATCAAGTTTTTTGTCTACCATTATGAAATCAAGGAGAATATAGGGTGGAAGTATAAAGGTGTGTCCCATTTTTTTGGCCTAAATGGACCACAACAATCAACACTTCAAAAATAAATAAAAATTCTCTCAATTATAACAAACAAACTATTAAGATTTTGAGGATAATATAAACTAATAACTCGTAATATTTCTTACATAGATTTTATTTCTAATTTCTAAACAATTATAAAATATTTTATTTTATTTTCAAAATTTTGTTAATAAAGTTTTTTAATACTTTATAGTATATTTTAATGAATTATATCTTTATGTAACATATAACTTGAGCTAGAAATAACATATTTTAATAATTTCTTAAACTTAGATCACTACCACTAATACCTAGTGCAATTTTTTTGTTGCATATTTTATTCATTATCAAATTTTAAATAATTAATTTAATTTAGTCATATTTTTTAGAACTGTATTATTATCTTTTTTCCCACATGTGTCAAGTAGAGGTTTGTTTTTTAATGAACTTATATTGATTAGAAAATAGAAAAAATATTATAATAAAATAAAATAGATTAAAATCTATATTTTAAGAAAAAATACTATAAGGGATAATTTCATTCAAAGTTTTGTGTTATAATGACTTTGTTTGATTGTCAAAATATGATCAATATCAATTTTTAATCCAACAAAAAGTTTCAATGTGGTTTGGAGGAAAATGACTATCACTTATGTGCCTTGATACTCAACAAGGAAAGATATGGGCCCTTGAAGACTAGCCCTTTTATAATTTTTTGAGAACTTACATCAAAGCATAACCTTCAATCAAAAGTCCTTCCCACATAGATATTGGAAGGCCTTCATTTGAAGGTGGATTCTTTTAAGGAAATTTAATTTCATGAATTTGAAAGTGGCCCATTAGCGAAAAAGACCTTTATGCTTTTAGCCTAAAATTTCCAAACCCATATAGCAAAATATTGAAAAGCTCCTATTTTTTATTCCATATTAAAGTTGCATTAAAGTGTTGATAGACATAATCTTTAGAATATATCCTAAGTCTTGGGTATTACAATAATTCATGTGCTTTATACAATGCCCCATAGTTGTTGCACACTAGAACTACCCCTAGTGGATCTACCTCTAAAGTAATACTTTATCATATGCATGCATAATGGGATTTCAAAATAGCTAAAATATGACTAATATATTACTTTAGTATTAGGGGGAATGGAGATGATATAATTAATGTGATACAAGTAGGTATTGGCAATTGGGACACATGCATGAAAGGGGTGGGTTGTTTATAAGTAGTGTTTCAAATCCTGTATACATCATTTTGAATAAGCCATTCAAATAAAATGGCATTCACTATGCTAGTCTTGATAGGGTGGTAAAACTATCTTTTTCTACACCATAATTTTGTATTATGTTAAAGCCTAATAATATCAAGGTAACCTCTGTAATCCTAACTCTAACATAGTTGAAAAATAAAAAGATATTCACACCAAGGTTGTGAAAGTTCAACACAATCCTACCCAAGTTTCCTAAAACTATGTATTAGACACCTTTTATTTAATTCCATGACCCTACCTAGAAGAGTCACTGGATATCTCTAAAACTCTTCCATTATAATTTAGATTAATATGTACATTATAATTGAGATGTTTGTTATTAGGGGATTCCTTTTTAGTATTGGCATGACAAGCATTTAGGGGTTGAAATGTATAGTTGCTTTTAATTTAAAGTTTTTGGTATGTTTTTCATAAATCATCTAAGATTTTTGTGTTGATGTTTTAATGTATGAAACATAAATAAAAAATAGTTTTGATTCAAGTATGTTGGTGAGAGAAGTATCCTTTCTTGATAGGGTAGACATAGTAAGGGGATATAAAAATACAAAAAAATGTGCATAAGATACCTAGTGAAATTAGGGATGTATTTTTATTACACTAGTGTATGGTGAGGGGGTATCAAAAACATAAATTTGAATAGTAGAAATAAAATTAGGGGTGTTATTAGTACCTTGTGAATGCATGTGTCATGCCATTAGCTTACTAATTGAATTCCTTGGGAAGTATACAGACATAAGTCATAGAGTTGATTGTACTCTTGGTGAGTGGCATGTTTAAACCTCTTAAATGTTCTTTCAACATGACTTTTTTGCACATGGCATGCATTCATTACATTTCCAACTACAATAGATTGATACAAAAATTATTTATTATTGAATTAATTTTCTTACCATATTATAACATTACCATTCTAGCTTATGCTTTGAGGAATCTAAAAAATAATATTAATAATGGCTTTATGATTTTCCTTTCTACCATTATATGAGAGAGTGTGTGCATCAAACTTAGTGAACCCAATATTAGCAACAAATATAATATTGTTTTGCAGTTGAGAGTCAATATCAAATTGATCCATTTGATGTTATGCTCTGGGTGATCCCATAATAGTGGTTTACAATTTTTGGCCAAACTGGACACTGAAATTATTATTTTTAACTAAATCTTCACATTCGGGCACTTATAGCGGCTAAACTATGAGGAATTTGAAGATGGTGCAAACTAGAGTCTCATCAAATTTTGTCTGTAGATTCCAAAAAAAAAAATTTCAATTTTTTTGGAATCAAGTGCACCCTAACATCTCCCACAAAAGAAATAGATTTTTTTTTAGAAACAACATTTTTTAAAAAGTGGCCTTACACCGTATAATGCATAACTTTTTTCCCTCAAGGATAAAATTTTTAATTCTTTTCAAATTTAGATTTGTAACTATGATATCTAGTGCTTCCACTTGGTTAGATATTTTTTTTATTGAATATTTTTTCCTTAATCAAGTTTCAAAGTCAAACGAATTACAATTCAAACACGTGGCCTTTATTATAGCGTGTAACTTTTTGTATATGTCAGAAATTTAATTGAATTTTTTTGTTGGATCAAGGACTTCAATATCTGGTGCACTCATATTTTTCAATTTTTTTTTGATAATCTTCTATTTTTTAACATGTGAAGGACAAAGAAATTCATTTTGATGAAAAACCTATGTTTAATAAAACTTAAAAAACAAATACATAACAAAACCAAAACATATTAAAATTATATTCATTGGATAGCTTGCTCAGAGGAATACCATAATCATTTGAAATAAATTTTAAATGAATTCCTTTGATCCCCCAAAAGCTAAATCAAAAGTGATTTTTTATCAGCATTTTGATAGGTGTAAAAGAGACGCATTTATAGGTATGGTTTAAAACTAGTGAGGTTCTATCCAAGGGGGTTTGATCTAAGGTGATTTGATCAAAACCTCTTCAATTGGAATCCTTAAAATGGAACTTTTAAAGGCTTAAATCATTATATTTTCTAAAAATATGTGATTTCAGCTAAAATTCATTCCTCTCAGGAATTGTAAACCACTATTATGATAGCACCCCTCTCTAAGATGAAACATCTAGTAATTGACTAACATCCATGTATAATTATTACTTTGAACCTGAATTCTTGGAGGGCCTTTGTACTAATGAGATCACCAGCTCTTGCATAAATGCATTAATTGACATTGAATTAATACTCTATAAATTTGATGAAGCTATGGTTGCTTCTCTTTTTACTACAAATACATTGGTGTGAGATGAATATTCTACATTCATGGATCGTTAAATCTCTTGTAACTAAGAAAATTTGATGGATGAATCAATTAGTCTCCCTTTTTTTTGTTTTCTATCCTAATATATAATAATATAATTTAATTCTTATTTCTATTTTCTACTAGCTCATTCTTACTTTTTGGAATTATTTTAAAATGACTTAAAAAACATTACTCATCAAAGTATTCCTCTACTTAACAAATCTATATTATACTAAACATAAAAATAACAAAAAAATTATATTGTTATGTATTAAATGAAAATTCTTTCAATTAGTTTATAGTGAAATAACTTTGCATTGAATAGAATATGAGGATTTGTTTATATTAGAAGTAATTGCATAAGTAGTTTGCAAAGCAATAGATTTGAATTGGACCTACACATTGTATATGGAATTTATCTTTGTGTACTTTAGATTGTACTTTTCCTATCCATTTCATCTAACTTAGGTAAATGAATTATTAAATTCAAATTATCTAAGTTCATATTATAGTTTTTTTGACTCAAAATATATTATATATTTATAAAATCAAACATTCACATCAATTTAGCTTCATGCCTTTTCCCCTCTTCAATTTTTATTGTATGAAACCATATGCCACCAATATTCATATATTTTTTCATGGGGTTAGTTACACACATAATTCTATTGATTGATTGAAAAATATTAAAACCCATATCATTTTTCCTTATGAAGGGAGAATAATGACCTAGAAGTATACCCCCCCATTTACTTCATGAGTTCCTTACAATAATAAAAATAACATAAATGACTACCATCATCGTCAACATATTTATAAAGACTTCATATTATAATAAACATTTAAATAACTTAAAAAACATTGTTTTGTATTAAATGGAAGAAAATGCAAGAGTAGTTTATAGTGAAATGTCTTCATATTAAATATTGTTTATTAGGAAAAGTGATCCTAGATTCAATTAGGTTGATTAGAATTATCTCCTTATCACTTGACTAACCATTTAATATAAGTGAACTAGGGTTTTGATGATTAGCTTGCTGCCACAATGGAGATCCAATCCCATAATGCTTTGTGTGGATGAAGAATTTGATTTGTGATTTAACAAGTCTATTTGACATATAACCCTAGATTTGAAATTATAATTTATTGAACAGATGAAAATAGAAAGTTACAAAATTGACTTGGATATGAGAAGTGATAATAAAGAGGAGCTTGTACTATAAATTTTATCATGAATTGGCTGGTCTAGGGTGCAAGACATCCTAAAGTACATTCCTTCTATTCCAGATCTACAAATTCTAGATGGTAGGTTGAGATTTGCACTATGCTTCCTTGGACTCTCATTGGCTAAAACCTTCAAAACTAACCTATACACATGAAAATGGGGGAATGGGTTGTATTGTATAGGGGATTTCCTAAGTCAAACCCTATGTTGGTATTCCTACCTCCATGTACAATGATTGATGATGATCAAGTGATGTAGGAGCATCCAGTGGTGTAGGGAATCTTGCATCACCCAAAAAAATGTTTTTCCTTATTTTCTTTGGTTGTTTTGAGTCCCATGATCGCACTTAAGGGGTGTAAGACACACATAAGTCAGAAAAGGCAAAAACTAGTCACATACTATTTTTAGTAATTCGGCCTAAATGAGCTTGTATGGACCTAGAAATTTACCCCAAGGAGAAGAACTAAAAAAAATTCCTACTCACAAAAGAATCATCTCAATACATTGCGCAGTTTGGGAGATATTAAAGTTTCCATCCTAAGAAATTTCTCCAATGTAGCTTCGAATTCAAATATGAAAAATTTAGAGGCCTTGAAACAACTCGAAAAGTGGATGAACCAATATTTGTTGATTCAATGTTGTATATTTCTTTGAGAGCTTTCCAACGATATGTTATAATAGCAAATCAGACACCCGGATCAAAATTTATGGCCCCATGAAGTTGCCTCACTAAAAAGTGAATTTCATTAAAATATCTTCTTAGGTAAGAAATTGAATGGTGGGACTTTACAAAAGGGAAAGTTACACTTTCTAGAACATTCTAGGGTAGTTATTGGGTGAAATAAAAAGTGTTAAGTTGAGGTTGTTGAAGGTGGGTCCATTAGTGCAGATTGTGGCTCCGAATAATATATTTTGTTTTCAAAGTTGATTTTGTTGTAACGAATCAAGCCCATGAGGCTATAGCATTGTAAGTTTTGAATTTATAATCTCATTTTCTAAAAATAATTGAAAGTGAGTTATTTTTTGTCTCACATCTTTTGTGTTGGTAGCTATTGTTGTGATTTGTGTGGGTTTCAAGTGGTGTGGCCTTCATCAAGTGGTGTCAGAGCAGGTTTTCTTGAGTGTGTAAATATATCACCGAACGAGAGAAAATTTGCACTAAGACTTGTGGTTGTGGGTTTATGAGAAAAGTGATCAAAATGCCTCCACGAAGAAAGCGTGGTGGTGGAAAAAATGTTATTGTACCAGAAGAGGGTTTTAGAGCCCTATAGAGACAAGTTCAGGCATTGCAAGAGGAGTTGCGTCGAGGGTTTGAGCCAAGAAGAGGAGATGAAAGTGAAGATGAAGCTAAAAATGAGGAACAATTCTAAGAAGAACAAGATGTAGTAGATCCAGAGCAAGTTAGATTATTTAAGGCCATCTCTAAGATTGGGAAAAGTCCAAAGATCAAATTTTCTACATTTTTTGGAAATCTTAACGTAGAAGAGTTGATTGATTGGATCAACAATATGGAGTACTTTGATTATGATGAGGTGGAAGATCCTAAAAGGGTCAAATTTGCAAAGACTGGAAGCTAAAGGGTCATGTGAATATTTGGTGGAAAGAGTTATAACTAGAAAGAAATTGAAGAGGAAAAGAGAAAATAACAAGATGGGATTGTATGACGGAAAATTTAAAAAGAAAGGTCATTCTTGTGGATTATGAGCTAGATTTGTTGAAGAAGATGCAAGGGTTGAAACAAGCGAGAAAAGTTGTCAAGGAATATATAGAAGAATTCTACCATGTCTTCATTAGAACAGGTCATTTTGAGGCCAATGAGGAGAAATTTTTCCGTTACATAAATGGGTTGAAGCTGAGTAGTCAAGAAGATTTGGGTCTAGTAAGAATGTCTACCATTGAAGATGCACATCAGTTTGCTTTGATGGTAAAAGAAAAGTTGAATAAAAGATTTAAAGTAAGCAAAGAGGCGGGGGTCATGGTGAAAAGACTAGTGGACAGTCATATGGAGGTCAAAATGAAGATCAAAAGAAGGGTGAAGGATCTAGTAGCAGCCATGACTAGAAAGGAGAGAACACCTACCATCCTCATGATTAGAATAGTGGAGACCAAAGAGGAAGAGGAAGATTTGGATACGGACCAGGAAGAGGAGGCTTTCATAGAACTTATTTCTAGTGCAAAGAAGGACATAGAGCCTATGAGTGCCCTCAATATCAAGGAATGACAAATAGAAGACCTGAGTGTAATGCACGAGTTGCACATGTAGACGAAGATGTTGAGTCTTCACATTCTGAGGATGCAAAAAGAGGAGAGGTTCTTGTTACTAGAGCAACCTTGCTGAATGAGGAGAAGGAAGCAACTCAAAGGAAGAATTTTTTTTACACCAGATGTAAGTGTGAAGGTAAAGTTTGCAATGTTATTATTGATGGAGGTACTAGTACTAATAACCTTGTTTCAGAAGAGATGGTTAGTAAGTTGCAGTTGGAGAGAAGAAGGCATCTAAATCCATACCAGATTGCTTGGTTGTAGAAGGACCATAAAGCTTTGGTAAATGAACAATGTCTGGTAAAGTTCAAGATTGGAAATTACCACGATAAGGTATTGTGTGATATTATTCCTATGGATGTTTGTAATATGTTGTTAGGAAGACCGTGGCAGTTTGATCGATGAGCAATACATGATGGACATGCCAACACCTATTATTTGACAAAGGATGGAGTTTTTCATAAGTTGAAGCCCTTGAAAGACCTGAAGAGGAAAAGGTATGCAGTAATGTGAGAATTTGTTTGGTTGATGG
>VDFB02058242.1:762699545-762859255 GCA_007258455.2 Sequoia sempervirens | reverse complement strand
ACATCATAGCTTTTGTTGATAAGTATATTACTTGCAACATCAAAAATTTGGAACCTGCTTTAGCAATGCTACACAAACATCATCATACAAAGAAATGCAAGAGATCAAGAAAATGACTTTGTAGATACAATTTTCCCTTTCCACCAATGCAAAAGTCAACTATACTTTTACCAATACTCCAAAAGACTGAAGCGATAACTGCAAATGCCACTAACATCTTTGCAAAACTCCAAAAAGAAAACTATGATGAAACATTCACTTTTCAAATGTTCTTGAAAGAAATAAACTTAAGTGACAATGAATACATTGAAGCTTTGAGCTCAACATTAAACAGGCCCATGCTTTTTTTACAAAGAAAACCATCACAAATATGGAACAATAGTTTTTCAAGGAAAATTCCAGATCTTTGGAAGGCTAATACAGATGCACAGTTTGTCCTCAATGCATATGCTGCTGCAATGTATTGTAGCTCATTTATTGCAAAAGTAGACAAGTCAATGACATATGCATTCAAAAGAATACATATAGACCACAAGCAAGACAATATTGATGCAATACGAATGGTGAGTAAACTTGGAAATGCCATGCTTAACTTGCAACAAATGTCATCACAACAAGCTGCACATATTGTTTTATCACTGCCATTAAACTACAGTTCAAGAGAATGTATATTCATTGATACACGATCTGAAAATGATCGCACATTTATACTAAAATCTGTTAAACAATTGAGCAATGAGCCAGATGAATCAGAAAATGTTCTTGCAAAATCTATTATAGACTACTATTTGAAACATCCTGAAACAATCATGGACATATGTCTTGTAGAATTTGTTTCAAGATACAACAAATATGGTGCTACAATTGAACCAAAGGCCAAACCAAATGTGATACGGTTTATCAATTTTAACAAACACTTTGATATAGAGAATCATTGTAGAGAGCAATTGGTTCTCTATGTTCCATTTACCATTAATGAGCATACACTCAAACAAAACTTTGACTCTTGGGAACATGCATACATGTACCATGGACAAACCATTCAAACAAATAGTGCAAAGTTCATCCACAACACAAACTCCGCGTGGGGTGACATTGAAAAAGCTATAAATGATCTTCAATCTATTCAAGATGAAAAGCTCATTGACCTAGTAGTGCAAGCAAAGCTTCGCCAAAAAGAACTATATGACATACAAACAGACCTTCCAAACATAGGTCGTTCTAACCCAAATACCATGCATTCCAATGGATTTGAAATTGGAAAGCACCCATAGATTATAGATAACAATGAATACTACAAGTTAAGATGAATGTTAAATAAGGAACAACAAGCAATTGTTAAAGATGTTCTCATAAAAAAGATGAAAAATCCACAAAAGCCATTGCACTTGTTTTTGACTGGGGGAGCTGGAACAGGAAAGACTTTTACAACAAAGGCCATCTACCAAGCTCTCATTCGCATGTATAGCAATTCTATTGACAATAATCCAGACAAACCCAAGGGCTTATTAACTGCATATACAAGTAAAGCAACATATAACATAGGGGGATTCACATTACATTCAACATTTCACATACCTTTTAATACATCAGAATTCCTGCCACTGAACACTGAAGTGCTTGACACTATGTCAAAGCACTATGATCAATTGTGCATACTTCTTATAGATGAGATATCATTAGTTGGCTCAACATTCCTACAATATATTGATAGAAGACTATGAGACATAATGCAAATGCCTACAGCATACTTTGGAAACCTTGATACAATATTTTGTGGTGACCTTTACCAGGCACAACCTGTCCTTGACTCTATGGTTTTTGAAAATAGGCCTACTCCAATTGAATTAATGCCTTATAGTTTCTGGAAAGACCATATAAAGTGCTATTCATTGGTGACTACCATGAGACAAAAAGATGAAATATTTATTTCAATCCTTAATAGACTATGAGTAGGCATTCAGACAACTCATGACATAGACTATCTTAACAAAATTTGCTTTCGTCCTATACCATTTGATCCATTGCTTCCACACCTTTTCTATAGGAGAATTGATGTTCAAGCACATAACAACAAAATGCTATCAATCATTCCAACCCAAATGATAGTGCTAGATGCAATAGATGAACTTGAGGAGGACCTTAATGCAATATGAGTATACAGTCACACAATGACACTTCCATCACAAATATGCTTAAAACCAAACATTCTTGTTGAACTCTATGCAGGCAACTATAATGTTCAAGATGGCCTCGTCAACGGTTCAGATGGAATTTTTAAAGCATATACAGCACAAAACAATATTGATATTGTCTGGATTAAATTTAATGACCCATCAATCGGACACTATCAACGCACAAAACTAGCACAATGCTATTCTACTATCATTGACAAAGACTGGGTGCCTATACAACGCATTGCTAGGCCAATCCAGAAAATAACAACAAACAAGCAAATTACAATTAGAAAACAATTCCCAATACAAGTAGCATGTGCACGAACCATACATCAATCCCAAGGATTAACAATGGAGGCCTTGGCTTTTGATCCCACAGGCATTAGACAACATGGGCTAACCTATACAGCTCTATCACGAACAAAATCAGTAGAATCATTATTTTTGTTACAACCTTTAACTACACAAAACTTTAAAGTTAAAAACAAAATACAACTAGAAATGTCTCATCTCCAGACATGTGCACAATGGAAATTTGATAACCAAAGCACATGTTCAGAAAACAAATCACATTTGCTCCTATGTACATTGAACACTCGTAGCTTGAAAGCACATGCAGAAGACATTGTCAATGACTATAGCATAATGCAATCTGATATCTTGTGTCTCCAAGAAACACATATGCATCCCTTTGAGCTAAATATCTTGCTGCAGTATTTTGATAGCTTTTCTGTGCATAACATACATGGCATAGCAACTTTAACTAGGAAACATCTATTCCTTTCAAAATCAAAACAACATGAAACATCAAATATTGAAGCCATCACATCAACAGTAATGCTATCTAACAATGAACTCAATGTTTGTAATATTTATGCAAGACCTACAACTACCATAGATGAAGTAATCGCAATCTTGCAAATAATTATTGCATCCACAAATTCAGAAAACATGTTACATTTTAGGCGATTTTAATGTGAACATGTTTTCTAAAAGCAGAAGCAAAAAAATACTCCACAGTTATATGCAAGCAGAACAATATACAATTTATGTTGGACCAACAACACAGCATGGGCAAGTCAGTCATTGACCACATTTGGTCCAACACGACTACAAATATATGCTCTATCTATAAATCAGAAGCATATTGGACTGATCACAATCCAATTTTCCTAAAATTGCATATTGCCCAGCAGACAAATTCAACTTTATAGAACTTATAGCCTTATATCACTTTTATGCTTTGCAATGCCTTTTTCAATGCTATATCCATTATTTGTAGGAGATCTATGGATGAAACTAAAAGACAGTCAAAGCAAATACAAACCACGCAAGAAGAATCAACACAATGGTAAAGCACTCATAGTATTATTCCTTCATACTCATTCAGCCAAATCACAAATATTCAAATAACATTGTTCCAATTCTTTGCAGGACGCCAAAAGATGTATCAAAAAGACAGGCAAAACAAGTGCAAATTGCACAGGAAGAGTCAGCACAACGGTAAAGTGCTTGGTTCTTCATTGTACCACCATTTGCCCAGCTTGCTAATATTAAATTAGCATTCAATTGACATTATCCTTGTTCCTTGTAGGACAAGAGTCAAGAAACCTAAGATTGTTTCAATCGAACAGCTAAATGCGAAAAGAGCTGGAGACACCTTCCAAGGTGATGTGCTTGTTGTCTACAAAGCAACATTGGATAAGGCCAACAAAACACGAGAAATGTTGTGTGCTGATTTAACAGATCACAAAGCAAAAATGACAGTCATGTTAAATGTTAGTGGAAACCTTGTGTATAAACATGAGCCTAAAATAGTCCCGGGATTAGCTATCTCAATCTTAGATTTCCAAGTCACACCTAGGACAGATTATGACAGAGGTGACTGTGACTACATTTTGATTTTAACAGACATTAGCACCACTGAAAACATCCCATGCCTCTGTCAAGAGTACAAATTTATTCTAAGTACGACTATCAGCTAGCTGCTAACAACTATAAATGAGTACCCAGCTGGCACAATAGCTGCGCTAGTAGTTGGTGCCAAGAAAATGGGTACCCAATTTGCAGTTGACATCAAAGATGGCCACAGTGACATAGACAGAGCACAGGTATTTCAGTCTACAAAACTTTTCCCTGTTCTTTTAGTGCCAACCTTTTCTCATTCCACAGTGGTCTCTATAACAATTTCCATAACAAAATCTAATTCTCTCATTGAATCACAGGTGCTATTACGGTCAACATATGAGCAACAATACTTTGCAATCGAAGACCAGTTGCATACAAATAAAACACCTGCAATGCTTTTCAAGAATATTGTAAGAAAAATAGATCAAAAGAACACATTTCACACATGTCATTCAACATTCATTTGTAACTTGAATGACAAAAGAAGCTTCGAAAAACTCAACAACCTGCTACACTCAACTTTTAAGGTAACAACATTCATTTTTTTTTGAACTATCGCATCTGAACCTGTATTTTTTGTTTCCTCTAACAATTTAGAACCATATTCTATAGGTTTCTGGTACTTTAAAAGCAACAAATGCATTTTCCAATCCATTTCATGCATGCTGTCCAAAATGCAAATGCAAATTCACTGGCTATGGCACACTCCAAGAAAAAACTGCTCACTGCAAACAGTGCAACCAACAAGTCAATTATACATTTTGTTTGCAACTTAAAACTATCATTACAACTTATGACAATCAAACAATTCAGTCTTCAATTGACCAGGTCACCATGCACCGTCTATTGCCCAAACTGCAAAACCTCAGCTATGAAGACTATATCAAGGACAAGTCAGCAGTGATATTCATCCTACGGGACTTCAGCGCTGAAGGACATTTTAGCCTTGACCAAAACAATGTCATTGTTGAAGCCATTTGCATTGGAAAATAGACAGGAAACATCACCAAAAGGTAAAAAAGTCATTCATATGTAATCTTTTTCTCTTGTGAACTAGCACCTCAAATCACCATCCATATAAACTATGTTTCTAATACGTAGCATTTTCTTGGCTTTACAGGAAACTAGAAATACAGGAGTAGAGATTTACATTGTTCAGACTTTAACTTTTTTGCCTTTCCATGCTCTAAGACATTTCACTGGTTTTGACATGTTAAAGACATCTTTGGTTTTAAAATACTCTATTGCTATTATACATTTAGACACTTTTATAGGTTACTATGTTAAAGTCTTCTCGAATATGGACATCTGAAAATCTAATTTTGTTTTTGCACCTACAAGACAGTGGTTGTCTATGTACATCTGACATATATGTTCAATAATTATTAGCCCTCGATGCATAATGCCATTCAAACTATATAGTTTAAATGTTTCTTTTTGCATTCTGTCATTTCTAGCTTTTCCAATATTTGTTCTTTGTTTGTTATGTTTTCAAGAGTTTATGGTCACTGAGTAGAACTTGTTATGGTTGCACATTCCAGACCCATAAACAAGTTACTTGAGGCAATAAATAGTTATTATGCATGTATTCATTTAAGCTTTTATGTATACCTGTATGCAATTGCTTATACATGCATCCACACATTTATGGATGTGCCACTCTAGCCTTGTAGCAACTTATTTTGTTCTATGGATATCACATATAGGAGCAGTAATTAGCTCTTTCACCGTAGACAATAGTTGTTTTCATAAATGCCAAGTCGAGCTTATATGTTTCAAGCTACATATATCCTCAGACTTAAAACTACTTATTTATGATCTTTATTGTTCCATTTTCCTAGACATGTTACTATTGCAATCAAATGTGTAAAGCATTCATGTCCAAAGAAATTAGAAATAGGAGTGGCAATATGTTGCACAACCTTGTGTTATGTCTTTATAGCAGTTTTTTCATTGCATTTCAAGAAAAGCAGAAACTAAAATTTTATTCATATTATTTCATTTATGGCATATAGAGCTTTTGCAATAATTATTACAGGCATAGAGTTCAGTGTTAAATAGTTGTATTGTTCATGTCATGGCTTCAACATTCTTCATGTCAAATTGCATTATGAGACAAAGTTAACATGTAAAAACCAAAGTGTCCATTATGAACACTTATTGCATTCCATGGGACCACATTTCTTTGAGGAGTTTTTTCGAACAATTCCCTTCCCTTGTGTATGCTTCCATATTTTGCATATGTGCCTATGAGCACATTAACTATAACAGTTCACAAAATTCCTTTATCCTTTATGCTTTCATCATAGAAAAAAAGCTCAAAGCAATTGCAGACTTTAAGTGTAGAGAACACAGGCTTATAGAACACAAAAACAACACACATAAAGTAATAGAGATGCATAGCAAGTGGCTTATCTCTATATTAAATGACCAAAGTACCCTGCCCACATGTGGCCATCAAACCATTCCAGCGCGTTCACCTCCAGCCAGATGCCATTCAATGCATTTAATTTGCATTCATGCATTGCACTCGCATTTTCCTGATATTTTAATGCATTAAATCTGCATTCATGGATTACGTACCTCTAGCCACCAACTTCTAAACTATACCTTTGCTTAAATTTATTTACTCAATTTATGCGTTTGCATTTTCCCGAATTTTTAAAACGATAATGATTTATAAAGCCACTCAGACGAATAGGAAAATAGATAAATGCTAAGAAAGAGCTTTTGATTCTGAATCCATATGCATGCTTTGATTAGAACTAGTGGCTGAAGGTACATAATTCATTGATGCAAACTCAATGCATTGAATGGCATCTGACTAAAGGGGACGCTGTTTGGATTGCTAATTAGTCTTTGAATATATAACAAGGTTCAAGGAGAAAACTCTCATTATCACACACATTGACATAATTTTGGTTCCAAAGCTCTCTTTATGGGACCGCTTTGCAGTAATAAAAAATATACAAACTTTACAGGGCTCATATGCATGAAGTAAAATGGAGAAGAGGGTTTCTACATAATTCCTATCAAACACAGATGAAACCTCCTCATTTGAACAAGAAATTTGAATAGATAATACTAAAAGTAGTTTAAAATATCAATTTATAATCAAACTATAAGAATGCCTTAAAGCACTATGAAACCCTACTTGCATTTCACAATTCTGAACAAAGAAAAAGGTTCATTCTAGAAACTCACCATGTACTCTTTTCTTGAAAAGTTTGCTACAATTGCACAATTTAGGTTTACATTGTTCCAAACTTCTCATTACAGCACAGGTTACTAACACATTGGTTCTAAAGCTCTCTCTATGGCACAACTCTACAGCAATTGAAGATTTATAGTCTTTCCAGGGCTCCGATGCAGTCAACAAAATAGAAAAAGGGTTTTTACATAGTCCCTTTCGAACAACATTTCATGCATCTACATTTATTCCATGAGTTTTGTCAAACACTTCACTTGCCTTTTGTATGCTTCTATTTTTTGCATATGTGCCTATGAGGACGATAACTATGGAATTTGACAAAATTCTTCTATCTACATGCATCCATGCATCCTGCCCAAAGATACACATATACATGCATCCATGTGTACTGCAATACATGCATCTATGTATACACATATACATGCATCCATGTGTACTACAATCCATGCATCTATGTATACATGCATCCATGGATATGTGTATCTATGCAACTTCATATGCAATCCATGAATATTTCCATACATGCATATTTAACCATTTATGTATCCAACTATGCATCCATCTATCTATCCATGCAACTATGTTTCTATGTATTCTTCTACCTATAGATGCATCCATGCATATATGTATCTGTGCTTCTATGTGCATATGTATACAGGCATCTATCCATATATGTGTCGATGTATCTATGGATACATCTATTCATAGATACATGTATCTATGCATCTATGGATACCATGATAGATGTCCACATCCATGTATCTATGGATACATGTATCAAGTAGCTCGTTAATGTGAAATGTGCCCAAGGATAATTATACTTATTTCTCTCTTTTAATTGTTATATATTCAAAGACTAATTAGAAATCCAAACAGCCTCCTCTTTAGTCAGATGCCATTAAGTAATTTTGCATCAATGAATTATGTACCTTCAGCTATGCTTTCAAAGAATAAGTCGACAGTGTGTTGCTTTGAGCTTTTCAGTTGTCATCAAAGCATAAAGGATAGAGGGATTTTGTTAAAAGTGATTATTGTCCCCATAGGCATAAATGCAAACAATGGAAGCATACAGAAAACAGGTGACTTGTTTGACAAAACTCATCAAAGAAAAACTATTATATATGATTATTTGTTTACATATTCATTCATTTGTAGAAGAAAAAATGGGAAACTAATACAACAGTAAATAGTCATAACCCGCGAAAAGAATCAGACCTGGAACAAGAGCAACATCCAAAAAATTGTGCTTTAAAGTACCTAATGCACTAGAGAATTTACCATAGCACAATAGAAATTTTCATTTGCACAGAGATAAACAAAACAATGCAGTCGAAACCTATTTTCTGCCACCAAGCATTTAAATTCTCTCAGATATCATGGTAATTATCATTATTTCTTTCTTTTAATTATTATGTATTTAAAGACTAATTAACAACTACCTAATTAATTACATATGCATTTTTACAAGGGTAAACGACCACCACAAACTTGTTAACAATGACGCAGTTAACATGCCAGTACCAAGGTGTCCAGTCTAAATACTCATTGATTACAATATGCTAACCATATTTCAATTTTATATGGTTCCATATATGCATATATAAATATCTCTTTTTCTTCATCTCATTATGTATCTGTGTATCCATAGCTGCAATTATGCATATATCGATTTATGCATATATCTCACCATCTCTTTATGAATCTGTCTATATATGTATGGATGTATCTACGACTACATGTATACACCAATTTATGCATATATGCACCTATGAATTGCATGCACACATCCATGTATATATGCATCTATGAATATCTTGCATGGATACATGTATATATGCATGTATGGACTCATGCACCTATGTAAAATACGAAAGCATTTATAATCCAAGTGAACTGTTTTACAAAAATCCTCAGGAAAATGTGCTTCCAGGGAATGCAATGAGCAATATGAGATGGTACAAGGGTAAATGTGAAATATGAACTTGCCTAAATCAACATGAATGAAATGTGAGATAGAGCTATTGGGTAATATGCTACATATACTGTGACATTTAAGCTTCAAAGAAGTCTCATGGCTGTAAGTCAACTGTTTCATCAAACTTCATTCAAGCACAAATCACAACACATGGTATCCTTACAGAATTCTGCACAAATACATACTGTCTACCATATTAACATGGACATAGTTTTCTATTGCTGATTTGTTAATTGGCTTTGAGTTATACGTGTAATGTGCACAAGGATAATTATAACTATTGCTTCCTTTTAAATGTTATGTATTTAAACACTAATTAACTATTACCTAATTAATTAGATATAAGATGATAGAAGAGTAAGTGAGAACTAGACACTAGATAAAAATGACAAAGTTAACATGTGAATATCAAGGTGCGCAGACTAAATATTCATTGCATTCCAGGGAACCACATTTCACCCAGAAATTTTGTCAAACAGTTCACTTGTGCTGTCTATGCCTCCATATTTTGCATGTGTGCCTAGGAGGAAAATAACCACGACATCTGATAACAGTAAAATTCCTCTATCCTTCATGCTTTGCTGACAGTCAAAAAGCTCAAAGCAATTGCGAGTTTGGGTTCGCTTCTCTAAATTTGGTTTGCTTAACAGTTTCCAAAGCATTTTGAACACATTGTCCTTACATTCCTCTGAAGCTCTTACTATGTGACAAGTCCAAAGCACATTGGCTCCAAAGCTCTCACTATGGGAGAGCTCTGCACAATGGACAAAAGGGTTTCTACATAATGCCTATGAAACCACATTTCATAACAAGTTCTACCTGTTGTTCAATGCCAAACTAGTTGCCAATGAACAGGAAAAGCTTTAAAACTCTCAGTTAACATGTAAAGGGCTGGATAAATGTATACATAGACACATAGCTGCACACAAGCATTTAAAGCAGATGCAATAGTAATCTGTTATATACACACATACATACATGGTAACATAGATACATGCATACATATATACATAATTACATGCACACATATATACATGCATTCCTGTATGCATGGATGCATAGAAAGACAATGTTTCATGGGATTGTTAAATAGTTCACTTGCTTTCCATCTATACATGTGTGCATGTACAACATGCACATATGTATTTGTGCACCTATGCTGGCCACCCATGCCCACCAAGCCATACCAGCACCTTCGCCAACAGACAGATGCCATTTGATGCATTTGCTTCAATTATTTTGACCTCTCTATGTGTTCGCATTTTCCTGATATTTCAATGCATTTAATTTGCACTCATGGATTGCGTACCTCTACTTGCCAGTTTTATAAACTATGCCTTTGCTTATATTTATTTAATCAATCTATGCGATCACATTTCACTGATTTTCTATAACAATAATGATTTATAAAGCTATTCTGATAAATAGAAACAGATAAATGCTAATTTTCCAATATAAAAAAATCAAAAGTTATATGTTGACATACAATCATGCATATTGTCCATACATGCATATATGCATATATGCCTTCATCCATATTTCCATGTTTATATGAATACATCCTTCCATGTAACATATGCATTTGTAGCTATATGCAAATATGCATGGATCCATGTATACATGTATTCATTTCTCCATCTGTCCATGTTATTCTGTTTTCTGTGTATACATGTGTCTGTCAATGCATCCATGCATATATCTGTGAATAGCTCTACGTTTTTCTCTGTCCATGCATTTATTGTTTTCTAACACATCAGCGTTTGCATTTTTCCGGTTTCATGACCTTCCATATTAATTGTTTTCATTTTGTGTTTTTTTACAAGTTTTTCATAATGCTGATCCGTCTTGATGTATCTGTTTGAATTTCTACTACAAATGGTCTAATCATTCCAATGGTTACATATAACATGTTGGCTGCTCAAAAATAAAATGTACATATATTTACATATTTTAAATCTACACTAGCTTGGGTGACTTCTAAGACAGTTTATTATCATCATATTCTGAATTGTGTTCTTCTTGGAGACTTTTAGAGCTTGTCTCTTGAAAGTGACTTACTATTATCAAGTATGCGTAGTATTTTTCTTACTGTATTGTTTTATTGTGCAATTTGATTCATTGTAACTGCTACTACATAATAATATTGGCACTATGAAGACAAGAAAAAATCATATATGTTATTTTAGAGTTCATTTTAGGAAATATATATCTCTCTAATTTGTTAAATATTTTATCGCTTTTCAAATATTTTTCAAGGTCATATTCAAGTTATTGCAATATAAATTCTAAGGTAATATCCTTAAATATCATTATATTTTTATATCTATTCTTCTCTTGTCACATTTCGAGGAACCTCAAGGATCTCGGCACCTTGTTCAGTACGAAGGAGAGTGAGAAATGTGACATGAGTCTTTTTCCTGTGTTTGTATTGAGACACTCAGCCCTATGATGATTTTAAAAAGCATAACCAATAACAAACTAGACATTCTTCCACCCTTTGTTGGAAGAAATGATCACTTCATACCCTATTCATTCCATTCATTTCCATTTCTACCCTTCCACGTCCTTCCTTCTCAAATCAAATACATTTCAAAATCCATTTATATGCTTGCCTTGCATCACACCAATCTGTTGCATTCCCTTTTTCATTCAATCCAGCTCCCTCATTCAAATTTTTATTTCTCGCATTTAATTTTAAGCATGTAACTCAAAAATGATAAATTCCTACCATTTACATTCCATTCATTCTCATTTCCAGGGTTGCATATCCTTGCCTCCCATATCAAATACTTTTCATAATGCATTCATATACCTTACTTGCATCTCATCATTCTCTCAATTCCCTCTCTTTGTTGCACTTACATAGCTCATTCTTCTTTATTACCCTTATATAGCTTTATCTATCTATAGCTCAAATATACCTTCATCCATCACAACAAAATTCACACCATACCAAACAGAGGAAAAAATGAAGAAAATATCAAGGTTATGCAATTAAACACTGAGGGCTTTCAAAATAACTATCATAACATCTAGTTGTATTCAAGAGTTCTTTTCAAAATGTTTTTTCTAAATCCTGTTTATTACAGATACCTAAGAGCACGTATCACAGTTTCTTGGAGACTAAAATGTATCATCAGATTTAACAAATATTTCCATGTATACATGCATTCAAATGCATCGTTAAATATCCTTTATACACTTGTTCAAAAAACAACAATGTTTTATTCTTTTGTTTTGAGCATAAATGTTTTTTGTATATCTTTCAAATGCAAATTGTTTCTAACATTTCTAACTTTATGCATGCAGGAATATGTAGATTCTTGTTTACATACCAAATTACATGGGCTCATGTACACGTGGCTCCATGCATAAATGTTTACATTCATCCATATATTTATGCATTCCTTCAATATATGCATTGCTAATAAATAATTAATCTTTCCTGTTTTCTTTCATTTAATACTACAAATGCAAATTGTTTCTGACATTTCTAACTTTATGCACGCAGGCATATATAGATTCTTGTTTACATACCAAATTACGTGGACTCATGTACACATCCATGCATGTATACATGTTTACATGGATCTATATTTTTATGCTTCCCTTCGATAAATGCATTGCTAATAAGTAGTTTCTTTCTCCTAATTTCTTTCATTTACTACTGCAAATGCAAGTTCAGTCTCATCATGCTTTTAGACTCGTTCAAATTCTGGGGATGCTTTCTACTCTTGTCTGCTTTATGTGCACATCGATACATGTATACATGCATACATGTATACATACATGCCTTAAGCATTGTTACAAATGTTTTTCTCATTAAATTTCAATGCAAAGTGCTATAAACATGTCAATTATTTAAGTGTAGCAACATTATATCTTACGTAATAAGGTTCTTTATATCTTTGCAAATGATTTTTTGTTCAATATATATACACAAAAATATCTATTTGTATTACATAAACAAGATTAAAATCTTATTTATAATAAAATCAATAGCTTTCTTGTGATTCACCTAAAAATTTATTGTAATATAATTACATAAGATTAAAATCTTATTTCTAATACAATCAATAGCTTTATATAGAACTAAGTTTCATATTACATTAAAAAAAAATTAATTGATCTTAGTAAAGTTTACAAATACACGTTACACTATACACAAAAATATGTTTTCGTATTACAATCAATAGCTTTATATAGAACTAACTTTCATATTACATTAAAAAAAAGATTAATTGATCTTAGAAAAATTTACAAATAGACCTTACACTAGCACACTAAACATAATTTTATTTACAAATAGACATACAAGCAAAAAAAAGAGGTATGGTAAACTTTATTTGCACATGCATATAGATATGTGTCTATATGCAATAATGCGGACACATGTAAAGAATGCAATATTTTTTAGTGTCTGCTCACATGTTTTTGTAAATTCTTGCAAATGATATTTGATGCTTAAGAAATATTCCTACATCAAAACTTTGTTGGAACTGAAATGACTAATGAATTTATGGGCCAAAAGGTTTATTAAAAAAAAAATTAAAAATTATGCATTGTTCATAAGTAATTTATTTCTCCTGTTTTCTTTCATTTAATACTGCAAATGCAAGTTGAGTCTCCTCATGCTTTGAGACTTGTTCAGATGCCGAGGATACTTTTCACTCTTCTATGCATTTTGTGTCCGTGGATACATGTATACATGCATGCATGTATACATAGATAACACAAGCATTTTTAAAAACATTTAAGATTGCTTGCATTTAATAATTTAAACATAACAAGAATACATTTTTGCTTCCTGAATAACATCATAAAGGATGTTTCTTGTTCCAAATGTTTACAGAGTCATAAAAATTCAAGTATTCATTGGTATATCTATAAAAAAGTCCACGTATACATGCTACCCAAAAATTCAATTTTGCATGCATCCATCGGCACATGTCAACTGTTCAAATCTCTTTATAGACCACGTTCACCATGGACACTAAACATTCCACACATTAATGCACCATTGCAAATTATTTCAAACTTTCCTACCTGAATTTAATACAATTATATTCCTATCTCCTATCTAATTACTTTTTCTCACTCATAGCTAGATGCTTTTTACCTCTCAGCAGGAACTCGACGCTTGCATCACTTGTTTATTGTTGTGGTAAGGTGTACCAATTAATTGAAGCATTTAGTCAGATTAGCTAGTGATCTTTTAACATGAGTTTAGGTGGCTTTATAACAACTTTCTTTGATGTTATATTAATATTAATTAATAAAATTTAGAATTTAATGGAGTTGAGATTGAAATAATAAAGATTTGAGAAAATAGGTGAATTGAGAAAATGAAATAATTAAAAAGTAGTAGAGTTTAATTGGTTTGTTATATATTTTTGACTTTTGATTTTTTGACTACAAAAACTGGAATTTAGGATTAGAAGAGTGATCAAGACCTTATGATAGAGATCCTCTGAACTTTTTGATGCTTAGGGCTAGGTCATACCCACAATTTGATATTGGGACACTTTACTTTCTTGTAAATTAATCTACTCATGTTGACTTTTAAATCCTATTTGTCTATGTTCAATGCATGTGTTTGAGAAAATAGTGTTTGTGAAAAGAGTATTTTGGGCTTATTATAAACAAAGGAAAGAATATTGACTCCCTTGAGAGCAATCAAGCCCTTTGACCAATGTAGTAAGATTGAAAATGCATCAAAGAAAGAATGCAAATGTTGATTCAACTAAGATCGAGAATAAGTTTTCTATGATTATTTTTTGGATATTTTATGATATAAGTGATTGAAATGGCTTAGCATGATGTTCAAGTTGAATACAAGTCCTAGAGACATTTGGAATACAAGTCGATGGGTAACAATCATATTCCTATAAATGTTTCTTGAGAAGTGGGAGGTATTTAATTTCAATTGGGAGAACTAGATCATAAAAATGATCTTATCCAAGGGACACGACCATGGGTATGAATTGGTAGAGGGAGTCATAACCCTCCAATATTAAATTAGTCTTATTTTATAGTGATGGATTCAAGATTAGGGTTAGTGTGTCAAACAAGATAAATTGAGTGTTAAAACCATGTATTTATGGCATCCTGCAAAGTGGTGTAAAATGAAGGGTTAAGATTACAATGCATGCATTTGTATTCCTTGCATTGTGCCCCCACTTTGGTGTGTGTGCAAATATATATGAGAAAACATGCCCAAGGAAACCTCTTAAGTGGGGAATATGCTTAGGAGATTATACCCTTTCTATGTACTATCTATTAACTATATCATATCATAAAAATAATATAGGAAAATTATTTATGTTAATGTGACCTAAAATATAAAGTATAGGAGTTGGGAAATGTAAATTGCAAGTTGAGAATATATAGAAAAGAAACATGAAAATAAATCTTGAGCACCTAGAAAATGAATATTTTTTAGCTATAGTGATGTTTTGGTGAAAATCTAGGTTAGATCTAAGAAATTATAGAATCTTGGTGTTGTAACAAAGTTGTGTTAGAGTAAAAGGTATTTCTTAATTAATTGTTTACTTAATTATTAGGTTCATTTTTACTCTAGTTACTTAAGCTTACTTAGCTCATGTTTTTATCTAGTTGCATTTATTTATTTAAGTAATTAGTTTATTAGTTATTTACTTTATTTGCTCTAGATTTGGATAAGCTTTCCTTCTTAGATAAGATTTCCCGCTTTATTGGATAAGCTTTCCTTCTTAGATAATCTTTTCTACTTTATTGCATAGGCTAACTCCAATTGAACTCCATGCTTTATGTGAGATCTTGGGTTGCCTCATGCATTGCCTTGCTCTATATAAAGCAATGGCTCTTTATATATTTAACTCATGCACTCTCATTTTCTATATAGAATATAATTTATCCTAGCATATTATTTTTCTTTGATGCTTTCCTAATCTTTCATTGTATCTTGGGTTTATTTAACAGTAAATCTTACATGGTATCAGAGTGTTCATGATTGATAAGATTGCCTTTTAGAAATGTTGTAACGCGAGAGAAAAAAACCCCTCTTCCAATCAATCACTCTCAAACACAAAATAAACTCGCAAACAAAAAATGCTTCAAATCATCAATCTACAAACAACAATTGCTGACAAAATCTAATTTTTTTAATTCAATTTTAAATTATAATTATTAGCTTCTCCCATACATTCATGCCCTTTACCATTGTTCTAGACAGTATTCCCAATTTCTTTTCCATTCTATATTCAAATCTACCTTTTAATATGTTGTTCACCATTCAAATGCATCCCTCCAATCTGTATGCAACCTCCTCTAAATCCAATTACATGCCTCCCCTATTACCTTACTCTTGTTGGCAATGATTCAATCTTCATCCCAATGAAACACAGCCTCATGCTCTTCCTTCTTGTGTAGCTTTAATTTAGAATTAGTTTGTATCTCCTTCATATGCAACCTAATTTTCCTTCACAATTAAGCTTTAAATGTCCCTCAAAATTGAAATGGTGCACCCCTTTTGTGGGTTTCTAATTTTCCTTCCCACGTTGTCTCCACAATACCCAATTTGTTCTTTGTAGCCCCTTCCAAACCGGTTTAGCAAAAAAAATGATGATAGCTCCTCCTCCAATTTTTGTGTTTCCTCTTCTTATCCCACATTGTTTCTCCTTTCAACTTGCAAGAAAAGTTTTTCCTTTCACTTGTGGGCATGACCTTTCTACTTCTCCCATTATTTTCTTTTACTTGTGTGTATTATCTTCCACTTCCAATGTATGCACCTTTCCTCCTTCCACCACAATTTGTGAATGATGGTCAAGCCAAATTAAATCTAAACATGGTACTTTAACGTTTATAAGTTTTGAAAAACATTTGGAAGATTTAAAACTTGGACCATAATAACCAATTTAATCAAATCGGCCTGTCTCTTATGGAAATGAAACTTTCAAACTTTTCATTGCTCTAAGTTGCCTATCACATTTTAAATTGGAGAAGAACATGTATATTATATCCAGATGTCCTTTTCATATACTTATATATTGTTTGAATATAAGTAATGGGTAAGATCTCTAACACTCCACTTGTGATTTTAGTCAGGCTTTCTCACAATGCAATCTAACGGTGTGAATCATATACATTGTCATGAAACGAAAAAGACCACCAAACCAAACCAAAACTAAAGAAAACAAATCAGAAATATTTTTGGTCAATGCGGATCGCATGTGCGCTTAGGTGCTCCTGCATCATGTTGAGTGCAAATCTTTTATTTTTAAGTAGAAAAATAGTATGCTCTTCTCTTGCATCCTCAAACGATCTATATAATTAAAAAATTGCAAAAAAATACCAGATTTCAAGGGTTTAACATTTGCTTTTTCAATTGCATGTGTGTTGCATATATGTTTTGCAGCCTCCTAGATAAAAAATGGACTCACCATCACATTCAAAGCAACTGAGAGAGTCAAAGCAACCTCTCATGTCACCAATTCAACATCTTTTTTAGTTGCATGTACTTGCATGTACTTGCATGTAAGTTGCATGTACTTGAATGTGACTTGCATGAACTTGCATGCACTTGCATGTAAGTTGCATGTGAATTGCATGCACTTGCATGTAAGTTGCATGTACTTGAATGTGACTTGCATGAACTTACATACATTGCTTGCATGTGAAGGAGAAGTTATTTTTTATGCATTTTAAATGTAAGTCTAGTTATTTGAAGACACGAAGAAGGCTAGATATTCCTCTTTTTTTATCACCGAGCCATAAACTTACACCCATGAGCTTTGTTCTTTGAGTTCCAATAGGTGTTGGAAAGGTATTGTAGTTCTCTACACAATCATCCATGTAGATTTTCTAAATTTTATACCAAAAGTAAAAAATTCAAACATCTATATTTTACTTTGGCTTATAATTTGGCATAATAGTAAAATTTGGTGATCTTCTTTATATGAGAGGGATACATTTGGTGTCTTGAACTATACTTATACTGTAAGCATTTCTCATATGTAAACTCACTAAAAAATAGTGTATCAACATTGTACATTTCTTTTTGGGATCTTGCACATCATGTTGTGTCATTATTGTACTCATACTACTTTATAAAGTGTCAGGAGGGTTTGTTGTGTGAGCTTCTTATTTGCAACCACAACCTTGTCTACCCTAATGTGAGTGTACCTTTTGTCTACACACCCTTTTTTTAGTTGTTGGTACTTCTTCATGCACCATTTGATGTTGCTAGTTCTTCTTCATGCACTACATTCTAACATTCAATTTTAGTGGACCTATCATATATCTCCCTTCTTTGCATTATGGGGGGTATCATACTATTGGTGCTAATACTTTCTTGGTTTCATGTTGGAGTGACTTATGTATCTAGTATTTATTCATATGTACTAGTCTGATGCAGCATACATCAATGGCTAGTTACCCATGCATTTCAGTGAGATGGAGCATTTACCATATGGACACTCTTGTATTCCTATTTCTAGAGGTGACCTTCTATTTTCATTTGATCAGTGTTTTTTGAACTTTTGGTACTTGTGTCATATGTATCTTCGAGTTTAAGATGTTTTTCCTTTATTTTCCTTCTTATTTGAGTAGTGTTGTTGGGGGCACTCATATAGATTCTTGTCTTCTTGATCCTAATCATCATTTATTTTAGAAGAGGTTCTTCTTTCAACACTATAGTAGTTATTCTTCAATAGTCTTTGCAGCTTCTTCATGTTTCAATGGTGTTCTTCGTGTTCATCTTTTGTTCCTACTCTTTTGGGATATTTCTATTTTGGAGGCTTCTTCAGTTCTTCATTCGTCTTTCTCTCTTTTGGAGAGGATTTTTCTCCCATGAGGTTTTATCCTTTTCTCTAGTTGTGAGAGATCTTTTGTTTGTACATGGGTACCTCACCAAGTCTTGTTTGTTAAGACCCATCATGCATTCATCTTTAGAGTTTTGAGCTTCTCCCTAAGTTTCACTTAATGGGGGGTTTTAGAGTAAAAGGTATTTCCTAATTAATTATTTACTTAATTATTAGGTCCCTTTTTACTCTAGTTACTTAAGCTTACTTAGCTCATGGTTTCATTTAGTTGCATTTATTTATTTAAGTGATTACTTTATTAGCTATTTACTTTATTTTCTCTAGATTTGGATAAGCTTTCTTAGATAATCTTTCCTTCTTAGATAAGATTTCCTGCTTTATTGGATAAGCTTTCTTAGATAAGCTTTCCTTCTTATATAATCTTTTCTGCTTTATTCCATATGCTAACTCTAATTGAACTCCATGCTATATGTGAGATCTTGGGTTGCCTCATGCATTGCCTTGCTCTATATAAAGCAATGTCTCTTTGTATATTTAACACATGCACTCTCATTTGCTATATAGAATATAATTTATTCTAGCACATTATTTTTTGTTGATGCCTTCCCAATCTTTCATTGTATCTTGGGTTTATTTAACACTAAATCTTACAAGTTAATGGGCATAGTATAGAGACACAACTATAGATTTAAGAGGCATAATATTAAATTTCTAATATTTTTGGCTCATGAAACTTACATGAGTTGTTTGATGCTTATCTTGCTTATCAAATACATGTGTTCCCTCCCAATGATGAAAAACCTTGAGCTAATTGTGGGAAAAAAGGGAAAAAGGTGTGTTGCAGATGAGATTACCTCAATCATAATCCTATTTTGTGTGTTTCAATTTCCATAAAAGAATAATAGAAAAAAATAGGGTACATGCAAACCCAATGACAAAGGTGAATGTAGTGTTTGCAAGATATAAATATCGCAAGATGAATCCTTAGGGGAAAAAAGGGAAACAAGTGGTGCATGATTTTGATGGGGAAAAACTAGGAGCTATGTAATCATATTGAATGCATTCAAATGCTCTACCACAAAACCATCATCATCCATTCTCAAGGTATATAAATTAATTCTTAGGAAAATTTTGTTAACTATGGATTTATCCTAGTATAAGTCTCCTAGCTTATTCCAAAGAGCTTTTGAGATGAGTTCTTCATGTACATTTGACAAAACTAAATCTACAAAGAAGATCCTAATGAGGCTCTTTACCATTTTATCCAATAGATCCTAGTTGACCGATGACATTACAACTATTTGGGAGCTAGATTTGGGAGCTAGATATATCCCATGGATCTTTCTCTATAAGCATATCTTGCATGTTGAGCTTCTACAACTTAAATTTGATGCTAATGAACCTCTCTATCTCTATCCTTAATGTAATTTCCACTTTCATGTACAACAAGTTCTTTTGCACAAGATCCCAATCAAACCAATGTTAAATAAAACCTTGTAACTAATACCTAGGACCCATATTGATCTAGCTTTAATAATAAATGAAAGGTAGTATAGTTATGTAATATTATTCCTACACTAATCTATGGGAGAAAATATGCACCAGAAATTAAATTGATCACAAAGTTACAAGGAAATAAAAATAATAGTAATATACCATAACACAATGATTATTGTGGGGAAAACCCTTTTAAGAGAAAACCTCGCTCTCCAAAGAAACTTGACATATTATTTAATAATTAATGGTTACAATACACTCACATAATCTAAGCCTTTATGAGAGTATCACCACATGGAAGCATAATGGTACCTACAAAACTCACTATATAACCTCAAGAACTTAATAAATAAGATAAGTTATAAATAAAACCATCAAAGGGTAATTAGAAAACAATGAGATAAAAATTCCTAAAATTTGGCACCCAAATCCCTATTTAAAAACCAACATCCAAATCCAAAGATGAGTCCATAAGCTAAAAATATTTTCTCCATTTAGGTGTTCTATTTTTACCCCATTATCTCCATTCAAATATTATGGTGTATCATAATATTCATAATAGGTTGGATAATGAATCTAACTCCCTCTTATATCTATCTTATTTATCATAGATGCTCTTACATTTTCAATATGTTGTCCTAATTTCTTAAGGTCATAACTTTTAATCGAGGAAGCCAATGAGCTTGTTTTTAAAAAAATTGAAGGCCTTAGAGAGCTCCATGTCACCATAACCCACTTACTTTAGTTAAGATCCATTTTGGCCCAAAAATATATTTTTGTGTTCTATAGCCTAAAAATTGCATTTTTGTGCTTTTAATATTAAGATGCAAGGTTGAGACACCTTTCTTGACAAGATTATAACTAAGAAGTAATGGAATCCATATCATCATCTCATCCATTCTTTCCTCTGTTCTTCTCTTTGAAATCCTTTTGAATGTGTCCATTTTTACCATAAGTTTCAACATTTCACCTTGGATTTACCAAGAGACTTAGATGGCCCTCTAGAATTTGATCTTCCTTTATCTTGTTTCTTTTCCTTCATTCCTTTCTCTTTCAATCTACTATGAACAACCAAGAAATCTTTTAGTAGTATTTTGTGTTTTCCATCTCATATCACCTAAAAGAATGGTACCCACCACCCTTTAAGTGTGAGCTTACTAGAGGTACTTCCAATGGCCATAGCTAGGTTGTCCCAAGAGTTTGGCAATGAACATTGCAATGTAATACTTTTATTTTCATTACTCATCACAACATATAGAATTTAGTTGGGAAATCATAGTGTTTAACACATTCAAGTGTTCATATAGAAAGTTGTCACCACCCATTCACCATTGATTTGGCTTAATATAGTTTTTCTAAATTTCTCCACAAGGAAATGGTGGGTTCTCCTAAAAAAATTAGGAGCATTGAATTTTCCAAATAGATTTGAATAGAGGCTCCTTAATTTTCTATCTAACACATATCGTATGTCTTATTGTATTGGCATATGTTTACCTTCAGAAACTAGATCCTATAGATCTTGATGTTTTAACAATACTCCATTTTAAACTTCAAAAGCTAAAAAAATGTGTAACTAAACTTTTGTATGTCCACTCAAGATGTACTTGCTATTTTTCCTATAAACAAAATATCTTCTATACATAGCTCCCACTAAAACCAAGATTAATATGATAAAAATCCTAACTTAACCTAAAATCTCAATAGTTGGATATGATTTGACACTGAATGACACATCTAGATTAAAAAAAAATCACTATTAGACTATGAGAAGAGTAGCACAATAAAGAAATTTATCTAGTTTTTAAAACCGAAAATAATATGAACACACACACAATAGATGACACAATATTTACTGTGAGAAAAAACTTATAAGAAAAATATTGTGAGAAAAAACTTATAAGAAAAATCCAACTGCCAAATATTGAGCCAATATATTTGTTATCACCTAATATTGTGCCCTTGCTAAGTTGAAAAAACTTAGCTTACTGGTAAAACATTGGATAACTCCCCTGATTGTGGGCTCAGGATGTGGGAGTTAACCTCTAGAGTAGGTTGGTTCCCTTGGAACTTCACCTAATTAGGCCTATGCTATTGCTTTGTTGAGAAAAAGAGGGAAAGAAACATGAAAATGAACCTACATTTTCCTAAGGTGATGCACCAAATGTTTCTCTCAAAACCTATACTGATTTTTTAAACTCAAAATGATCAAAAATCTAAACTCAACACTTACACAACTTATTATTTCATGTCTTTGCAAAAGTGTTTCATAAGAAGGCCTGGTAATGCTAAAAATAGTGTTTAGAAGGAGCTATGAGTGTTATCACAACATAAACTCTATTCCTAATAGGTAAACACAATCTATGACCTACAAGAATGCATACTTTTCTGCTCAAAGGCAAGGAAAATAAGACATAAATCAAGGGGAAAACAACATCACCACAAGATTACTTATCAACTATCTATAAGATTTGCATAATAAAACAACAATGAGAAGGTGAAAATAGTTTATTTTATTTATTGAAAAGTGTTACATACAACTATGTAAGCTTGAAAATGGAGCTACAATTTGTTGTCCTAGCATGAAAGAACTTGAAAAGATTACAATACATTTCCAAGAGAGAAAATAACTAACTAAAATTTTCTCCAAAAGGTTGTTTATATGTTGTTCAAAAGCTTACAAAATAATAGGAGCATGTGCTTTGTTGAGTCCAACCTCCTTTGGTCGTCCATAACAGATATGCCTACTTTTAAGCCCCCAAAATTGCTCCAAAAAGGTGTTTGAAGGCTGAAAACTTCATGCATTGACCTTATCTAGCATTAAAGCACTTCAAACAGCTCATAGATGCCCTCAAAAGGCTTCAAAATTGAATCAAACTACCTCCTACACTCTTGTCAACTGTTGCACAACCCAACAAACTACCCTATATGCTTGGAACTGCTCATAAATTACCTTTTGCATGATGATAGGGCATGTGGGAAGGTCTTGGAGAGTAAAAAAACTCCCACAGGTCATGAGAATCCTTCAAGGGTAATTTTAAACCACTTATCAACCTCACAAGACTCTATTCTTTTGGATTTTCATCCCACACCCATATATTTACTCAACTTTCATCATTTTGTAACATATCTTGTCATTTTAGCTTGTATATTGCTCTCTTTTAACCCATTCTTTTTCTCTCTAGAACCTTTAATCCTTACACCTTAGATAGTAGATTATCTCCTTGAACTGTGTTGTTGATGTTCTAGGACTCCCTCCTACTATATGGCATGCCTTAAGTCTTTCCACTCTCATTACCAATATCCTAAATCTCAGTCATAAATCACTATTTTCTTCTCACTATCATGCATCTTAGGTTCTTTGGAAGTGACTGCTCTATAGGTCCTATAACTGTGTACTTAAACACATCCTTATCATTATCATTTTGGTGGTCATTACAATCCACATCCAAAGCTTTTTTTAAACATCACTTGCATATATTTGATGTACCTGGGATATCAACTATGAAAAATTCTTGCAGTTGTATCGAATAGCCCTTCACATTGTTCACACAATAATTCCAATAGTATGATCAAGTATAGAAAATAGAAAGTGTTTCCAAGGACTAGCATCCCCTTCCTAATCATCTTTCAAGGGAGGTTACAACAATGAACATTGAGGAAATACCATTTAGCAACAACATTCATTGACCTTAGTAGCCATAGGCATGAAGAAGAGCTTTCAAATAGTATTGGCATAGGAGATAATCTTCTACCTTGAAATTCATCATCATTACCCAAGAGTGTGATCCATTTTAGTGCTATATGATGAACTACAACCTACTTTCTCTACACTACTCATAGTGCAAAGGACTACGCCCTTTATGGTGACCATACTGCCACAAGTCTGCCCAACTATCAACACATAATGCACTATCATTTCCACTGTATAGTCCACTTTGTGCATCATTCATGTCATTGTCTAACACTTATTGCACATTACCATTATCCCCTTCTGGTTTTGGCATTAGCTTTCATGCTAATCTTCTAACCATGAGATTGTCCCAAAAGAGTAAATGTGATAGTAGCAAAACTCAAATACAAACATTTATGAAAGTCTCATGAGAGTTTACCTATCCTTGTGAACCTCTATGAATAACCCTGTGCATTATGACCTTGACTTCCCTTTTCCCTTAAAGATCCCTTGAACTTATTTCAAAAACAACATTTGAGTCACACAACTACCCCATGTCTATGCACAGGTCTACAATTCTTTCATCAATTGTCTATGTGGCATGACTGTCATTTGGTCTTGGAAACCTTCACTAAACTGTCTTATCATGCATAGAATGAAGGCACTATCATAGAAAACACAACACCAAACTTCCATTGGTCACTTTGAAAAACTTGATAGTTGTTCTCAACTCAAACATAACTCATGCAAGTTTTCCACTCAATCTTTAATGCTCTCTTGGCTATCATGACATTTTGAAAGGGTTGCTTCTCTCTATTTTAGGAATAATGATTCATATTTACTTTCTTTGTTCTATGTTCCTTTGTCCACTTGTTCATTTACTTCCAATGAATTTTTTTTTTTTGGCCATTTAACTATGAGGTGACTGTCCTTTTCATTTGATTGTGCTTCATCTCATGTTCTCTCATACTTGTTGCCTTTCTTGTGTCTACAAATGTTTGTTGACCTACAAAATTTTGGGTATTAAAGAAGAAAAAAAACTCCATGCTTCCCCATCAATATGGAAAATCAATGCATCATTGAGGTTGTACAAAATAGTTGTAGTTTCAAGTGTTAAGACTGTGAATGTCCACATGATTACTTTAGATCCTAGCTCAAAATGACACTGTTAAACTACCTTGGAATTTCTAAGGATGTTGACATCACAACCTTCAATATCTCCAAAATTGATGTCCTTTTGGAAGTCACAACTTAATGGCCTCCAAAAGCACATCCATTTTGGAGATATTGATACTTTTTCGGTTGCCACACATGGTGATCTAGAACCTTTTTTTATTGCAAAAACTTGGAGGAGAAGTATTATAGGGCACTACAAATTCCTAAGAATGATGAAGTCCCATCCTCCTCCTCCTATGTTGGCCCATCTACCTTACCATCCACATCTAAATCTAAGGCATCAACATTGAAAAATATCCCAAAGATCAAGGCAATTATTAAGGGCAATGGTTGTGGTTATTATAATCTAAAAGACTCTTTTGTTGTGGGAGAACTTCCTCTTTCTCCTAGATCTTATGGAAAACCTCAACATATTGAAAAAGTGGCAAAGATAATTAGAATATCACCTACCGCTTTCACAAAGTGGGGAGACCTAAATAAGGAAGTCATTGATGAGGAAAATACATTAGAGTGGTTGTATCAAGATAAGAAAGAAGAACCTCCACTTCCCATGGAGGACAACAACAAAAGGCTTCAGTTGATGAAAGGTATGGGATATAACAAAAATTAAAATCTATGTTCTAAATCATCATGGCTTGGGAGAACCTATTGTTTATGAGAAACACCCTAAAAATATTGGTCTTGGATTCACCATGAGAAAAGTGACCCTTCTTGGCAAGGGTTTTGTTACACCCCACCTTAGATCCCTAAAATTATTTTTCACTTTATGGTAATTATTTTGATGAATCATGAGATTATGAAACCTTGTTCAAGTTGCATATTATGTTACTGCATTTAAATGGAATGGTGATGATTATTTGATGTCATGTATATGATGCAATACTATGAGATGATTCTATTTCTTTAAAGCAAATGATTAATGGAAATTTAATGATATGAAAGTTGATGTAATGATTTTCAAGCTAATTGCGTATTTGTTTTCTTGAGTGAGATTGTAGGGGCGATCTGGAAACCTCCAGAGAGAAAGAGGGGGAGTATCACTTGGGAGAAGGGTGAAGCTGTGAATCCTCTAATAATGTCATCTAAGCTTAGCATTGGCCAATTATTATTTCCGTAAACCTAATAGTCTAGTGATGTTTCTAGCCCACTTAGGAGGTAAGTTAACCTAAGACAGTTGAGTTTCGTACGTCCATTGCATTTGGGCATGACTTTGGTAGGGTTACTAACTCTTTGTTTTCATATACAGATAAGTGAGAGTATATATATTTCTACATATGTGTATTGCACATTGTTCGTTAAACATTATTACTTGATGTTATTAATATTAAATGCAAAAGGATATTGATCATGATGATCATCCTTGAGTTCGTATTGGGGGGCAGATATGCTTGGGAGATGGCGTAAAGATCAACTTCAATGATCTTGTAAGACTGTTACTAACTCTAAATTTTGAATGCATTGTCATTTATGTGTATGCATATGATGATAATTTTAAGCGACTAAGCTAGTCATTGAGCCCATTATTTTGACTCGACTCCTAAGCATGATGTATTGATAAGCTTGCTCGACTCAATTGAGGATTATAGATATGCCTATATATATATGTTTCTTTTTTTTAAATAACAAAATAGATTTTATTTAGCCAGGGCTGATAATATGAAGGTGGCGAAAGCTTAATAGTATTTCAAATATTGTAAGGCCATAAAGGTTACAGGTTGAAATATTAAAGTGGCAAGATCATTTCAAATTGAAATTTAAATATTCTTCACTACAAGCCATGGTATTCACCACCCAAATATGGCTCTCATAACTGCTTAGATAACAGTTTTCAACTGTTTCTCTTGCCTAAGCCATAACATGAGAAATCACGACAGGGGAAGAGTGGGAGGGAACTCCATTCAGAGCATTCGTTGGTTGTTGTGTGTAAAAAGGAATGATTCATCTAACATTAGAAATCGATGGTTCTAACGCTGTTAATTGGACTTACAGAGAGTATTGACAAGAGGGAAACCATTCTCAAGCTCATGCAGTAGTGGATGAAAGGCGCGGCCACAGATTTGTGAGTTGCTATTAAATAACAAGTAAGCATGAAACTTAGCGGGGCGAGAGCTTTTGGGGGTTTATGCTCACAAAATGGTTCATTGATACAAAATAAAAGAGTCTTTTTTCCATCTTCCTCAACACCAGTGCAAATAGACATCCATCAAAGCACGTATGAAAGGAAGTTGGTGCATAACAACGCCAAAATACATGCATTGAGAATGAGGAAGCATAGACAATGCGTGAATGAATGATATGCATTAACTCAAAAAGATGTCATCTCATGTAATGCAAGGATTGATGAGTATGCATAAAGTGAATATAAGGCTTTTGAGACTTTCGAAAACAAATACTTCTGTAGAAAAATTGGAAGCAGTGTGCTAATACTATGATTTTGTTTGAAATTCCAAGAATTTCCAACGACAGGTGCTAAGAGATACCTACAAAAGTTAGACCCTTCACTTGGTTTGGAAAAAGAATAGTAGAGGTTATAAATCTATATATTTCCACAAGCTTGGTGTAAGCATTGTTGGTAAAGAGCCCAAAATAGCATCGCTTATACAGGCATGTTTCTCTCTATCCTTAATGTGTTATACCCTTGCATGAAAAGAGTTTAATATGGGTGTTTTAGATAAAAATATTATGTTATAGTCTAAAATAGAAAAACATTATATTGGAGTTATATTAACAGATTTGATTACAAGAAAGAAAGGATGAATCTATGTAATCTTTTATTCAGCTTAGTGAGCATGCATCCTCAAAGCGGAAACAATACAAATACTAGAGATTGGAAAGACCAAATTGGTATTCCTTTAAAAAGAGTCAAATGAGGTTAAATGGTATATTATGTTGTTTACTCAATGCAACCTTGGGATGGGCATGATGATAAGCTGCTCAAATTTTGACAATATACTATCCCACCCTTTGTTTTTAAATAACATTATTCTTTGCAAGTATGGCATAATGTCAATATCCTCTTTATGACTATGCATATGTCAAGATGATGACTTGGTGGATCATCAACATTTTCCCAAGAAGCCTAAAACGGGTGAGAGGGTAAACCCTAAAGTTTATGTAAGGACTTGAATTAGAGGTAGTAGCCCATACTCTAAATGTTACAGGAACGTAACAAGGGAATTCAATGTCTCAAATATTTAACCCAACCAGACGTATTATCGATCTTAGTAAGTAAGCATATAAGAATGTGAATCTATTGAAGGATTAGACCCATTGGGTTGCGATTGTGTTTATCCTTAGTTAACAATATTTCACAGAATTACATGAAGTCTTAAAACTTAAGGGAAGTTATATTCTTAAAGGAGATCTAACCTTTACTGAGTAGACTTTGTCTACATAATATTCATACTAAATCAAGACCAAGAAGGTCAAGAAGATATCGTTTTGTTTCAAGATTTGTTTAAAGTTTATATCTCGAGAGCAATTGCTCTTAAGGGTTAGGTTTAAGAATCAAACAAGTGGTTGTAGCCAAAACCAAGGTAGTTACGTGAGAGTAACTTGGGTGTTTGAGCTAGAAATAACCAGCAACCATATGAGTATAATAAAGAGAAGGGATCTTCAGCTTAAGCTTAGTATCTATTTACTATTTATGTTTGAACATTTTGTTAGTACTTTTAGTTGTGACAAAGCGAATTCAGTCAATAACAGTGTGTCATCAGTAATAATTGAATGTACTTGTAAGAATAAAATTTGAATCCTACTCTTGAGAGTTTCTGTTGAACTAGGAATAAAGAATGTGAGTAAAGAATAAGTAATGAACTAATAAGCATAGTCAGGTCCTATAGTTGCAAGATTGCTTAAGCAGTAAAAGGATAAAGTCCATGTTTCCTTGTGATAAATGAATTGTGATTTGAATTATTTCCTTGAAATGTAAAATTGTTTCATTGTAAGTGCTCCAAATCCTTCTAGGGTTTTCGAATGAGTCAAATACCACCTAATAGAGGGTATTATGTTAAGGAAGGTTTCCATGTCAGAACATGACCAGTTAGGTCAAGTTAGTTGCTTGTATTGGTAAGGAAATGCCAAGAAAACTACTATGTGGGGAAATACCCCTTGTATTTTGTTTATCCTAAACTAGTGGTAGTTGCCAATACTTGATAGTTACGACATGTAATTTGAGGGTTTGATAAAGAGCTAACATCTTATCAACTTAGTTGAGTTATGTCTAGTAAGACAAGTTATGATGAGTCATAAGTTATTTGTGATTGTTTATAGGGTGGAACATTTAATTCTAGTATACCCTAGGTCAAGAAAGGTATTCCAAGTTGAGTAGGGTGGGTGAACATATGACTTCGCTCCTAGAAGCAATTGTATTTATGATACAAATATTATGGCCATAGTGAGTGCAGTTGCATTGTATGCACTTGTCGGTTCACTATGACCCAGATACTTAGCTAGTTAGAGATGGCGTACATAGTTAGAGGGTATCCATAGTTGTGTGACAATATTAGTTAAGTAGGGCACAACACTAGAGCTTAGATGGAAGAACTAAGAGGGTTCTCGAATAATCCCTTCATTGAAGGGCAAGGCCACTTCCAGTTAGGAAGGTGTGTGGGGGACCGCTTAAGTCCGTGGTTGGAGGTAAAGTACCCGGGTGATGTTCTCCCTCTTGCAAATGACATGATGAGTCTTGGAAGACAGAAAGAAACCAGATGTGGGATTGATGACCTTAATCCTATAAGTTATTTTTTTAGCTTAAAAAGATGTAATCACTTAATTGAAATACAAAAGTGATAGATGCTTGTTCTTTTTAATTAGAAAAGATTGTTCAAAAATGCTTTGTTATATCTTTATGGTAACAATAATGTAGGAGCATGTTCCATATTTAAAGAAAAAATAAATTTGTACTTCTTCTCATCTATGTTTTTAGTTATTTAATGTTTAGTGAATAATTCATGGTAACTCTTTATAAGAAGGTGTAGTTTGTTACATATGGCAACAGAGCTACCAGGTTCAACACCTAGACCTATGAGCTCATTACATAAGTTTTTCCTTAAAATGTTATTTGTATTAGATGTTTGAAAAGTTCTTATGCCAGGTTGGCAGGGAAAAGAAGAACAAGGGAAATAATAAGGAAACCAATTTCTTGAATTTGTCTAACTTTGGCACAAAGAGAAAGTTGTCCCTGGAGGTTAAAACTCCTAAACCAACAACTCCTAGAGAGATGCCCTCAGATTGTTGAAGGAATGTACTTGGGCTAAGAAAGGAGGTTATGTCAATGGGCATGAATGCTCAATTGGGAGAACAATCTGTTGCATAAACGAAAAACTTCAAAAGTAGAAAATTCAACATATTGTGAATTAGAACCAACTATGGAAGTATCCAGGAGGCAGGAAAACCTTCAGACAATCCTGATTTAAAACTAAAATAAAACCTAGCAATAATAGTTGAAATCAAGAATGGGAGTTGTACCCTAGATTAAAGGTTAGAGACCAAAATGGGTAATTTTGATTTTTGAGTTTGACATAAAGTTCATTACTTATAAATCAATAAAAGGACAAGAGGTTGTTGATCAATTGGTAGATACTCCCTCATCTTGCTCATTCCTAGATTTGGACTTGTTCCCCGATGAGGATATTTTCACAATTAACCATGATCTTGTATGGAAAATGTATTTCAATGGGTCAGGGTGTCAGACTAGCTCCGAAGTGGGTGTGGTCCTAATCTCACCTAAAGGTAAGCTAGTCCCACTCTCCTTTTGATTGAAATTCACTTACACCAACAATATCACCGAGTATGAAGCCCTTATTTTTGGCTTGCATGTCATGATTGCATTAAAAATAAAACATCTCCATATACATAGTGACTCTGAGATTATTGTGAATTAGATTATGAGAACCTATCAAGCTAAGAAAGGTAAGTTGTCTTAGTATCAAGACCTCACTTTGTCCTTGATTAATTGGTTCTCCTCTTTCACAATAGGAAGTCTCCCTAGGAGGGATAACCAACATGGAGATGCCATGGCAAGCACAACCTCCCTAGTACCCTTGGACAAGGATACAAAAGAATATCACTTTGTGGTTCATATTCTTTGATCTCCTATTGTTTTCGACCAACCTGAACCTGATGCTCTTATGCGTTCTCACATAGACTCGGGAGAATGGTATTCCAACACCTACAACTATCTAAAGACTGGAAAATTTCTTGATGATGTGACGAAGAATGATCGCACTCATATACAAAAGCTTTCGGTTTGTTATGTTATCTTATTAGATGTTCTTTATCAAAAATCTTATAATAGTTTACTCCTTCAATGTCTCACTAAAGCGGAAAAACTCCTTACCCTTAAAGAAGCCCATTTGGGTTCCGAAGGTGGGCATTTTGGAGGTAAATCCCTAATGCAGAAATTGATTCACATGGGATATTTTGGAAAATGATGGAATGATATTCCTTTGATTTTGTTAAGAAGTGCCCACAATGTCAACAACATAGTCGCCTTATTCATGCTCTTGCACAAGAGTTACAAAATTAGACCTCTCCTTGGCTATTTGCAAAATGGGTGTTGGATGTTATTGGAAAGATATCACCTCCTTCTTCTAAAGGACATATCTTTATTAGCACTACTACCAATTATTTCACAAAGTGGGTTGAAGACGTCTCACTTTGATCCATAACCATTGAAGCTATTTGTAGCTTTCTTCTAAATAACATTATTGCTCATTTCAGATTGCCTTCTACCTTAGTTTTTGATAATGGAATGCCATTTAAGAATAAGGAAGTGAAGCAATTCCTTGAGAAGTTTCATATTCAGCATAGATTCTCTACACCATACTATCCTCGATCTAATGGCCAAGCTGAAGCGTCTAATAAAACTCTTGAGCTCATTCTTCGTAAAACAGTAAACAAACATGGTAATGATTGGAACATTCAGTTGACATATGTTTTGTGGGCCTATCTCACTAGTGTTTGTATGGCAACATGAACAATTCCTTACAACCTCATGTACGACACTGAAGCTATCATGCCTTTGGAGTTAGAGATCCCATCCTTGTGGGTATCCCTTAAAGGGTTAAGTGATGATGAAACTTACCAATCTAATCATTTGCATCAGCTTGAGATGCTCGATGAACACCGATTATAGGCCCTCAACCATCTTAAAGCTTATCAATGATCATTATCTAAATAGTATAATCAAGGTGTTCTTCCTAGAACTTTCAAGGTAGGTGACTTGGTCCTCTATGAGAATTAGAGAAATGTAAATGCATCGCCTGATCAAAAGGGGAAGTTCAATCCTAATTGGTTATGCCCTTACATTATCATCTTCGTGTATGGTTTTGGCGCGTATGGATTGTCATCCATGGATGGGATGCCTCTAAAAGAGCCCATTAATGCAATGCATCTTCATTGATACTATGTGTAGTGTCTATGTGTCACGTGTGTAACGTTCACTCTTCAAGGTTGTAGTGTTGCACATTTTGACATTCCTTCATTAACACATTATGAATTTTTTTTTGTTGTGATGCAATTGTGTGTGTGAGAGAGAAAGAAATACATGCATGTGCTTTAATATGCTATGTATCCATGCATTGCATTGCATCTTTTGGTTAGGAAATTAGATCATCATTGCACTTAGTAACATACATCCATATGTGTTTATTAAGTCATGATAACATATAATTTAACATATATCCATACATATAAAATCCATAGCATCAACATACATGAAAGAAAGGAACATGCATATCAAACAAAGAACACCATAATTTCGGAATAGGTATCTCATGTATATATATACAAATATCAATGTCATGTACATGTATCATACCATTGTCATAAAAAATGAGTGGCTATTGTATATATGTATTAGTGTCTATACATAAAAAATGATCTACAAAATATATGGCATCCCTACAAAAATGATATACAAAATGCCTATCTAAGCCCCGAGAATATGGCTCCCTGACCCCTCTACCTTTGGCTATGGTTATGGCCGAGGCTAAATGGTGGACATAGAGTGGGTCCTCTGCAATTGGGAAATGGACATTGTTGTGTGGAATCCTCTAATCTCTCCCTGGAGGGAGGCTATCTGGATCTCTACTGCTCTAAGCATGCCCCATAGTTGTTGGTCCCTTGTAGGCTTCCCGTCAAGATCATCGAGTTGGCTTTGAAGGGCATAATGTGACTAATTGACACCATTTTCCCTCATCATATCCAAATCTCGCTTGGCCAAGGCAATCTGCAACTCTGCAGACACTCGATCCCTTTGTCCCTAGGTAGTAGTGCTATCAAATGTCCTTTGCATGACCTCTACCCATGCTTCCTTGTATGTCATCCTCAAGTGCACCACCGACTCAAAAAGTGGGGCATGTTGCCCTGCTGAGATTGGCTGGTAGGATTCGAGGATGGGGCCCTAGACTAGCACAACAGGGGAAACCTCTAATATGCACTAGGAAAAGAGCCCAATCCATCCTCGTGTGTCCACTACAACCATAGAAAAGAAGAAGTATATCAATATCACAAGATGTATAGATACAAAAACCAAAGCAAAATATATATACATGAGATGCAAACTAGAAGTATTAAAATGAAATGACATAATGTAACTACTATACCTGGGTCCCCTAGCTGCCAGTTTTGATCAAGGGTGGTATGATGTTGGGACCAACACTGCTTGCATTTGGTGCTACTCCTGATGTCATTAGAGTTTCTACAGGGATGACGACATGATTCGGTGGTGTAGAGGAAACTAGGACTATAACTAGGGGAGAAGACATCCTCTACTACTGCCTCAGCCTCTCCTCCGCTTCTGCAACCTCCTCCTCAACCTCCTACCATTGCTGCTCTCCATCATTGTGTGCCCACCTCTGCCTCACCCCTGGTGGTGCCTCTCCCTACAGGCCAAGATCCCCCCTTAGGGCATCAACCGGGAAAATGGGAGCGAGGCCATGCACCTACCACCAAGTTGGGAAACCTCTCACCACATTGACATTGTCAACCGACTGCATATTAGGATGGTCTTGATCATTGGCATCATCATCAGAAATGACGATGTCGATGATGGTGGGCTACCGATGATCCCCCAATCGAGTGGTGCTCCTCATGACCTATGCATAAGAGGGGACCACAAGAGGTATAGTCTGAATGCAGTCATGTTGCTACATCACCCAAGTCTAGTAGTAGGGCATGATAACAAAATCTATGTGACCTAAGATAAAAAAATCGCATTGCAGGCTCCTAAGGAAATTTCCATCATCTTCCCACTTGAATAAACGGTGGGGCTATCATCTGATCTGGTCGGGCTGCAGGGTGTCAAACTACAGCTGCCAGAACTACAAGACTCTATGCCTCCATTGTCGAACTAGCTCATAATAGTGCACCATGGGTATTAAATAATCTCGGACTCGAGGATAGCCCTCAGGTCATGTATAGGTGGTGTAAGTGAAATCCCACACTTGGAGCAGGGTGCAAGATGCCAAACTCCAAAACTCATAATGTACATACCTACCCAGCTCTTGGTACATGTGTGCCAACATGCTCCTCCCCCATGCAAACATTGTCCAATGCTCCTCCATCTCATGAATAGTATATATGAGGCCCCCATGCAGGTGAGAGCCTCGTCCATCTATTGTGACCTGAGTAGCTATGGTGATCACCAAAACACAACATAATAAAGGCACAACACCATGCCCCTGCTCAAACCAATGTGTGTAAGTATGGTCGGTGTCATCACCAACATTAGTGCGACCTGAGTAGTATATGACCCTGTCGCATCGCTCATGAGTTGAGCGGGTGTCATCGATCACAACCTGTCACCCGCAGATGGGCTGAGGATGTGATAGAAATCCTCTAGGTTGATCATCATCCCATGTGGTGGGAGGTGAAAGGTCAAGGTGGTTGAGTCCCACCGCTCCATCAATGCCATCAACATGCGATCATGATAAATCATATTTGGCATGCGATAAACATGCTAGATGCCCACCCACAACAACATCTCCTCCACATGTGAAAGTTGTTGATGTTGGTCCCGCACAAGGTGAAGCACCTGCCCACCAGGGTGCTCCCTCATATCTAGATAATCTTGCAAAAAGTGAATAAGATCAGAGTAAGAAAATCTGATATGCGAAAAAATCCATGAAAATCTACTAAGGTCTCTAAGACGCGTGTGTGTTGTCTAGACGTGTGCATGCCATGTAGGTGTCTAAGATTGACATTAAATCTAGCAAGAAACCAACATGCTCGGTAGATGCCAACACGCACTGAGGTCCCCAACATGCTGGCAGGATGCCAACGTGTGAGGACGCAGGTGCGCGACAAGGACACTTGCACTCTGAATTCTTTAAAAACTCACTAACAATATTAAAAGAATTCATTCAAGGGAAGTTTAAGGACTCATCTTATCCACCTCGAAGCCCTCGCGCACATCCTCCCATAGCTGGTCCAGTCTAGGCTCCAAACAGTCTCGCTTGTGTGGCATTTTGATGACTTTTCTCTCACAAAAATCAACAAAACTCCAACAGTGAATAGTGAAAATGATCCTTGTAGGGCCCACTTGGGTATATATAGGCCCCCCTGGGGCCCATTCTTCTCAGTGATGGTGTTCCCTCCATCTCTCCTACTTTTCCCCCCACTAGACTAGTGCAAAACTAGGAGGGGGCATACAGTCACTTCTTTATCAAGTTTTTTGTCCAAATCACCAAAATTCTTCTTGATCATTCTTCTTGCCTTGGTGGCTTCTTTTTATTTTTGAGCTAACTTAAAATTTGGAGTTTTGCAAAACAAATTTTTGTGCAATTTTTTTCACAAGTGCTATATTTTTTGCTAAGTTCGACTGTTGGGGATGTCTTCAGTACTTGTCATCTTGACCTCTATGACCTCTACAATATCCTTTTTGGCACGTAAATTGATAAAATTTTAAGTTTTAGGTGGAATTTTTCTCTTCTACTTTAATGTAACTGATTTTTCTGAAATTGAGCCCACTAAAGTGGGGGCAAAATGTAATGTTGCAAAATTGCACCTAGGGCAATTTCACATTTTAGGACTTTTCTTAGCAGTTATTGGACTTAAATACATTAATGGTAACAACCTCATGGGTCAAAATTTTGTGATTCCAACTCCACGAGGTCCAATGATGAAGTCACAATAGTCCACTATCCCATTTCCCAAAAACTAGCATTTTAAATGCCTACGTGGCGCGCTAGTGTCCTAGCGGGTTTTTGAGTTTGAATCATGGAATCTCAAAATCCTAGGTTGGGACACACATCTTTGTGGTAATATTCTCGGGTGTAACAACTCCTTTCACCTCTGCATGTAACAAAACTCCCTTTTGCCCTCATTTATGGGGTTTCTCTCTCATTCGATCGATTTTCTTCTCAGTCTCACTTCATTCTCAGCCTCTTCTACTCTTGGAAATAACACTTCTACAAGTGAAGCTCTACGAATTCAATCTTCAACATCTACAGCACAAAGTTTGTAGATATTTAGAGTGAAAATTCTCTAAAACTCCAAACGCAATAAGCAGCTTATAGTCTACAAAATTGAACTTGAATCCCTCTTGTATAACGCCACAAAACTCACAATCAATATGCAGAAAATGTCGTCACATAACATCTTGAATCAACACAAAGTTTGAAAGCAATTTGCTTCTTTTAATTGACTGTAATCTGATTTACATTTAGTATTTGTGCTATAAGTTTGAAAGATTAAATTAGCTTAATTTGTGATTAGGAGTTGAGAAGAATTATAATTCTTTATACTTGTGATAATTCCCATATCAAGTGATTCTTGAATGCATTATACTTATAGACTTTGTGATGTTATACGTTGCAACTTGTTCTTAAATTATCTTTCTAAAATGGTAGATAGGATCTCAGATTCTCAAGACTTTGTGCTTGGAGATTTTTTTCCCATCCCGGAGGAGGTGACAGAAGTCTGTGCTTTCAGGAAACTTTATTTCCTCTCTCTCAATTTTATTGCAGGCTGTTGTAAGAGTTTTTCTAAAAGTTATTGTTACTTTTCTGTGAAGAGAAAAGAATATAATCTTTCCTAAAACAAGAGGAAAGGTTGTTGTTCCATCCATTTTATTTTTAGTTAGTAAAAAGGGGGAGCCTTCCCTAAATTAGGAGAGTATTATACTCACACACTGTGGCTGAAACCACAATTTTGCATATCCTCAAGGTATACAAATTTTTCAACCAACAACTCTGTCGGACTAAGGTCCCTCTAACAACCAAATATCTCTAGCAAGCATTCAACGGTACATCCGCGTGTTCAAGAGGGGGTCAAGGACTGTTGGTAATGCTCTCTTTCTCTTATCTATTTGTGAATAGATTAGATCTCTTTGTGCATCTACTATTTGATGATCAGTGTGGGTTCTCCTCCTCAAGCGGGAGTTGTTTTCACCACTTCCTTTTGTCTATTTCATTTACTCTCTATATCTATCTGGCTATCTGTGGAGGTGGGAACACCAAAATGAGAGTTTGATTGTGATAAGCCCCGAAACAACCCAAAAAATTTCCTCGTTCATTCTATGTGCAGGTTGCTAAAGCAGAGCTTAGAGGAATGATTCAAATGTTTAGCCATTTGTAAGTATCCTTTTAGATCTCCTTGTGTTTTGTCTCATTTTCTGCTTTCCATTTAGTTACTCTATTAAATAGACCTCGAACTCATGGTAGATAGTGAAGTTTTTAGTCACTCTTCCCAAGTCTTGAGTTCTTTGTTGCTTGGGATGCCAGCACATCCTTCATACCCTAGCACACCACGTTGGCATCCTGATTTTGCATTGTAGTCCATTAGACGAGAGTTATTCCTTTGGAGGCAGAGATCTAGGAATCTTACTCTCTCAGATTCTAAAGCAATCATTTTGAGATAGTGACTTTGTGTGTGATTTCTTTGTAATTTCTTCATTCGGCTAACATTGAGGTGGTTAAGGGAAGTTTTCTCCCTAGGATTCTCTTCAGAACAAAGAGACTCATGAGCAACAAATCCCCCTTATCTCACAAATATGCATCAAAATATACATTCAAGGCTATAAAAAATGAGCCAATGAATGTATATACATCATATAATCATGCTATATCAAAAATGTCTATACATAGGAGCTATCCTTTTCTCCCCAGGTCCTCCTCTCGAGGTGGTGGTGGTGGACCTCCCTTATTTGATTGGCCTACTAAAGGCCCACCTACTAATCCGCTCGGTGCAAGAGCACTCTTGTGTGAAAAATCCAGTCATTTCCAATGTAGAGGAATTGATGAATGGTACATGGTTTTTTCATATGAGGCCGCTACCATGGCCTACCCATATAATGTAGCTATAACCATTGTCCCTTGTTGAGTGACAAAGGCCTCTAATTGCTACCTCTAGGCAGTCTCATGTGCTAGCTATAGGTCTACCTATTTTTATTTTTTTCTCTCCTAGGCTAACTCAGCATGAGCTCGATCTCGCTCATGTCTATATCTATCTTGCTCCTGACAAGCAACATCTCTCTCCTGAATAGTGGTACCCCACTCGGTTGTACATTGTTGTATTAAAACTAGAGGATCCAGACCCCCTGGAGCTACTGCCACCTCAGAATCTGTACATGTGGTGGTGGACCCTATGGAGGCTGTTGGGGCATCTATCCTGAAACCTAACCAACTTGTCTTAGATTTGGCCTGGAACCTATCCTTTTCCTCTCTCCCTACCTTGGCCATGACCTCCTCCATCGACCTCTATTGGGTCTGTTATTCTAATAGGTTGATTTTGGGCCAACCATGCATCGTATATCTAAGTTGTACCGGGATCATCTGCACCACCTGTGTAAGCCCAAGGTAAAGGAGAAAGCTATGCAATCCTCCATCAACCCCTGCTAGGTATACTAGTCTAATAGGTTGATGTTGGGTGAACCATGCATCATATACCAGAGTCATACCATAATCATCTATGCCACCTATGTAAGCCCAGGGTAAAGGAGCAAGCTATGTAAAATCATTGATAACCACCTATCTCGAAACCTGACCCACCTATCTTGGAACCTAGCTTAGAATCTATTCTCTGCCTCTCTCCTTACCTTGGCCACAACCTCCTCTATCAACCCCTACTGGGTCTATAAATATAATAGGTTGATGTTGGGTGAACCATGCATCATAAACCAGAGTCATACTGGGATCATCAACACCAATTATGTAAGCCCAGGGTAAAAGAGCAAGCTATGCAAAAATTTTGATAGCCACCTACAGAACTATCTCAAGTCCCCAAGCTACAATCTCTTTGTAGGTACATGCATATACACCCCTGTAGCTAGGCTATGGGACATCATGTTGGTCCCTAAACTATCTTGCTACCTAGTTGAGGAGATATCTCTCAATAATGTGAATATGACAACCCATAAGCCACCATGTCGATCAATCATAAAAAAAATTGATTCTAGTCATCATTCTAGAGGTGGTCCTATAGCCAAGGTCTCCATATAGCTAGGGTCTCCATCTGAATATTGTCATATCGTCGATGACCCTCCTCTAGTATGCTACATTTTCCACCCCAGTGTGGTGGAATGTAGTCATGGTTGCATACCTGTATACTACTAGGTCCTCATCATCTATCTACCTCAAAGAAGTAACTGGTCTAAGCACGGTGATATGCTCCCAAGCTCATATATGCAGTAGTGTAACCTTGACAGATAAGCTTGCACCACTCATGTAGAACACCTGATGCATGTTGTGGTATAATGTGGCCAAAATGTATAGGCCACAAGCATAAGTGCATACATCCTCCATAATGCACTCCAATACTACACCCCAGCCAATGCTAAATCCTCAGCTCCTCTTGTTAGGCATCAGGAATCCCATGATAAGTCCTATGATGACCAAAGTAAGATCACTAGCACATCCTCGATATCTCCTTAGATCATTATGTCACTCTCCACCTCTAGCTAAGCAACTCCTAGTACTTGGAACATGGCATCCACGCCATGTTCCACATCATAAATCACTCTCCCTCCATGGATGGGTACTCGCAAGATGCGCTACATGTCCTTGAGGGTAATAGTCACCTTGCCTATTAGAAGGTGAAATGATGAAGTCATAGAATGCCATTAGTCAACAAGTGCAGTTAGCATCACTAAGTCTGTCTTGATCTCTGGCATGTAGCAAATGTGTTAAAGGTTGACTACTCCTAGGAACTCATCGTCCTCATCCTTGAATCTTGCTATCTGCCCTAAAATCCTTGGTCTCCTCTCATGTGAAAGCAATGGACAAAATATCTCTTGCACGTACAATGTGCACAACATCAATTCGCTAAAAAACAAGAAAAAATTCTAAGTCATGAACCCTAAAATGCAAAAGTGAGCATTTATTGAAAAGGCATCACTCTATCATGTCAACATATGTGTCACTTTTAGGGAAAAGTATCGCTAAAATGCAAAAGCACAATGGTAAAGCAAAATAATTGTTATTTAAACAAAAGTGTGGGCCTAAAACCATGTAATTGCATTGACATTTTAAATGCAAATGCATGGCTAGGTTTGTAAAAACATTAGAGTATACTAAAACCTAACGCATATGCTTTGGAATGATGCCCTAGTGTAAAGGTGTTGCTAAATTTGGAAAATGTGTCACTTACCATAATAGAAGTGTCACTAAAATAATGACACCTTTGTTTGTCCTATTCTAGTATACATTTCACTACATCAAAAAGCGTGCAAGTAATTTTTTTTGGGGTACATACCGGTGGTATTGTGTTTGTTGGTTGCTGGAAGTCTCAGACTTGGTTTGTACAACTTGGTCAACCATTTTGTTAGGTGCTTTGCAGGGTCTCTTGCAAAATCACTCTAAGCTCTCTCAAATTTCCCAATTCAAGGTGTATAAATGAGCTTGAAAGTGACCCAAACTCTTATATATGCATGGAAAACCTAGGGTTTTCATCTTGGATGCATTGCTAGACCTATGGTTTTAGCCCCAAATCTCCTTTTTCTCACTCTGTGGCCTATCATGGTTGTTCTATTAATGTCCTAAGGCTTGTTCTTTATCCTCTTTGTAGCTAAATCGATCCTACATCTTTGTTAGGAGATTGATCTGAAAGTTATTTTTTCCGCTTGATCTCTCAAGGGGGTAGATAACCAACATTTATTCTTCCATTGGGGCATAGTGGGACATTTGAAAAAAGCAAGAAATTTTGTTAATTTTTTATCTGAGTAGTGTTGTCATCCCAGGTAGCATCAGTTGTTTGATGCAATACAACAAGTACCTCACATTAAAGAGGGGAAAAATGTAGACATCTAAAAATGTCCCGATCAATATCACACACTTGATTCAATTAATAACACCATATCTATCCCGATTCGATCATTTTCATCTATTTAATTGAATAATGTCGATTGTTTAATTAAATTCATCATTTTTCCTCTATTAATCAGATAATTAATATTATGTGTTTAGTTCATCCCTTTCATTCTAATTTTCATCCCATTTGATTAAATAATCCAAATTATTTAATTAAATCCCCTAAGTCATCTCATCTGATTAAATAATGCAAGTTATTTAATTAAATGCCATGAAATCCCACTTTTGATTAAATGATCTTAGTTGTTTAATTAAATCCTAAATTCTCTCCACTTCCATAATTAAATAATTTATTCATTAGTTAATTGATTAATATCTTTTAATTCCTCCAATCATTGAAAGAATATTCTCATGGAATGTTCCTCCAATTTGAATTCAAACATTTCCCTCCAAATGGAAATATCTTCTCGACCTTCCTAAAATTATGGGATTGCAATTGTCTCAATCAATTTGATCCCTTGATTAGAATCATTGATCCATGTCAATGTTCAATCTCATCCATGGATTTGATCTTTGAACCATGTCATTTCCTCTCATTGAATTCTATCCATTGATTAGCTAATTTGATCCTAGCCATTCATTTCTCCAAAAAGCCTATAAATAGTCCTCATTTCTATTAGAATTTCATTCACAAGCCTTTTAGTAATTGCACTATAGCCATTTTCATACCCACCTTTGAGATCAAATCACCATTTGTGAATCAATTATACCTCATTTAGCATCAAATCCACCATTAATGCTTTGCATCGACAATGGATTAGGAAAAGGCTGAGCATTCCACATCAATCCAACACTAATCCCCCAATGGGATGAGGTTTGCACATGTTTAATTAGGTGTTTCATTTGAATTATTAGTTCATTTGATGTTTTAATGGCATCTTAATTAACCTTTGCTAGAATTTCATCGGGAATGTGGTTTAGCTAGATCAATTGTTTGTTTACTTGGTTTATTTCAATTGTAATTGATATTTCTAACTTCCATGTTCATAGATATCAACACATCAAGGTGAATATTCTCTCCTTGTTTGGTAGGTACACACAAAATATGTAGAGGCATAATCAAGTGTTTCACCCTTTTATTCTTTATATACTTGAAATGATAAATGTGAACTTTTCTTTTGTGCTCTTAATTTACATACATTCTATATATTGCATGCTAATGTTATAACTAGACTTGTGCTTCTTTAGGGATTTTTTCTTTAGATATATGCATTTTGATGAGTGGGAAGCAAACCCTCATCATGGTTTAGATGTACATTCACCCTTCACTTCATCTTCTACTCTTCAAGCTCCTCGATGCTACCTATTTTAACTATGACTAAAAACCCACCTTTATCTTCTTCCCAAGTTCATAATTCCCTAATTAAAATTAATGAAATTCCCTCTAAATATTATAGATTTTTAAATTTAACTAAAATAACCCACCTTTATCTTCTTCCCAAGTTCATAATTTCCTAATTAAAATTAATAAAATTTCCTCTAAATATTATTGTGATACCACTGGTCTACTTCTTGAGTTTAATTTCTATACAATTTAACATCAAGAACAATAAGGATTCCTTTATAAAATATCTCCTCCATCTTCCTTCTTTTCTTTTTACTACAACCAAATTATTCATATATTTTTATCTACCATTGATCATACACAGGTGAATTCCACCACTACCAATTCCATCAAATAAAAAGAAGGTTATGTCAATTACACAAACTTGTTCTCACTCATTGATCACTCACTACTTAACTAGAGTCATTTTCTAAGATCTCATCTACCCAAACCACTCTGATAATTCCCAAGCTCTCCATAGTTATTCCCCCTTGCTTTCCCTACCAATAACTTAGATAATTTTGAAATGCTCTAGCTTTTCATTTATAAAATGAGACACTAACATTGGAAAGATGCTAGTGTCTATCACAAGTTTCTAGAATTTTCATACTCATTATATTCTTATTGCATAACTTAATTCCTATAACAATAATCATTCTAAGGATTTAGAGCTACATATAATGTTTCTTTTGTGTAATAATACATATCACCACCAAGACTTCAAACTAATATTGGAGCTTCATGAGGGTGTATTTTATAATGCTACATTTTCGCTAAGTGTTTATTACAAATAACATTCAACTTACATGATACTTATACTCAACATCCCTACCAATCCCCTAATACATACTAGGCTAGTGTAGGAAAACATAAAATATCATAGTAGTATGACTCTATGTTTCATCAACACTAAACAAAGAGATTGGAAGGTCATTGACATAGACACCAAAAATAGATAGGAATTATGATTACTACATGCCACCCAAAGTTCATAGAGATGCCCACTTCTTTGACATCCCTTGAACTAGACACTTACTTACACAAAGACACCATTGATAATTAACCTATTAAATTCGATAATTTCACTTCCTCATGCCTTGGCACTAAGATACCTAATCTTTCTAGCACATCATCCTTAACACCTTTGAATATACAACAATTAAATTTCTTACCTATCATTTGATCACCTAAGCATATCATAATTTCTCACCTAATTTTTTAAGATGGAAACACCACACTTGTTGAGGGCACCATTAGTATTCACATGGGTTTCATAAACGACATACAAATCTTTAAGGTTGGAGACTCCCTAGATAAAATATAGAGATAAAAATAAAATTTTGATCTCCTCATTGAATATAAGATGATATTTGCTTAAAGCTATGGGGACCTACCCAATCTAAACACTAGAGTGTGGTTCATTACATTACCACATATCCTAATGCTATCTAATGAAACAAAAGAAGATATTTTCCATGTTTAATTAACAAATTGCTCAAATTGATATAAAAAACTTTTGGAAGAAAAAGATGTATAGCCCATTAATTATTTTGAGTGGGTCCATAATGTTGTCATTATCAAGAAAAAAACAACTAAGGAACTGCATGTGTTTTGATTTTTGAAGCATCAATTTAGCTTGTCTTAAAGATAAAATTTCCTTACCATCCATTGATGTTAATTGATGGAACTATGAGGTTTAAAATGCTTACATTGATGAATTTTTTTTATAAACATATTATTATCAACACCAAGAACCAACATAAGACCATCTTTGCTACATTATGGGAGACCTACTGTATAAATTCATGACCGCTAGCCTAAAATGTATAAATGCAACTTATTAGTGCACCGTAACACAAATTTTCATGATCTTATGTACAAAATAGTTGATCTACCAAACAAATATTATAAATGTAATAATCATATTATCAAATTTCTATGTATATTAAATTATAATAGAGAACACAAACTTCATTTAAATCACAATAAATGTTATTCAAAATCACTCTAATTCTTTTTTATCAAATTCAATCTCTAGACACAATATCTATGTTGACCCAATAAAAATAATTATAGATATGTAGATATTAGAAAAAGACTCAAAATTAAAAAAAAATCTTAGAAACATCAAAATCATCCACCAATTTATTTCCACGACTTACCCTTATCAATTATCTTCCCAAAAAATTTACCAAATTAATTTGGACACCCATTTATTTTAAGGTCTTTGTCAACATTATAATACCCTTCCTCTCTTCACCCACTCTTTGTACTCTGATGTCACTAGACAATTCTTATTTTATAACTTAAAGTAAATTAGGGGATGCTTGGTCATGGATGTGAATGTGCTATATGCCGCATCAACCGATGCTTGACCATGGATGTGAATGTGCTATATGCCGCATCAACTGATGCTTGACCATGGATGTGAATGTGTTATATGCTACATCAACCGACGCTTGACCATGGATGTGAATGTGCTATACACCGCATCAATTGATGCTTGACCATAGATGTGAATGTGCTATATGCCACATCAACTGATGCTTGACCATGGATGTGAATGTGCTATATGCCACATCAACTTCACCCTTTTAGACTCTGAGATGTTGTTAGTCCAAGGATAGAGAAATGTACCTCTAAATTCTATTCAATCCACAAATATTTCTTGTCTATTATGCATTCCTTATAACATAATCATCAAATGGATGGCATTCCTTGTGGAATTTCACATCTACATCATATGAAAAAAATCCATAAAAGGGAAAGTTATAGCGGAGTAACTAGGGGTAGTTAGTGAAATCTTACTTGTTCAAGATATCACGCGTCTCTCTTACACGATACCAGACAGCAACCCATACGCACCTAGGACGTCAAATTATTAGGTTACGTCTATAACATGGTTACCGAATTTGACCGCCAGATGTCATGGTGGCACTGACTCAAGAGTGGTTCTTACCGATCCTTAAGGTCGCATGTTCCGTATAGAATTTAGACTATTTTAAGCTAGGTTTGGTCGCAGCTAAGGCGAGTCTCTTTTCTTCATACATGTGCATAAGATGTTGTCTTTGTCAAAGTTTGTAAGAATATTTATAAAAAAATATTTATTAAATATATTTAGGTTATAAAATATTTTATAATTCATTATGTTCTATCTATATTTAGGTTATATAATATATTATTGATAAGATTGGATTTTGTTATATTAATTTAAGTAGAAATGTTTGGAAAGTAAATTTAAGATTGTTAATTCAAGAGTGTTTCAAATTTTTGGATCTTGTTTATTTGGAACGTTTGAATATAAAAATTTGAAGTTGTAATGAAATGATAGGATCTTGTAGGTTCATATTGTAAGAAATATAAATAATAGAGTTGTCTTAATATTATTTTGGTTGCAATGTTGGAGGAATACTTGCATGTTACATGATAAGAGAAACATATAACTTAATTCATTTGAAGATATAGACTAAGCGAATGTTCCAAAGCACATAGACTAAGTGAATTGTTCCAAAGTTAATTGTGGGAGTATTTTTATCTTTCTATAGGTGTATTAGCTTCGTGCCCGAGTTTTTTGAGGCCCAAGGTGCAACACTAGAAGATGATGACCCAACACTATTAAATATAGTAAAAGGATGTCATAACATTGATTGGTTTTAGATAGAGATACAAAGAGTATCTATTCTAACTTTAATTTGACAAACTTTATCATGCCTAGCCATAGTTGGTTAAAGTAATAGAGGTGGTAGCCTATTAGGTTTCTACATTGTAAATAAAAAATGACATTGGATTACTTTGGAGTTAAGGAACATCATCGTTCCTAAAACTTGATAGGAATCTTAGTGAACAAATAAAAAGAAGGGAGAAAAAGTATATCTTAGAGGTTAAAACACAAGTAATCATGAATACTTGTTGATATTGATGAGAAATCTAAGATATTTGGCTTCTTAGACACAAAACTTTGTCTCTCAACTTGACAAGGTTATTTGATTGAAATAATTGTTGGTTTATGCTCACAAAATAGGTATAATTTTGTTACCTTACAATTTCTTGCACAATTATAATCAAATGAAGTATATTGTCAACAAACATGCTATTTATGGTGCTGGTGAGAGGCAAGTGGTGGAGGAAGCTTCGGTTGACAAGGCTGTTGGTTCACAAAATTTTTTGGTTAATGAGGTAAATGTGGCTGGGCCCGGTGCTAGAACTCGCAATAAGACCAAGATGTAGGCTAGGGTCCCTGATAAAGATATGTTTGAAGTTATGAATGATCATCATAAGACTATTGAGAGCGACATGGTAGCTGCAAATATTCTAAAAAATATCTAGTTCTACTCTTTTTTTCCTTCCTTTTTGGTTACTTTTGTGCTGATGGTTTGTTGTGTTTGGGTTGTTGTTTGCTTTGTTTAGTTATCTTTCACTTCAACTGCTCTTTTTTATAAAGGGTTGCAGGCCCCTTCAAAACCTGTTTACCTCTAATAAAAAACAAACATGCTATTTATGCGAGTAAAGATTCCATAGTTTACATGATTATTTATGATTTTTTGTGTGTAAGAAGAACATAATCATTAATGTTTATAATAATTTTAATTTAAACAACACAAAATATAATATAATTTTAAATTGTGTAAATGCTATTTGGAGGAGGCTAAAAGCATGCTAAAGATAACTAAAACCTAAAAGTCTACAATGTAGTTCAAGTAGTAAAATATGAAGTAAAATAGTACATCATCAATAATTATAGTGAGTTATAATATCATATACAAATTCAAGACAAGAAAAAGAGTATTAGAATAAAGTCCTTAGAAGAAAGCCAATCAAACAAGTAGAAAAAAATAGCAATTAAGGAATTTTGAACCATACATTAAATAATCTAAAACAAAGAGAACATAGATAAATTATTAAAAAATAAATTAAATTAAGAGCAACAATCATTGAAAGGTTGCATGGAAGAGTGGGAGAAGATTAAGAATTGAGGAACCCAACCTCTAAAAACCAGGTCCTTGTCTTTCACTATCTCTTGGAAACCTTGTGAGAGAATGGCCTTAGCATTTGCATTGCCAAGTGAGTCTTCTAACCAAAATGAAGGGCTCCTCACTCACATTCAATCTTATTGCTATTTATCCAATCTTATTATTAAACAAAATTGTCTTGCCACTAAAGAACATGTATACAACAAGCCTCTCTTTGCAAGTGTCAAGCCACTATAAATACAACAAGCCATTGATTGAAATTAGGTTTCCTCTCTACAAATTTATCTCTTGCTTGTTGTGGAATAGAAGAGGGGGAGGAAGAGGGCCCACATACTAGATAGTGTGGCTTGAATTTGTCCTCACTTATGATTCATAGTCGTGTTGCACGAACATAAATCTCTAGTGTTATTTCAAAGGCTTGACAATGTTCCAAAATATATGAAACATGTCATAAAATCCTTCCAATTTATGGTAAGAATATTAGTTAAACAAATTTATAAAAGTAATATACTCGAGAAATCATTGAAATCTCATGAAAAAGCATTAGGTTCTAGCTAATCATGAATTTTTTGGGCTCTATTTTCTTTTTTGAGCAACTTAAGTTCACATTGCATGCTCTAGTTACACCAACATATCATATTTTAAATTAAATATCGACTTGCATTACTCCCTTATGAAATATATCAATGGGACCACTTCTCACATTCTTATAGCTTATTTCCATTAGTTAATAAAAAATATTTTCAAATGGAAGAGAGATTAAATTTATAACTCACCATGTTAAGCTAAATTTTTGAAGCCAAATTTGTGGCATTTGTGTTAATCTAGAAACACAAAAGTTACATTTTATATTCTTGAGGAATAATATGTAAATTATATTGTTATCAATGTTTTTCAAGTGTGGAAATTAATGCATTTGTTTCCTAAATTGATAAATTTATTTTCCATTCTTTTAGGTAAATATTGTGCCAATTTTAAATTCTTCTTTTAGTTTATAAAACATGATTTTCTCTAATTGTAAAACTTAAAAAAAGGTCTATCAAGGGCATAAAATTATTAAAGCATCTCTCCTATTTTCTTAAAGTTACCATTGCTTAGTGCACATATAATACTTGTAAGAGAGGGGGACCAACCACATTCAAGGCCCCAGGTCATGGAGGGCCAAGAGCAGAAGGCCACCCTAACTTACCTCAGCTTGATGGGGTGTTAGAAAATGTGAGACGAGAATGATGAGGACTATGAAGTCCTTCAATCACCCTATAGACCCGAAATACAGGATGGGGCTAGGCGAACTGGTTTTCGAGCTCAACATGAGTCAAGAAGCTCTCTGCCTGAGAATAGAAGTGCGGTCCTGGGATGACAGCACGATGCATTGGCTTCTCTCAAGTGCATTGGTGTCTGTACGACCAGACAACTGAAGAGACAAGGTTAACCTAAGAAAAACAAGCTAATGACTCAACTAACTACTACTAAAGGGCTAAAATAACGTTATTAAGTAAACAAAATACTCTTTAATATGATAAAGTAAAAATGCGAGAGTTAGGGTGGCAAGAATGATCTCACAAAGAAATTCATTTGCCGGCTAGCTCCCAAAAGCATGTTCACCTACACACAAAGAGGAGGAAAAATGTTGGGTGGATGTATAGCCCGAGTCTGCCTCAATCAAACCCCCAAACCCCCGTTTAGGTGTTTCCACCTCTATGGACAACCAAGAAAGCAAGTATGATAAAGAAAGTAATGTAAAGTAGAACACTAAAACACTACAAAACAATAAATATGCTTACTCAACCAAGTAATAGAGGAGAGGAAAGGGAAGCTTAACACCTCCACCAAAAGCACTCAAGGATAATGGAGGAGAGAATGAGAGTAGTTGAACCTTTACTGCAATGGTGTTGTCCCAAGCTTGCTCTACTAAAGTGATGGAGTGAAGTTATTGCTACCAAGGAGTGCAAAAGTGCCGTTAGAAGTGCTTGGAATGCAAGAAAAGTGCGAAGAAGTTGATCTGAAAGCTTGGAAGAAGATGAAATGCATGTAGAAGGAGGGAATTTGAAGGAGATGAAGAAAATGACCATATTCAAGTTGGTCAGCCAAAGGGGGCATTACAAGTCGACTGCCAATAAGAAGTGTAATGCCTCTACAGGTTTAGCCACCGGAATCTGCCAGGGACATAAGCATGTTGGGCGGATGTCTACGTGCCGTGTGGGCGTCCTCGACAGAAATTCCCCCACTGACGCTCAAAACAGGCACCAAGTGGAATGAAAGCAGCGGGCTTAGGTGTAATTAAGCCTCTGAACTTGGTTTTCTAAAGTGGAGAAAGGAAAAAGGGGAATTTGCATAAAGGGTGCAAATTCACTCCTATACATTTTGCCCCCACTTTAGCGAGCATGAATACTGATGAGTGCTTTAGTAAAGTAGATCAAAGAAGAGTAGGGTTAGAAATGTATACCTGAACCATCAAGGAAGCAGACCACAATCTAACGAACCTGAAGGTACAGGACAAGCGAAGGACTTCATAGCTTCTCAGAACTATGAAGTTGAAGAAAGAAAGCATCTAACAAGCTCGTGGACCTGCAAGGAGGCAACCCCCAAGATCTCTCACATGAAGGAAGCCCCATGAGGTAAGTTCCTTATAGGCCCGTAGACCTACAAGGAAGGTGTCCCCCAAGAACTCTCACATGGAGGATACCTGGGAAGCATCTCCCAAGATCTCTCACATGGAGGAAGCCAGGAAAGCACCATACAGACCAATAGACCTATAGGGAAGGTATTCTCTAAGATCTCTTGCATGAAGAATACCTAAGGAAGTTCCCTACAAACCCACAAACCTGTAGGGAAAGTAACCCCCAAGAACTCTCGCATGGAGGAAACCTAAGAAAGCGCCCTACAAACCCGCAAACCTACAGGGGAGCCACCCCCAAGATCTCTCACATGGAGGAAGCTCAAAGGAAGTGCCCTATAGGCTCTCAGACCTACAAAGAGGTATCCCCCAAGATCTCTTACATGGAGGAAACCTAGGAAAGCGGACTCCATAGAGTCAGGAAGCAACAATGTAGGCATGTAAGTGGACGGTTTCACAAACCATTGACAATTTGGAAGACTTTCAAAGGGGTCCCTTGGGAACCCATCGTGAAGAAGGGGTCCACTCAAGGGATGCACAATTCGAAAATAGATATTCTCTTTCTCAAATTGATCCATCATCAAGGAATCCTTTTGAAAGATGTTCATTTCATCAAGGAATTTGAAAGGAAGAATATGCTCCCACATGAGGGGAAGGTCAAAGTTGTTCCCGCTTCAGAGGAAGGTTCTTAAGTCCTTTCTTTACGAACCCATGATGAAGGAAACATGTTTTGTTAGGGTTCCAAGTTGAGAATGTGATTCTGAAGAAAGTTTGTGAAGATTCTCAAGAAAAGATTCATTGGCAACGAATGCATTCTCTGAAAAATTGAAATGTTGAAGAGAGGCATTGTCACACATGAGAGGGGAAACTCAAGAAAAGAAGAAAGAAAAATAAAGAGAAAGCAAAGGAGAAAACACAAACAAAGGGCACAAGGGGATCCGGTTCAGCGGGGTCAGATCTATCCATGCTCATATAAATAATAGGTAACCGTGGTGCAAGGAAAAATATCATCAATCCCCAAAATATCAGATCAGGAAGAATGCACAGCAAACAAAGTAAAAATAAAAAACTGGGTCAACATGGAAGGGAAGCCTTAATGCCCCCAACGCTTTGCATCATCCCTAATTTATTGAAAATAAAGCATAAACATGGAAGAATGATGATACAAATAGAGGAAGGTTTATGACACAAAAACCATGCATGTATCCAAGCACCAACAAGGGTGACAAGGGTAATCCAAGCACACATAGCATGAACATGGGGGAAGACATCACAATACACATACATAAGATCAAGAAGGGGTCTCCTCCTAACATTGACCGACCAAGAGGTTGTCCACTTCCCACTCTAGATCATCGTAGGGGGGAGGAGGATGAGCCTGTAGTGGTAGGATGTTAAGAGGAGGAACGTTTGACCCTCCTACAACAAGGTCTAAGGAAGAAGGCCTTGCAAGGTCTTTTTTGCCGAGCTCTTATGGAGCTAGGGTTAGCAATTTTGCAAATCGCTGACAAGGACAAAAATTCATCCACAAAATTAAACATGCACCCCACAGGAGTGTCATGTTTAACTTCAGTGGATAGGGTAGGCTATGCCTAAGATTCACCGCTAGGCTCACCGGATGACTCGGGAGTGGTGACGAACTCAGGAGAAGCCAGGACTGGTTCTGTCACTAGGACAAAATAAGTGAGCATGAGACCACCCTGTGAAGAAGGTGGGATCCTCTTAGGTCCTTCACTGCTAGAAGGACCACACTCCACCTTTTGCTTGGTTAGAGGAGATGAACTCCCCATAGATGAGGCTAGAGGCATGGAGGAAGAGGAAGAAAGAACCACACTAGATACAATTGAGGTATTAATCATATCCACGAGCTTTGGGAAAGGATGGATATCTGGAATGGATATCTGCAAAGGCAACTCCACCGAGGGAGCAATGAACACTTGTACCCCCTTGGGGTTAGGCACATTCATACTCGCAATGGAAGCTGAAAGAAACACAAGACTAGACTAAAGAGAAGTAGAAGGAAGGGGAGAGGAGGACACTGCAGGAGGCCTTGAAGTAGGGGCGGTCATCTCTTCCTCCTTCCTTTGTGAGGTAGCCTGCTTAGCCAAGAAAGCCTTTTACCGGTGCTTGCGCTTGCAAGCACGACGGTTTCTACGACTCTTTGAGTTGGAGGCTGGAGGCTACGAAGGAGCAAAAGGATCTCACTCAACCATGGGAACGTCCACCATGGTTATCTCTAGCGAAGGAACATATTCTTGAATGGGAGCAGGAGAAGCAGGACGAGGAGCAGCAGGGGGAGTCAGCTCAAGAGCCTTGGCAATGAGCCTCTTCCCGCTCAATATTTTGGAAGCAGGAGTAGTAGGAGGCTGCAGAGGTTGAGACAAAGAGGACTCTCCATGGGAGACCTTCTTCCTGTTATACCAAATGGGTCTAGGCTTCGTTGACAGAACATGAAGTTCAAATGCAGGACACTTGGGCTTTCGCCAAGCGAGCACCATAGGATACTCCCGCAAGCATGAAACATAATTTGACAGTACCATAGCAGAGTGAGAAGAAGCGTCAGACTGACCAGTGGAAGAGGAAGAAGGAGGATATTGGGAGTGCTTCTCTTCTTCATTCCTACGTGCCTTAGTGGCATCATTGTCATCTTTTAAGCAAGCCCTATGTGAAATAGCGTAAGGCAACGAAGGGTATCTCACTTTCGGCCTTAGGAAACCTTTCTTATAATTTTGATACGTCTAGTGTAGAAGGTCCATCATAGGTGGGAGAGGACCAATGGGTGTAGGCCAAGAGTGGTCCAAGTAGTAGCTACCACGAGCAACCAGTGGTTTATAATTAGTGTCATGAATTACATGTACGAAACCCTCGAGGATAAATTTTAAACATTTATGCATGACCGAGGGTACTATGTTCATAGCCACTAACCAAGGGATACCCAACTTCACCCTAAAGAACTAAGACCTAGGGATAATGTCAAACAAGAGTTTCATAGATTTAGGTCCAACCAAGACCGACAGGACAATACTACCCAAAGGGGGCATGGAAAGCCCATCATGTGTGCAGATGGTACTCACAGGTGCATCATACCCATATTTATGTAAGAATTTAATCCACATGATCTCGAATATTATGTTTACTTGTGATTTCAGATCAACGAGAACACTTGCTACGATGTTTCAATTGATCTATGCGGGGATATAGAGAGGAAATGGTTACCCATTAAAACCCATCAGTTGGTACTGTGATGTGAAGGTTATACTAGTACCACTGGCCACATGCTGCACAAAGGGGATAGGTTGATGTAGGAAGGAGGCCATTATGCACACTAGACGATACTTCCATAGAGTCCCTAAAGGTTAAAGGATAAGACAATGACCCGATTAAATTTTTGTTATGCAACACCTTTGGAACCTTTCGACTATGCCAACTAGGGGTCATAGGTTGGGTTGTAAGGTGACACCCTCACAACACTCACACCTACAACACTCCTATAGTACAATGAAAGGAACTGTTAGTATCGTAAAACAGAACCAAAGTGGTTCACATTAGGTTCACTAGAAATTTAAGAGAGGGGGACCAACCACATTCAAGGCCCTAGGTCATGAATGGCCAAGAGCAGAAGGCTGCCCTAACTTACCTTGACTTGACGTGGTGTTAGGAAATGCGAGATGAGAATGATGACGACTATGAAGTCCTTCAATCACCCTATCGACCCAAAATATAGGATGGGGCTAGGAAAGTTGGTTTTTGGGTTCAACACTATGCCTTAGGAAGCTCTTTTCCCGAGGATGGAAGCACGGTCCTGGGATGACAATGCGACACACTAGTGTCTCTCAAGTGTGTTGGCATCCGTACGACCAAACAACTAAAGAGACAAGGCCAAACCTAAGAAAACAAGATAACGACCCAACTAACTACTATTAAAGGGCCAAAATAATGTTAGTAATTAAACAAAATACTCTCTAATATGATAAAGTAAAAATGTGAGAGTTAGGGTGGCAAGAATGATCTCACAAAGAAATTTGTTCGTTAACTAGCTCCCAAAAGCATGTTCACCTACACACAAAGAGGAGGAAAAATGTTGGGTGGATGTATAGGGGCCTGCCTCAGTCAAACCCCTATTTAGGTGTTTCCACCTCCGTGGATAGCCAAGAAAGAAAGTATGATAAAGAAAGTAATGTAAAGTAGAACACTAAAACACTACAAAACAGTAAATGTGCTTACTCAACCAAGTAATAGAGGAGAGGAAAGGGAAGCTTACCACCTCCACCAAAATCACTCAAGGCTAATGGAGGAGACAATGAAAGTACTTGAGCCTCTTCTATAATGGTTTTGTACTAAACTTTCTCTACCGAAGTGATGGGGTGAAGTTATTACTGCCAAGGAGTGCAAAAATGTTGCTAGAAGTGTTTGAAATGCAAGAAGAGTGTGAAGAAGTTGATCTCAAAGCTTGGAAGAAGTTGAAATCCATGTAGAAGGAGGGAATTTGAAGGAGAGATGAAGAAAACGGCCATACTTGTGTTGGTCGGCCAAAGGGGGCGTTACAAGTCGACTGCCAATGAGAAGTGTAACACCTCTGGGTGATCCCACAATACTAGTTTACAATTTTTGGCCAAACTGGACACTGAACTAATTTTTTCTAACTAAATCTTCACTTTTGGGCACCTATAGCAGCTAAACCGTGAGGAATTTGAAGATGATGAAAACTAGTGATTTGTGAAATTTTATCTGTAGATTCTAAATATATTCTTTTCAAAAAAATTTGAATCAGATTGCACTTCTTTTTCCATCTCCTTCAAAAACTAGTTTTTTTAAGCAAACACCATTTTTAAGGAGTGATGCTCACCGTATAACACATAACGTTTTTTCCATGAAGGATAAAATTCTAATTTTTTTGAATTTAGATTTGTAACTATGATATTTAGTGATCCAAATGGTTTCATAGTGTTTTATTGAATATTTTTTCCTTAATCAGGTTTTGAAGTCAAACCAATTACAATTCAGACATAGGCAAACTATAACACAACTTTTTTTGTTTGTATCAAAATTCAATTTTTTTCTTGTTGGATCAAGGACTTTAATATCTAGTGCACTCATATTTTTCATATTTTTTTTGATAATCTTCTATTTTTCCACATGTGCAGAACAAAGAGCTTGATTTTCGGTGAAAATCCTACATTCACAAGAAATAAAAAATAAATATAATAATAAAATTAAATTTATTTAAGATTATACTTTTTGGGAAGCTTATAATAAAGACTACATACTTACAAAAAGTAAATTTTAAATGAATTCATTTGATCCCCCAAAAGGTAAATCAAAAGTGGTTTTTTATCAGCATTTTGATAGGTGTGAAGGAGACTTTGTTATAGGTATGGTTTTAAACTAGCGAGATTCTATCTAAGGGAGTTTGATCTAAGGTAGTTTGATCAAACCCTCTTCAATTGGAATGCTTTAAATGGAACTTTTTAAGGCTTAAATCATTATATTTTCTAAAAATATGTGTTTTAAGCAAAAAATAGAATCTCCCAGAAATTGTAAACTAGTTTTATGGGATCACCCCTCTGTAGGTTCAGCCGTAGGAATTTTCCTGGGACGTAAGCACGCTGTGTGAACATCTATGCATTGTGCAGGCATTCCCAATAGAAATTCCCCCGCCAACGCTTAAAATAGGTGCCAAGTGGAATGAAAGCAATAGGCTTAGGTGTAATTAAGCCTCCAAACTTGCTTTTCTAAAGTGGAGAAAGGAAAAAGGGGAATTTGCGTAAGGGGTGAAAATTCACTCCTATACATTTTTCCCCAGTTTAGCAAGCACAATTATTGATAAGTGATTTGGTAAAGTAGATCAAAGAAGAGTAGGGTTAGAAATGTATACCTGAACTGTCAAGGAAGCAGGCCACGATCTAACGAACCTGAAGGTGCAAGACAAGCGAAGGACTTCATAGCTTCTCAGAACTATGAAGCTAAAGAAATAAAGTGTCTTACAAGCCCATAGACCTACAAGGAGGCAACCCCCAAGATCTCTCACATGAAGGAAGCCTCATGAAGTAAGTGCCTTACAGACCCACACACCTACAAGGATGGTGTCCCCCAAGAACTCTCACATGGAGGATACCTAGGAAGTGTCCCCCAAGATCTCTCACATGGAGGAAGCTAGGAAAGCACCCTATAGACCTATAGACCTATAGGGAAGGTATTCTCCAAGATCTCTCGCATGAAGAATACCCAAGGAAGCACCCTACAGACCCATAGACCTATAGGGAAGGTAACCCTCAAGATCTCTCTCATAAAGGAAACCCAAGAAAGCACCCTATAGACCTGCAGACCCATAGGGGAGCCACCCCCAAGATCTTTTGCATGGAGGAAGCTCAAAGGAAGTGCCCTACAAGATCTCAAACCTACAGGGAGGTATCCCCCAATATCTCTCGCATGGAGGAAACCTAGGAAAGCAGACTCCACAAAGTCAGGAAGTGGCCATGTAGGCAAGTAACCAGATGGTTACACAGACCATCAATAATTTGGAAGACTTTCAAAGGGGTCCCTTGGGAATTCATCATGAATAAGGGGTTCACTCAAGGGATGCAAAATTTGAAAGTAGATATTCTCTTTTTCAAATTGATCCATCATCAAGGGATCCTTTTGAAAGATGTTCACTTCATCAAGGAATTCAAAAGGAAGAATATGCCCTCATGTGAGGGGAAGGTCAAAGTTGTTCCTGCTTTGGAGGAAGGTTCTTAAGTCCTTTCTTTACGAACCCATGATGAAGGAAACATGTTCTGTTAGGGTTCCAAGTTGAGAATGTGATTTTGAAGATTCTCAAGAAAAGATTCATTGGCAACAAATGCATTCTCTAAAAATCAAAATGTTGAAGAGAGGTGTTGTCACACATGAGAGGGAAAACTCAAGCAAAGAAGAGATAAATATAAAGAGAAAGAAAAGAAGAAAACACAAACAAAGGGCATAGGGGGATCTAGTTTAGCAGGGTCAGATCTGTCCATGCTCATATAAATAATAGGTAACTACAGTGCAAGGAAAAAGATCATCAATCCCCAACCAGATCAAGAAGAATGCACAAAAAAAAAAGTAAAAATAAAAATTTGGGTCAACATGGAAGGGAATCCTAAATTACCCCAACACTTTGCATTGTCCCCAATTTATCAAAAATCAAGCATAAACATGGAAGAATGATGATACAAATAGAGGAAGGTTTACGACACAAAAACCACTGTTGTATCCAAGCATCAACAAGGGAGATAGGGGTCATCCAGGCACACATAGCATGATCACGGGGGAAAAAATCACAACACACACATAAGATCAAGAATGGGCCTCCTCCTAACATTGATCGACCAAGAGGTCATCTGCTTCCCACTCTAGATCATTGTATGGGGAAGGGGGATGAGCCTACAATGGTGGGATGTTAAGAGGAGCATCTGACCCTCCCACAACAAGGGCCAAGGAAGAAGGCCCCACAAGGTCTTCTTCGAAGGTCAACAATTTCATGAAGAACACTGACAAGGCCAAAAATTCATCCACAAAATTCAACATGCATCCAATAGGAAATAGGAGCACCATGTTTAACTTCAATGAACAGGGCAGGCTGTGCCTTAGATTCATTGCTAGGCTCACCGAATGACTCAGGAACAGTGACGAACTCAGGAGAAGCCAAGACTAGTTTCGTCACTAGGACATAACAAGTGAGTACGAGACCACCTTGTGAAGAAGGTGGGCTCCTCTTACATCCTTCACTACTAGAAGGACCACACTCCACCTTTTGCTTGGTCGGAGGAGACGAAATCCCTACAAATGAGGCTAGAGGCATGGAGGAAGAGGAAGAAAGAACTGCAGTGGATACAACTATGGTATTAATCATATCCATGGGCTTTGGGAAATGCTAGATGTCTGGAACAAATATTAGCAAAGGTGGCTTCATCGAGGGAGCTATGAGCACCTGTACCCCCTTGGGGTTATGCATATTCATACTCGCAGTGAAAGTCAAAAACAACGTGGGACTAGACTGAAGAGAAGCAAGAGGAAGGTGAGAGGAGGAAACAACAAGAGGCCCTAAAGCAAAGGCAATCGTCTCTTCCTCATTCCTTTGTGAGGCAGCATGCTCAGCCAAGAGAGCCTTTCATTGGCACTTGTGCTTGCACGCAAGGTGGTTTCTATGACTCTTTGAGTTGGATGTTGGAGGCTACAAAGGAGTAGAAGGCTCCTGCTCAACCATGTGAATGTCCACCACGACCGTCTCCAGTGCAGGAACAAATTCCTAAATGGGAGAAGGAGAAGCAGGTCGAGGAGAAGCAAGGGGATTTGGTTTAAGAGCCTCAACAACGGGCCTCTTCACGCTCGCTATTTTAGAAATAGAAGTGGTAGGATGCCACGAAGGTCAAGAAAAAGAGGGATCTCCACAAGATACCTTCTTCCCATTATATTGAATGGGTGTAGGCTCCATTTGTAGAATAAGAAGTTCAAATGCAGAACGCTTGGGCTTTCGCCAAGTGGGCACCATAGGATTCTCCCACCAACATGGAACAGAATCTGATGGCACCACAACAGAGTGAGAAGAAACATCAAACTGACTAGTGAAAGAGGAAGAAGGAGGATCTCGGGATTGATTCTCTTCTTCCATCCTATGTGCCTTAGTGGCATCGTTGTCAGCTTTTAAGCAAGCCCTATATGAAATAGCATAAGGTGACAAAGCGTATCTCACTTTTTTCCTTAGGAACCCTATCTTATAATTTTGATACATCTTGTGCAGAAGGTTTGTCCTAGGTGGGAGAGGACCAATGGGCACAAGCCAAGAGTGGTCCAACGAGTAGCTACCATGAGCAACCAGTGGATTATAGCCGGTGTCATGAATTACATGTACAAAACCCCCATGGATAAATTTTAAACATTTATGCAAGACCGAGGGTACCACGTTCATAGCCACCAACCAAGGGATACCTAACTTCACCCTAAAGAGCTCAGACCCAAGGATAATATCAAACATGAGTTTCACAAATTTAGGTCCAACCAAGACCAACAAGACAATACTACCCAAAGGGGGCATGAAAATCCCATCATGTGTGCAGATGGTACTCACAGGTGCATCATACCTATCTTTATGTAGGAAGTTAATCAACATGATCTCCTCAATTATTATGTTTACTTGTGATGTCAAATCAATGAGAACACTTGCTACGATGTTTCCATTGATTTGTGCAGGGATATAGAGAGGATATGGTTCCCTATTAAAACCCATCGACAAGCCCTATGATGTGAAGGTTATACTAGTACCATTGTCCACAGGCTGTGCAGAGGGGATAGGTTGATGTAGGAAGGAGGCCATTACACACACTAGATGATACTTCCATAAAGTCCCTAAAGGTTAAAGGATAAGACAATGACCCAATTAAGGTTTTGTTATGCAACACCTTCAGAACCTTTCGACTACACCAACTAGGGGTTGCAGGTTGGATTGTAAGGTTACAGCCTCACAACACTCACACCTACAACACTCTTAGAGTACGAGAAAAGGAAATGTTAGTATCAAAAAATAAAACCAAAATGGTTCACATCAGGTTCACCAAAAATGTAAGAGAGTTGGACCAACCACATTCAAGGCCCTAGGTCATGGAGGGCCAAGAGTGGAAGGCTGCCCTAAATTACCTCAACCTGACGGGATGTTAGGAAATACGAGATGAGAATGATGAGGACTATGAAGTCCTTCAATCACCCTACAAACCCAAAATACAGGACAAGGCTAGGTGAGCTGGTTTTTGGGTTCAACACTACATCTCAGGAAGCTCTTAGCCCAAGGACGAAAGCGCAGTCTCGGGATGACATCGCGATGCGCTAGCATCTCTCAAGTGCGCTAGCATCTGTACAACTAGACAACTGAAGAGACAAGGTTGAACCTAAGAAAACAAGCTAGTGGCCCAACTAACTACTACTAAAGCGCCAAAATAACATTATTAAGTAAACGAAACACTCTCTAATATGATAAAATAAAAATGCAAGAGTTAGGGTGGAAAGAATGATCTCACAAAGAAATTTGTTTGCCAGCTAGCTCCCAAAAGCACATTCACCTACACAGAAAGAGGAGGAAAAATGTTGGGTGGTTGTATAGGGGTTTGCCTCAATCAAACCCCCCTTTAGGTGTTTCCACCTCCACAGATAGCTAAGAGAGCGAGTATGATAAAGAAAGTAATGTAAAGTAGTGTACCATAGAAATATGGATCATTGACATTTTAATGGTCTTTTAGGTCTCTATTTCACTTTGATTTAGTGTTGCAATGTAACTTATGCATTCACATTAGGCACTAAATATTCAAATTATGACATCTTGTAAAGGTGTTGTAACACATTTCTACACTTTTCTAGATTCTTTTCATTACAATTCACCTAAAAATCACCTTTCCATCACTTATCAAGTCCTATTTTGAAGTGTTGTAAAGTCTTGTAACAAGATTTCATGCTTTTCTAGGCTTAATTTCACTATTTACACCTTTCTTATGCTTTATTTTACCCCTTTATGCACTCATAAGGATTAATTAAGTGTATTTTTGAATGTAAGCCCAACAAATAACATTAAATGTGACTTAATTCCTGACACCCACTTACAAGCCCAAGGTGGGACCCATTCTCCATGGGTGGCGAATGAGTCCCTCTTGGCTCCAAAATCAAAATAATTCAAATTTTCTATCAAGTTTTTATTCAAAATTACCTTATGTCAGCCTGTGATGATGTATCATTGGGTTATTAGGGCACAAGAGTGTATAAATAAGTGTTTTTCTCCTCATTCACTTGCATTCACTAAACATCAATTAGCATTTGAGCACTTTGCATCATTCAATCAAGCATCAATCAAGCATATTGGAGTAGCCATTAACATAACTTCAGATTTCTTCAACAAGGTTGTGGTGAGTTTAGGACATCTGCATGTTGTTTATTCATCTTTCTTTGTTCATTTCATTCCATTTCTTCATTAAGGGTTTGATTACCAAAGTGGGATTTGACCAAGGCAAATACCTTTACTTTAATCCTTAACTATTTTCCCCCTTTTGCATGTGTGTTTGCAGACTATTTTATGCAGATGTGTCAAGTAATTAGGTGTTGAAAGGTGGTCAACAAGTCAACAAAGTGTTTCAAGTCAAATCAACCCTATTTCAAGCTTGGAGACAACCTATAGTCCGTTTTCTACATATTTGACTCCATCAACCTGACAAGAAGACAAGTGCAGATCTAGAGCTACAGAATTGACCTTTGATTCCATAGAATTTTGGGAGAGGACTGATTCACCATCAGTGGCAGATGATTCCCTCCTTAAGGCTGAAAAACTAGATTATGTCAGATTCTAGATCCTGATAGTCGGAAACCTATTTCAGGAGATTTTACCAGTAGAGGGACTGATTCGCCATCAGTGGCGAATGAGTCCCATTGGTGATTTTCATTAATTTTTTCTAGCATTTAGATCATTCTAGATTCAACATTCATTTCCCAGGTACACTTTGTTCAACCTTCTTTCAATTTTGTTTTGCATTTGTTCATGTTTTAGTTCATTCTTGCATATCTCACTGTGTTTTCAAACATTACATATTTCATAAGTTTTGCATCAATAGTCAATCAATTTCATTAGTTAGTTGCATTTACAAAATTGCATTTATTCATAATCATATCATAAAATCCTCTATTTGAGTGAACCACTTCAATTTTGGGGTTCTATCTCTCTCCTTTTAGGTGAAAGATCCTAAGAGTGCAAGAGAAGCCTATAGCTAACCACAAAATTGTTGGTTCAAGTAGAACACTAAAACACTACAAAATAGTAAATGTGCTTACTCAACCAAGTGATAGAGGAGAGGAAAGGGAAGCTTACCACCTCCACCAAAATTACTCAAGGCTAATGGAGGAGAGAATGAGAGTACTCGAGCCTCTGTTGCAATGGTGTTGTCCCAAACTTGCTCTACTGAAGTGATGGAGTGAAGTTATTGTTGCCAAGGAGTACAAAAGTGTTACTAGAAGTGCTTGGAATGCAAGAAGAGTGTGAAGAAGTTGATCTCAAAGCTTGGAAGAAGTTGAAATACATGTAGAAGGAGGGATTTTGAAGGAGAGATGAAGAAAATGAACATATTCAGGTCGGTCGATCGAAGGGGCATTACAAGTTGACTACCAATGAGAAGTGTAACACCTCTATAGGTTTAGCCACAGGAATTTCCCAGGAATGTAAGCACGCTGCACAGGCATCCCTAACAGAAATTTCCCCACCATGCTCAAAATAAGCACCAAGTGGAATGAAAGTAGCAGGCTTAGGTGTAATTAAGCCTTCAAACTTGGTTTTCTAAAGTGGAGAAAGGAAAAAGGGAAATTTGTGTAAGGGGTGCAAATTCACTCCTATACAATACTTTTGTACACATGGAAGCATAATAGGTATATTTAAAACAAAATATAGAGTTAGTGATAAATACAATTGTAAATGCAAAGCTAAAAACATATTCATGTTTCACATCCTTTAGAATGGAGTTCTTGTTTCATAAACAACTATAGTCTATATCTACTAAGTTACAAGTTTTTGACTAATTTTTATTCTTCCTTTGTTAAATAACACAACCATTAGTAAGAAATAATGTAGATAAGTGCATACATGCATGTGGAATGCCACCATATGATGCACTATTATTTTACTATGGTTTATTATTTCAATAATTTTTATTATGAACACATTTATATTAAAAGTAAAATAATATTATATAATTCAAATAAAATTTTGTGGAATCAAATTACACCTCCAAGAGTTTACTTTGGAAAGAAAAAACCACAATATTGGTCATGCCACTAAGTCGCAAGAGCTATACTAGAGAAGGAGAAGGAGGGTCATTATTAGATAACTTGTCCTAGCCATATAAAGGATCTTGGGCATCAAGAATGTGATCCCAACCTATGATGACATCCTTGTTATCTTTTTCTTCTTCAAGAACACTAATATTTGTGTGAACTTATGAAATAGAAAGGTCTATCCATGGGAACTTCTCATTGTCATGCTAGCTAGGGATGACATGGTTATATTGAAAAGTTGAGAACTACCCACATGGTAAGGACTAACCATGAAATCCACATTAATGGAATCCATGGGACCCATGAGAGCTCATTTGAGATTGGTTTATATTTATTTATATTTGAAATTACTTGAAATACAAACCAAAAAAAATTCCTAATCCTTATCGAGCACTGAAAATACGTTTCTATTAGTTTTCAATATATTTATCACATGTTAGGAATTTTTCAAACATCCACATGGCATTCCAGGTTGTTCTTATGATTTAGTGGGAAGTTGTGAAAGATGGATAGGATTTTCTTAATTCTATGGGTTAGACCAAGTCCATACTCATATCATTATTTGGGGTGTTGTAGAGTGAGGGTCACTAGGAAGTCATGCCAAAAGAGGGATGTTTAAAGTTCCAAAACTATAAAGGTTTATGGAAAATGATAATCACATAAGCATTTGAGGGAACAATGGAGAAGGTATGCTAGTTAAGTGATGCCTAAAAATTTGGTACGAAAATAATTATAAACACTACTACTATGAAGGATTGGGATTTTGGGGATTGAAGGGAAGTGATATGATGTGATGAACAAGTCTAAAAATCTAAAAAACAAAAGACTTGACTTCAACAATAAGTTGTTAGAGTTAGAAATTAGGAATGTGATGGAAGTGGTATGAGTGGAGGACCGAGTACAACTCTCAAAAAATATAAAATATTCTAGGCATTATCACATTTTAGATTTTGGATTTCTAGTATGACAACCATGATAGTCTGATAGGCTAACAAAATTTACATAGACATATTTAATATATTTTAAGCCAAATTGTCAGGACTGGGTGGAAGGGTATGCCAAGAAGATGAAGTCCAATATCTTGATAGATTAAGGGAAAGTAGAGATGGAAAGGATGACATATTGGGATGGAAAATCCCAAAAGCACAAAACCTTGACAACTCACATAACTTAATAAATTGACCCATATAACTCTAACAATTAGATTTTTTGGACCTTTTACAAGCTTTTAAGCATGATGAGCACATAGGGGTAAATGAATGATAGATTTAAATGATTTTTTTACAAAGAGAAAACCTAATTATTTTATCTTAGATCATTTATAAAAGGTTGGATAAAACAAGGCCAATGTAACACACGAGAAAACACAACTAAATCTATAAAGTTTTGGAGATGCATGGCTAGGATCTAGCATTGACTTTGGTTGGGAATATGTGCCTCTTGTAGAAACAACAATATCCCAACTTATCTCTAGAGGTGAGAAAACTGATAAGAGACCAAAAAAAGACTAAGAAAAACATGCTTCATCTTGACCAACAAGTGTTAAAATTGCGCAAGGGAAACAAAATTGCACAAAAACTTCTTATGATTCAAAATAAATACATGATTGCATCCATATAATAATGTTGGAAATCAAGGTATAAGTTGCAGACATGTGAACTTAATAAATTGGTTTCAAATCTAAATTTATATATCCAAGATTACCATAAGAGATTATGTAATTGACAATTGCAACAATGAAAGAAAAATATGCAATACCACAAGTCATTAAAAAAATAAGTGACACAAAATATACGTGGAGAAACCCTTGCGAAAAAAAATCTGCACCCAAAGAGATCCGATGTTTGTATTATTATTCAAGGAAGTACATCAATACACCAATCCTCTTTGTAATCCAGCATCACTTCATCGCTCTGACAACCTGCAAACAAACTCTTACAAACCACCATCTCAAGGCTCCAATATATAGAAGTTTATGCGAGAGAATACCATAAATGGTATCCCAAAACAACAAGAAAAACCACTTGGAAAAACCCCACTCCCTCCTTAGTGGACAACCCATAAACATGGCATAAAATATTAAATAATCATATGGCCTTCACATGGGTGCCTAACCCATAGCCAATCAGAATTGGTCAAACTTGAGTGCTACATAACTCATTGACGACTCTGACGGCTACATGCAAGATCATGCACCAACATGCAAACATGGGAACCCAACCATGCAAGAGTATGTAAAACATACAAATGACATGTAAGGACATGTACACATAAGTGGTCCCCACTCACAAAGTTGGACGCCTAAAAGAAATATTCTCTCAGGATGCTTTGTAATTGCCACCATAAAGGTCCGCCTCTTTGAATACAATTAAAATTTGTCATAGGAAAATAAATAATAAATATTTTGTCCCTCATGTCCCCTAGAACACTTTCCAAAGAATGTGGATACACATAAACCAACTTAGGATAGAAATTATAATGTCACCCATCCTAACATTCTCCCACTTGACATTATATATTGCAATTACATCCATGAGATACAAATAAAACATATAATCAAGTACAGTGATCAAATCCCATGAGAATCCTACATGAAGAGAACTTATACATGGTCACTGACTTCATGAGAGAATCTACAACATTATCCCTATATTTTTTATAAGGTAAGAAAGGTTTTGAAATGACCAAGAACCTTTTACAAAGCTAAGAATAAGACACTTAAAAACAACAAAGTGTCAAACTTTTCCCACAAAATAAAGAAACAACACCAAAAAAAACACCACAGAAACACAACAAAAAACAAACAACACCTAGTTAGTAGATAACAAAGACTGATCTAACACACAAAACCAACAACAGTCCAAAGAAAAATACCAACTAACAACCCAATATTGGCACCAAAACTAGGAGCAACAAAACACTTAGGACAAACAACAGTCCTAAGAAAAGGTCAAAGAAACCATAAAGGCCTTGAGCCAAGGAACAACCCACCACACAACAAGCCCTAAAGACTTCTTGAAACAACCAAGCCACAAACCACCTGCAACAGTTGGACTGTAATAGACCTTCCACTCAAGTTAGACAAAACTGGGCCTAATAGATTCCCACCAAAAGAGGGGTAAGAATCACAAAAAGTAGCAAAGATACTTTCTTCAAAATACACCAACCAACCAGACACCAACCCCAAAACCACCTCAAAAGGATGGGGCTCCCCTCTATAGGAGAGGACGAAGTGGGGACCAAAACTACCAAAGAAACCTCCCTTTAGAGCAAGCACACTCCACCTCGATAGGAACCAACAAAGGCGAGAAGCACTTCCCACCATATCTGCAACCTCTGGCCCCACCTCAATAGGAGAGGGATCCACCTTAATAGGAGAAATATTCACCTCTATTAAATACAACATTTGTAGAACATGGTATCAAACAAGAACTCTAGTAGAATAGGAAAACACCTCCTCCCAATTCATCTAGATAGAAGAAAAAAAGGGGCCATTAATCAAGACTTCCAAAGGAGCTCTAAAACCAACCCCCATCAAACATGACTACAACAAGGAACTAGCAACACAAATCCACCAGCACATACCATTTTTCACCACACCAACAACAAACCCTCATCTCCCCAAAATTGGACAAGAGATAGTCTCACACACCTTCAACCCCAACAACAAGAGGAAAGTTATTGAGAACAAAGCAACAAACAAGATCACCACTCTATTGAACATCTTCAACCAGGCTACCACGTAGCTAGCATCTTTCACAAACTTGCCTTAAGGCAACAAAACACCATTCCCCATAAGGGCTCAAACCAGATCCCATTAAGAAGAGAACAACTAGAGAAACAAAACCTTGAACACACTCTCAAACACCACCTCCACCTCAAAAGGAGGAATATCCACCTCAACAGGAAGCTGAGAGGGTAGGAAGAGAGAAGAAGCACCAGTGAATAGGGCAATAGAAATGTTCCTAAAAAATGAAACCAACCAAGTAGAGCCAACAAATGAAAAATTGCCCAAGCAACAAAGCCCAACACCAAACTTGACAAGCCACATGAGGCATCCATGAAGGACAACCAACCATAGACACAACAAGGAAGAAGTACAAAGAAGCAATGCCTTTGCAAAACCCCCAATCACAAACACCACCAGACACCAAACACACGCAACCCCCACAAATAGGCAAAAACATAGTAAAGGGGTTGAAAGAGAGAATTGGGAAACAAACTTCCCACCACGACCAACACAGAGAGACACCCGAGCTACAAGAAGTAACCCATCAATAGGGGAGTAGGGGTGAAGCTCCTCAAAATCCCAAACCCCCACACAAGCAAATGGATACACAAAGCCATCGTTGAGAAGCGCCTCTACATGCAACAAAACAGAGACAACATCCGCCAAACCCAAATCAAATGTTGCAACAAAGACATCTACATTAGGATCATCCTCTCCCTCATCACTAGTGTCCAAGGATTTCAAAAATCCTCCTCCGTGCTCGTTGTAGAGATACTTTTTAACATTATCCCTATGTTGCACTTATGGGGGTGTTGGTATAAATAGGTAATTTAATTAACTAGTTAATTATTGGGGTTCTATTTATATGTTAAGTCCACTTAGGTACTAGGAATATTTATAGAAGTTTTAGATGTCTAGATAAGACCTTATCCTATATTATATTTTTAAATTTTATTTAATTCTAGTATCCTAGGTCATTTAATAATGATACAATTCATTTAATGTTTTGAATTTAGTTGTTCATCACACCTTTTCTATATAAGTAAGGTCATTGTACACTTTATAACATACCTCACTATCATATTTGATAGATCTTAATATCAAGCAAGTTCATTTCTTGCATACTCTCTTGTGGAAGGTTTTCATTTCCTTTGTAGGTGGTTGAGTATAAATCTAATCTTGAGCTCATGTAGTTATTGCTTTAAGAAACTATCTAGGGAGCAAACCTAGAAAGGAAAACTCACACATTACAATATGTTTAGTAGGATATTTTTTAAAGGATTATAGAAAATCATAAATGCTTTTATTCATAAAATTATTATATAATATTCTTGATAAAGATAATTAGATCATCTTCATTTTTAAGTCATGTTATACATAGTTGACTTACTTAATATTGATTTAAATATTAGAGATAAAAAATATCTTTTTTTGTCATTAAAGGTGACTTTATTCTAGGATCACTACAAGTATTTTAAAATAAATTATACATAATACGATAAGAAATTTAATATGATCAAACTATTTATTATTACAATTGGTATTTATTTAAGCCCTAAATCTATCATATAAAAAGACCAATCTTATTTTGTAATAAGTTTTATTTAACTTACCATATTTAGACAAGATATTAATATATAATCATTATAAATTTGATAAATGAATAATAAAAGTATCATTAATTGTGGTCTTTATTATGCTTGCACCAAGAATACAATTTATTTGATTATTGTGTTACTAACTATGCTAGTGATTCTATTTACAAAAAGTATACCTCAAATTATGTCCTAAAAATAAATGGTATATGTTTTATCCCATAAACATAGTAATAATTAAGAAAGGTACCTTTTATGTCTCCTTAATCAAAATGTTGAATACAAAAGTAGCTCAAGTGAAGAACCAATGTGGCTTAGAAGATTAGTGGAAGAGGTTAATCTTGGTACTAGTAAAAGTCCCACTTTACTACATGAGAACCAAGGCTATTTTACTCTTACCAAAGACTCTTACTTAAAAAGAAAAAGAAAAAAACACAATGAATATCATGGGAATTTCACTCAAGGGAAATTTTATATCATAAAATTTCTCTCTAATTTTTCTCATCAAATTATCAAGTGGAAGATATACTATGATCAATAATAACTAGGCTAGAATCTTAGCAGTCACATATCAAACTTCTATGCAATACCAAATTCTCTAGATACATATCAATTCTTGGCCTAAAGGAGTTGCTATTGAGGGGGAGTATGCATGGCTTGATAAAACCTCCCAAGGGCTAAACCCTATATGTAAAACATAATAGGCATAAATATAACCTTTAGGAAATATATGAAAGACCTATAGTCATTTTGCAATGCTTCTCTCTATAATTCCACCACTTGTAAAGGCATTGTGTTATATAAGATCCACGAGAAATATGTAATGAGCATGTGGGAGGTTGGTTTGAGGATTTCTAGGATCTAATAAAAGCTGTATACGACCTCATAAAAAATATCAATTTTTTTTAAAACATTGGGATTATAAATTATGATAAGATGAATTTAATGTAGTCTAGAATACATAATATTCTTTTAAGAATATATTTGTGTCCCTGTTTATCTTTTTCAAAGAAGATCTATGTTACTAAGGTACATTTTTCAATTATAGAAATTAATAGGTTATTCCTTCTAATAGTATTAAGGGGGAGTGTTAGAACAAAATGATATTAGGGATTAGGAGTCATACCCTTATACAATTTATATATTGTTCTGATATAAGGTTACAAAGCCTTATGTATAATATATATTTTATAAAACGTATACTATTAAACAATTAATAATTTATTAAAATATTATATTCTTAATTATTTATAAGTGGTATTTTAAAAAGGTGTGATTGATCCTATATTTTAGGATCTTCTCTCTCATTGAGAGAAATTAGAATTTGGAGATTAATAGTAAATTTAATGATTATGCACATGAGATAGTATTGGCGATATAGAAGTAAGGAGAAGTTTTATAATTTGATTCTATCTATATTCTTGTAAATAATTATGTAAATTTTTTATAATGGAATGATGATTTATATATTTTTTTACTCAATTTTTTTCCCATGTAAACAAGGTATAATGCATTCTCTCTATATCCTATAATTCTCATTTGAATTATTTTATATTTTATTTGTTATGATTAGTAACCTAAGATCCCAATTATAATATTTTCATAGCTAAAGATGTATAAAATCCATAAAATATTATGATATAAGACTCTTTCATATCTCACATTCTTTATTATTATGTTTTAATGTTGACTTGTGCCAACTAGTTATCATATTTAAGTTGTGTTTGTTATGTCCTTGTTCTTATTGATGAATTGTCCTATCATTATATTCCTTTACATTACAAAGTCACTTGTTGGTATTTCCTTCACACCATGTAGTATGATATGCCATTGTATAGCCTTTTGGATATGTGGTGAATACTCACTACATTTCTCACCTCATTAAAATTATGAAGTCTTACCCTCAAGCCTTTGCTCATTATGTATTTGATGTTCTGGTATTTTTCTTATGCCATGTATTTAGCCCCACATTTTAACTATTAATGCTAGAGGTATCATGAATAAAATGAAAGATTTCATGCATATATTGGTTTATGGTTATGTAATATCTTAAGTTTAAACTTTTATATCCTTATGTTTTCCCTATTGGAAATTCAAGAGGAATTATCGTTATTCATGCAAGTTCAATTCACAACCTTCTTGCATAATATAACTCTTATCCCAATTGAACCAAAGGAAATAGGGTGCTCCACCTTTTAGGAGATGGAACACACAAGAGGGGGGGTCCTCTTATTTCACTCTTAGTTTATTCAAGGAAACCCTAGAGATCTCAACCTAATGATCCAATTACAAAAATAGATTGCTACAAGGTCTCCTTGGGTGTGATTAAAAGGGGGTTCACCAATAAGAAAATGCTTAGAAAGAAGGAAATGCGAGTAATATGCAAATCTAGCTATGTAACCTAGGAAATAAAACTTAAAATTAGAATAATAAACTGTGGATAAATAGAGAAATACCTGGAAGATTGGAGATGCCTGAAACAAGGTCTGCAATCCTGAAATTATGACTTTTGATGTGAACTGGGACACATACACCAAACTGGCGTTTTACTCACAGTTTAGGGTTTCAGTCTGAATCTAGAATCTACAACTAGTAAACTAGGATCTACATGAAATGACTAAAAAGTGGTATAATTGGACTTATATGCCCAAGGTGGCGATTTAGTCCCAGTATTAGGGTTTAGATGAAACTTTGGTATCCTCTAACGATCTTTTGTAGCTTCTCTCCCATCTGATCTCCAAGTCAGAAACTTTGAATTTTGGCTTGTAGGTGACTTTCCGTGAAGATGACAACTTCTTGATAACTTTGACAACTTTCTTCAATCTTGTAACCTTGTCTTCAAAGGATCTTCAATCCTCAAAACACCTAGATTTGCAATCACACATGTAGAGGGAGAAAAATGTTGTTTTGTTAGTGGATAGGGGTTTTCCTTGGTCAAACCCCATTTTGGTAATCAAACTTTGAAATGAAATGAAATAGAATGAAGGAATGATGAATGAATAAATATGCTATGTTACAACTCATCAAACCATTGCAATAAAAGCTGCAATCTTGTATAAAATGGCTAGCATGAATGTAGATTTTGATTCTTTATTGTATGTTGTGAATCTTCACTTGAATGCTTGCTTGAATCATGAAAACCTACATCATAAATGTTAGCTCAAAAACACACACGATGCATGATGAATTTGACATGATGCTTGAATCTTGAATATAGCTCCAAAATGCTTTATAATTAGCTCTTGATCTCATAAACTTGCTAGGTGTTGTACATAAACCAAATTTTTACTTCATTAAGGAATTTTGCTTAAAAGAGTCTAAACCTTGTTAAAATGATGTCAAAACATAGTTTTTGGGAAAATCAAGTATGAATTTTGAGTTAGTTTGTTGTCGGGAAGATACTAGTGAAATTTGGAAAAAAAATGAAAATTAGGGTTTCTGCACCCTTGTTTCACATCGCAAAACCCTAAAAATTGAAACTTGTTAGAATTGGTTGAAATTAATTTTGATTGGCTTATTTCTCATCATGATCATAGTGGTGAAGTCAGTTTCTATTAAATGTTAGTTTAAGCATGGTGGGTAGTTTTCACTTTTCCAGGAAAAAAGTTAGGACCTCTGAGGTCGTCAATGACAGTTGGGCAGTACCAGGTGTCAAAATCTAAGCTTGAAACTCAAAGAAAAACATTCTATGATGAAAGATGCTGAAAAAGATGTTGCATGGAGGAAGGGATTTTCATGACAAAAATTGGAAAAAATCTTCTAAGTTTGGAAAACATTTCACTTTGTAACGTGGGAGACACTTACACAATCAACATCCAAATCAACTTTATAGTGTTCGTACATGTGAAAATGGTGAAATACAGTCACATACACGCGTTAGTAGTAGTAATGCTTCTACGTGGTCAATTCAATAGCCGACACGGTGTTCGCAAAGCGTGAAATGGAGGAAATATCAAACACAAAGAAAATTTGCACCCTTCAATTTGGAGGTTCAGATTTAGTTGCTTTTGGTTGTAGATACACTCATTCTCTTCAGAATTCAGTCAACTTTCGGGCAAGCTATCAAGTAAGTTCATCTGAGTTGCAAAACTTTGACAATCAAAGGCAGAAGCAGAAGGTACGAAGAGTTTACACATCACAGAGGTAGTCAAATTTGTAGTTTCTGCACCCAGGTGTAGCTCAGGGACACCCTTGAATTAGACCCCTCAGATGATTGAATTTGTAGATTTTTTTTCTGGGGAATCTCCTCTGATTCAACTTAGCTCCGTGTTGCACCCGTTCACAAGATTGTCAGATGTGCTGAGTGACCATGGCAGTGGTTTCAGTGAGCACGTAAAATAGAGGGTAGTTAAAAGTAGAAATATCAAATGATACCTCTATAGGCCAGGGGTGTCTAGCCTTTTGGCTAGCTAGATGGGGTTTTTAGTAGTCGTCGTCTTCACGAGACCTATGTGGAATCCTTCTAGCTATTCAATGAATCCAGCTGTTAGTCCTCAGGGTTTGTCAAACGCCCGTGAGTGAAGGATCAGTGGAAATTACTAAAGGATGAAAACAAGCAGAAAAATGTCTAAGTATGGAAATTACATACTCCCTTGAAAAATGAACCCTTCTCCCGGAGGTCTTAGAAGCAGTTTTCTCGCTTCGTGATGGGATCAACGATGCACCCATTGGAGTAATCCAACTCCCGGTGTCAAGGGTCAAAGTAGAGCATTCATGTTGAAGTTGCAATTTTTAAAATTATTCTCAAAATGGTAATTGCGCTTTTGCAGGCTAGGGGCGCCCTTGTTTTTGAGGCTCTTAACTCAACTTTCAGATACCTTGCATACAATCGTTGTTTGCAAAATTCTTCTAGCTACACGATGGATCCAACATCTAGTTCACGAGGGTCATCATTCACTGGCAACGACAGTTTTAAGCACGAGATGGCAAAACAAAGAAATAGCCAAGTCTGGAGACCTGTATATGAATTTAATAAAAGGTGACTTTTATTTTGAGGCATCAGACATGGTTTTTAATGATTGCACCTCCCAACAGACATTTCATTTGAATAGTTTTGGCTTCGTAGTGGATGTGTCAGCTCAGTTCTAGCATCAATCAGGCACCCAAAAATCAAAGTTCAACAGAGGCCACCATGACATTTTGAACAAGCTACAAAATAGGAAGTTAGCTAAAAATCTCAACTTTTACTAGGGAACGCCTGGAGAGTCAAATTTTGAATTTTTAGAATCACTAAAATATTCTAAGCGAACCTAGTTGGCGAGATTTTAGCTAACTCAATAAAATAATATTAAATTTTTAGTTTCTACCTGCTAGCTTTAATGGGGTGATTTTTCTCAATATTTTAATATTGATTCCTTTTTTATATTAATTTGCAAATTCACATGAGGAGGGAAACTAAATATTTTAATATTTTAAATATTTCAGGACTCCGAGTCATTTTATGTTAAACCAAGTGGAGTCCAATTAGATTATTTCTTTTGAAATCAGGGTTTATTCTTGCAGTTGGTGCCATTAAACCATGAATTTATTTATTTATTTCAAGATGGCATCCTTTTTCTCTCACAACAGATTGGAGAGCAAGCAATTTTTCTTCATTGAGCAAGTGGATTTCTTCAACAATCAACATTCGAAGGCACTTTAGATATTGTTTTTCATATTTCCTTGCAGGTACAAGTCCAGGTTAATCAACAAACTTTAGAAAAGCATGACGATTTTTGCAGAAGCAAAACATAAAAACTTCTATCTTCTATCTTAAATTATTCTATTCTCATCTTAGGTTTTCTTTACATGTCCAAGATTCAATGACTTTTGACAAATTTGATCATTTGGGTTGGTTGTGCATGACTTCCTCTACAAAATCCATGTGTTAGAATTTTTCAAGAAAATTTTCTCTAGAGCTTCAATTCTCGAAGCTTTTCCTTTCTCAACTGAAATTCCTTTGCATGGTAGAGTAAAAGTCAATATTTTTCACATCTAACATTGTGGGTTGTCTTAGAAAAATCTTCTGGTCAAAACCCATATTTTAGATTTTCTCAAAAAAATTGCCCCTCGCAGCCCCTACTGCCCTCAGTCTTTTTTTTCAGAAAAGATTTTGCATGTCAACCTATATGGTGCTTTTCGCAATTCTGACATTGTGGGTTGTCTTAGAATCATTTTCTGCACAAAACCCATGTCTCAAAATTTTTGGTGAAAATTGCCCTTCGACAGGCTATTTTTAGCCTCATCGGGTGACATTTTAGCTTTTCAGACAAAGTTGTCAGAATATAGTCGAGTTTACATTCAACATATGACTTTTTTAGAATTCAGTACACACAGATCGAATTCAAGACTAAGTTAGTCTTGACTCATGACTTCATCAGAATAGTTGACACAAATTTGCATAAAGTGCTTCCAGAGGTTTTCTTGGATTTGACTAAGATAAATAATGCAATACTTAAAAACATCCAAGAATCTAGGTTGCTAGAGGTGGCTTCACTCCCTATTTCAATTCATTGCATAGAATTTGTGATGTATTGTGTCAAGCATTACAATTCTACTACTCAAGAAATTTAGTCAGCAGATGGACGGGTGATTTGCAATTTCAAGCCCCAGGAAATTGAAAGGTGTTTTGATATTCCTCAACATCTGAATAGTTTGGTCATTACCATGGATTAGTGTGAGAGAGAATTCAATGTTGATAAGGATGTGTGTCAAAGAAAATTTGAAAAAAGGTGGTTGAAACAAAAGAAATCTAAATTGCCACACAATGTGGGTTGTGAAGAATACAAGGATGAGTACACAATTTTGATCGCTCTTCTCAATCGTGTTTTCATTCATGTAGATGCTAATAAATTCCATTCCTGGATTTACTAAATCATTGATCAAATCATTTCTAGGTGAGAGCATTATGACTGGGCCTCTCTGATCAGCAACGTTCTCCACAAGTAGATTACTGGTTTCCTAGTTGCCCACCAATTTTATGTGTTCGTATCTCGTATACTTGATTTCCTACCAGGGTCAATTTAGAGGATTGAACACAGTGGGGATTCTTAGTGTATAGAAGGTTTAACAATACTTTGACAAGCTTGAGTTCACAAAGTCTGAGCGACATTTCAAGTGTGTGCAAGAGGCGTTCTTGATGTACATAGTGAGGAACCTAGACCAGGAATTGCATGTTCATATCTCAGCAGTTGCTAGAGCAACAATGGTAGAATGGGTGGATTGGTTCATTTAGTTACCTACATACACCTACATCCATGTTTACTGATATATGGGAAATCTAGCTATGCTACCTCGCTATCCTTCGGATATGACAGTTTTCATGGAGTTTCTGAGGCAATTATATGATGTTCATTTATGTTTGTGTCACAAGTGTAAACCAGCTGCCAACTTTTTGTTTCAAATGGGAATCTACTGGTGCAGGACACCAATTGACGCCAAAGTTGTAGGTCAAGAGTTAGAGAAATTTAATCTCAAGTACATTGTTGATGCACACACATATGACCCTTGGGGTTGTTACTCAACATGCCTTGGTGGTCGCCCTTATCACAAGCCTACAATAGAGGATTATTGGGTTAACTGCGAGGATGATTTCGAGGTGTGTCGATCTAGTTATAGCAGGTTCACCCTCTCACAAATTTTTGTCTTCATTTCAGAGGATGTGGGAGGTTTTTCAGATGATGATGGGGATGTACTTCCTCAATTCTTTAGAGAATAGGTTGATACAAAGCCACTTCTAGCTGTCGATTGGTTTTCCAAGGAATACTCATCTATGAAGGAGAGATCAAGTAGAGTCATTTAGAACAACACACTCTACTTGGATAGCAATAAGACAAGGAGGGTAGTCATGCCAAGTACAAAGCCACCATCAGTGGATGTTTCACTGCCATCCTCATCAAAACCAAAATAAGAGAAAAGGAGTAATCCTCCTAAAAAGAACAAAGTGCCTAACAATTCAAATAGGAAGACACTTGTTACAGAAACACATGTGGAGCTAGCCACGAATACAATTTGCAGCAAACCAGAGCCAAAGGTTCAAGCTCCCATGGCATCACCTACACCACTACAGTCTCTAGTTCTAGTTCACTTTGATTTGGACTTAGACTCGCCATCCCATAGTGATACCTCTGCACATTCACACTCATCAGAACTTCCTATGACTAGCACCAACCCTTCTAGTGAGATTAGTCGAGACTCGTCTTGGATTTAGAATCAACTAGGTAGGAAGAGGAGGCAGACATCTTACATGATCACTCATATTTTGATCATGTCTATCAGGATGCACCAGATAAAAGAATTAAGAAGCAGGTTCATGTAGAGAGGAACACTGACAAAGAGATCATAATAGAGACTGTTGCACCTCCAGAGGGTAAGAGCTTGAACAAGATAGAAGTTGAAGACTTCAATGTGATAAAGGTCAACCTTGGTAGAAGAACATGAAAAATAGAGGTTGATTTCCTTCAGGTTGCAAAAAATAGTATAAAGGATAGGGTGATAAAATATGGAGAAGACAATGCACCCCTCGAGGCTGAAATCCAACAGCTTCGTTAGTATATCTCTAACCTTGTGCATAAAATGGAAAATGTCACCGCTTCACTCCCATAGATGCTAGAGCCACCAACAAAGTAGAATCAACTTAATCAATTGGTTGTATATGGAAAACTCTTGGTAGATTGGGAGGAAGAGTTCGTCACAAGGGGTCACTTTGTACTTGCAGAGTTATATTTGTTGAGGTACAACACCTGCAGACTCCATCTACGCATCCAGGATGAGGAGTGAGAATTGGCAATTGACAGACCCTGAGATGAAATCATGATCTCTCATCTGAGGATGGAATACGACTTAGTCATTGACGAAGAATATGAAGAAGCTATTTTTACTTGGAGGACATAGTTGATCTTCAAGGAAAAAATACAAGATACAATGGCTTCAGAGTTGGCTAAGAGCAGAGAACAAATTACTAGTGCACTTCGGTACATGAGAAATTTCGTGTCTCATGTTCCTTTCCAGTATCAATATGAGGATGGTGAGTGTGTCAAGCTTACTGATGTTCAGTCATAGTTGCAGGTGCTCATCCATGGTATTTTCAGTGGAGATTCCATTGGTTGTAAGTTAGATCAACTTACAGTCATGTCAACATTATTTGATGAGGTAGTTAAGAGTAGAGGAGAACTTCAAAGTCAAATCACAGCTGGTGAGGAGATGCTACGAAGACACAGTGTGCTACGATAGAGTATCAGTGCTCGAGATGGTGATACAGTCAATAACCTTGTGGAGGGATTACTTGCTCAAGATCACGGCCAGTAAAATCTAGATCAGGGGCGTCCCACCTTTTCAGGATAGACATCAGACAACGGTTAACTCGATGCTTCTTTTCAAGTTAACTTGTTGTTCCACCTTTCATGCTATGTCTGTCTTGGAATCATCAATGTACAATTGGAATTTTCACTTGGTTTTCATTTCAATAAGGATGTGCATGCTTGCACATGTCCAGTTAGATTAGTCTTGTTTTGGTTAATGAATGGTAGTTTTCCAGTTGACTGTATAGTTTCCTTTATTTAGGGTTTAGCAATAAGATCTTGCATGCTTGCAAGACTGTAGTTGACTCAAGATGGTTTTAGGGTTCCCCACACCTTTGATGTCTATAAATAAGAGCTCTTTGCTCATTTTTAATTAACTTTTGCACACAATAGTAATATATGCTTTGCCACCTTGCCTATAATATTATTTTTCTATATCTGTTCACGAGCTTTTACTGTAATAATAAATGGTTGCCCCACCTTGCCTAAATATTATTCTTATAGTATTTGTTTATCTTAGTTAGATGGAGTGGCTAGTTTGATCATTTATTAAATGTGTGTATCGCTAATGCTATTTGTTGTCCTAATTGGCTATCTTATGTTTAATAGTTGTTCTTTCAATCTATGCCTCAGATAGGGGTTCCTCCTTGGAAATTTGGGAAGAAGAATTATTGTTTTAAGTGTTGTGCCTAATAGACTTTATTTCAGCCTACGCCTCAGATAGGGGTCCCTCCTCCTTAGAAATCTTGTTGTGGAGTTTATCATAAAGACGTTCCTGCTCCTTTTTCCTCATGCTCTATTTTCTTGAGGAGATTGGATAGATTAAAGCTTTTAGTTTAGTTGTAGTTAGTGATATGTGAAACTAGAAAATCCTTAGGTTCAACATTCTTGGTTTTCTTACCCTTGTGCCTCTTCTAGCTGAGAAAAAAAGATAAGAGTTAGATTACTTTACTTTTTCAAGTAAATTATCATAAAGAGGGAGCTTCTCTTCCTAATTTGAAGAGCAGTCATTACGCACTATGCATAGCTATCTGTACCAAATCGCACTCCAGAGGTGCTAATTGTTACACCAACAATTTTTTGGCACCCACCGTGGGGCACGAGGCAAGAAAACTTCCAAAAAGCTTCAATGATTTATTTCATGGGAATGACCATTTGGTGTCCTACTACTTCAGTTCAACAACCAGGACTTACTCGAGCCGTCATACAACCAATTTTTTTTTTCATTGAAGCAGAGCAATTAGATATCATCAATAACCTGCACATTTTTATCTTTAAAAATCATACATCAACTACTCAGTGGAGAAACACAACTAGTACTTTGGAAAAAGAAGAAGAAAGAGTAGATCTTGTAGCCGTAGACCAGTTTTTCCACCACCTGCGTGGAATTAAAGGATCCTAGTGTACCGATTATATACAAGAAGGAGAAACAATCCTAAGCATTTCCATGAAGAATTAGAAGAAGAATCTCCAATCCCAACTGAAGCAATGGACGATAACAGCTACAATCGCAATAGTCAAAATGAAAGGAACATGAGACATCCAACTCCATTACCATGGGGTGAAAATATTGGACCATTGGCCTTGACAAGACACCATGAACTACCCAAGGGATCGCGAAAGCATTTTCCCTGATTCCATGACGATGGGTCTAGACACCCTGATGAACATATTTCAACATTCACAACAACTTGTTCCATTTTGCATGTTTCACATGAAGACATCGTCATCCATCTCTTTGTAGAGACACTAGAGAATATATTCAAGAAGAACTGATCTTTGAAGATATTCCTGAGCATTTCCATGAAGAATTAGAAGAAGAATCTCCAGTCCCAACTGAAGCAATGGGCGACAACAACTACAATCGCAATAGTCGAAATGAAGGAACGTGAGACGTCCAGCTCCATTACCATGGGGTGACAATATTGGACCATTGGCCTTGATAGGACACCATGAACTACCCAAGGGATCACGAAAGCATTTTCCCCGATTCCACGACAATGGGTCTAGACACCCTGATGAACATATTTCAACATTCATAACAACATGTTCCATTTTGCATGTTTCACATGAAGACATCACCATCCATCTCTTTGTAGAGACACTAGAGAATAACATTGCAGATTGGTTCAACCATCTTGAGCTAGACATTATCACAAGTTGGGCAGTCATGAGTGAAAGATTCTTGGTGAGATTCAAGCCTGTCAAGGACAACCATCAATTATTTGCACAACTCTCAAATTCAAAGATGGAGGCACATGAATTGATGAGGAAGTTCATAGAAAGGTTTAATCACCTTGTCACACATCTTTCCCATACTCTCAATCCATCTGATGAGATTTTGATGAGTAGTTTCATCAATGTACTACTATTAGAAATAGCCTTTTTCTTGAAGATAGGTCATGAAGAGAATCTATAGCTCACACAAGAAGAAGCTATCAAGCTTGAGGATAACATGATTATGACGAGAAATATGAAGAATGATTCAATCAGACCACTTGTTCAAGCGTCTGCTGATCCACTGCTATAGAAGGTAGACAATGAGGTGACTATTCTCAAAAGGCAGTCACCCACTCAAGGGAAACAAGCCATGCCCACACCACCACCATATCAACCTCAGTAGCCATACCAGCTGAAGAGGAATAAATTCTAGCCATTCAACAATTACAAGCCAAGGTTTCCACTAGGACAACCAAGACAAACGAATGATGCTGAGAAGGTTACATTCTACTACACTTTCCATGATTCTAATGAGCACACCAGAGCCACATGTCTAGAAAATCAAAGGATGAATCAACTTATGGGATTTGCTGATACTGCTAGTCCAAGTTAAGGTTTTGTACCTTCACCAACTACAAATGTTGTCTCACCATAGACAAACAACTTTGATGGAGACTCCACAACGAGATACTTTGAAAAAGAACCCGTTAATGAACAAGAAGAAGAAGAATACCACCAATTTTCTCTTGTGGTCAATCATGAGAACATCTCATCTCTTTTGTTCACACGTGTGCAATACTTTAAAGCACAAAAATAAGAAGAGGAAAATTAGAATACAAATGAAAATGGAAAGGATGTGCCTTCCACTTCCAATCCCAAATCTTCACAAGAGAACACCATGTCGGTTGCTCAAGAATTCTCTTCATAAAATTTTGACATCATGTCTTCTATGATGAAGATGAAGGTACAAATATTGCAACTAGAGTATCTTTAGGACCATCTAGAGCAGTTGGAAAGAATCCTTAAGGTTGTAAAGAAGAAGGCTGCAATCTAGCCTACACTGTTGGAGTCATCCATGCCAGCAAAAGAAAAGCCAAAACCATTCTATATATCTTTGTATATAGGAGGTTTTAAACTCAGTAATTGTATCATAGATAGCAGAGCTTCAGACAACATTATGCCCCTTTAGATCATGAATGTGTTGTGACTTTCATGCACCAAAACTTAGGAAAAGTGTTAGTCACTTGAGCCAAAGTCGGTGCCGTTGGTTGGGCAACTAAAGGATGCACAAGTCAGGCTAGCGTCTTGTCTTGAGAAGAAAATAATGACAACTATCTTGGTAGCTGACATTCCTATCAGTTATGGAATGTTACTCAACAGGAGCTTCTGCAAAGACCTCAAAGGAAAGATTCAATTGGATTGGCCGTTCGCAACAATTCCATTGAAGAAGGGAACTTTCAAGTTGGAACCTGAGGCAAAGTCAAGGTTTGCGATGGTGAAGTCCCAGGACCCCAAAGCACAAGTTTTGTATCAAGACACAAGTTTGGGGACATATGCTATGGTGTCAAAAGTAACTGAAGATTGTCAGAATTTTTTACTTTCCACGAAACTATCAAATGAAGAATCAAAAGTGTGGACAATGTAGTTCGATGGTAGTTGCTCAACATCAAGCTCAGGAGTGGGAGTTGTGATTATTTCTCCTAAAGGTCATCTATATCCATTCGCATAGACGTTGCAATTTTAATGCACCAATAACACTACTGAATTCAAGGAACTTTTATTAGGTCTCAAGAATGCGAAGGATATGGGGATCAAACTACTTAAAGTTGAAGGAGATGCAGAGTTGATTTTTAACCAAGTAAGGGAGAAGTTTCAAGTTAGAAAGAATCACATTCAATCCTACAGGCAGAGGGTGTGGAATGCTATTGATTGGTTTGATGCATTTAACATCAAATACATTCCAAGAACAAACAATAGAAAAGTTGATGCCCTCACAGTGTCAACCTCTCTTTTCATGCCACATTCTGATTTTTGTTAGAATTATTTTGCTATTAAGCTGATCTATAGGCCAGCTATACTAGATAACTCAGACAACTGGCAAGTCTTTGATGATGATGATGATATTGAAGAATTTATCGTCATGGGAGACAACTATAAATAATTTTTCTTTGAAGGAAGTTCTACTCCTTTCAGAGAGTCAATTACAGAAGACTCTGAAGCTATAGAATCTGAGATCATACAACTAAAAGGAAATAAAATTCCCAAGGGTTTTGTATCTTTAGAAGATATTTTTGACTGGCATAACCGATACATCCATGATCAGAAGATGTCAGGTGTTAATACTTCTACAGAGCATTACCAAGTAAACATTGACACTGAGAACAAGCCTTAGCTTGTTAATCTAGGCAAGTGTTGTACTCCAGAAGAAGCTGAGAAGTTTACCACCTTATTTAAACAATACAAGGATGTATTTTTCTAGTCATATGAAGACTGGAAGGTCTTCACACCCATAGAATTGTCACATACAATTCCTCTGAAGTTTGATGTCAAGCCTTTCAGGAAAAAGCAAAGACATTATAACCTGTGAATCCAACATACTATCTAAATGAAAATTTAGAAGATGGTGGACTCGAAGATAATATTTCCAATTCATCACTCCACTTGGGTGTCCAACATAGTTCATGTGCGCAAAAAGAACAATGAGATTAGAATTTGCGTAGATTTCAGGAATCTGAACCAATCGTCCTTGAAGGACAATTACCCATTACCAATCATGGAGCATACCTTGTAGACAATCACCGAATCAGAGATGCTATCACTTCTAGATGGTTTTTCTTGTTACAATCAGATTGCAGTGGCATAGGAGGATTAGATAAAGATAACTTTCACCATGCCATGGGGAACGTTTTCTAATGAAAGGATTCCTTTCAGCCTTATTAACACTGGTGCTACTTTTCAGAGGGCCATGGATTGTGCATTTGGGGATGTTAGGAATAAGATAATAGTAATCTATCTTGATGAATTAATTGTTTTCTCAGATAAATGGGAAGATCACTTTTCACACTTGGTGAAAGTGTTCGAGAGAAGCAAGTATCATAAGATATCATTGAATCCAAAGAAGACCATCTTCGCGGTGACAAAGGGCGAGTTACTTGGCCACATCATTTCCAAAGAGGGGACTAGAATTGACCCAAACTGGGTGGATTCAATCAGAAACCTGTCTCTTCCAAAAAAAAAATGCAAGTGCATTCCTTTTTCAATAAAGTTAACTTTATCAGGAGGTTTGTACTTAATTTCTCAGAGCTGATGAAAGAGATCTCAACAATGATGAAAAATACATCCACTTTCATATGGGCAGAAGAAGGAAAACATGCCTTTATCAAAATCAAAGAAGCTATTGCTAACGCACCAGTGTTGGTTCAACCTGAATTTGGGAAGGATTTTATCCTCTATTGTTATGCGTTGAAACACAAGTTGTCTGCTATATTGACTAAGAAGCTTAGTGAAGAAGGGGAATCTCCAATTGCTTTCATGAGTGCTAGTTTCAAGGATAGCGAATCACGCTATTCTCAGATTGAGAAGAATGTGTATGTTGTCGTTAGAGCTGTCAAAAATTTTAGGTTCTATTTTTTGAATTCACATATAATGATGTTTGTTATGATCCAGTGGTTAAAAGTGTGCTGACTCAACAGGAGATGGGCACGAAAATAGGAAACTGGATTGCAAATTTCAAGAGTATGATCTAGAAATCAAGCCAAACAAGCTCATCCATGGGCAAGGTCTTTGTCGATATTTGATAGAGGATGGAGATAAAAAGCATCAAAGCAATGGTGGAATTGAACTTGAACAAGAAATTGAAGAGGGCCTTCCTTTGGTCCTACTTGTTGATTCTATGAAAGAATGGTACACACCCTTGTGGTATTATTCAACTTATGGAGAATGTCCATGTCACATGGACAAACAACATAAGAGAACATTGAAGCTGAAAGCACAAAATTTTGTGCTTATTAATAATGTTTTGTAAAAGCATGGCCTTGACAGAGATTTTATGTTATGTGTCGGGAGGAACCAACAATAGAGGTTGTTGGAAGCTTTTCACAATCAAGCATGCAGAGGAAACTTTTCATCGAGGGTCACTACATTCAAAATCCTGCGAGCATAGTTTTATTGGCCAAATATGTTTTGCAATGCATATGAATGGGTGTACAGGTGTCAGCTTTGTCAACAGTTTGTTGGCAAGGTTAGATTGGCAACTACTCCACTCAGGCCAGTGATTATCGATGCTCCATTTCAAAAATGGGGTATAGATTTCGTAGGTCCTATCAACCCAAGTTCCAGTAAGGGGCATGTCTATATCTTGACAACAATAGATTATTTCATGAAATGGGTTGAGGTAGTTCCTACCAAACGAGCTAATTCTGAAGTTGTTGCAACTTTCTGTAGGAGAACATCATTTCACGCTTTAGAGTACCTCATAAAATAGTGACCGATAATGCAACTTGTTTCTCATCAGAGGAACTTCTAATTTTTTTTTTTGATCATGGCATCATGCTATCACACTCATCAGATTATTGTCCTCAAGGTAATGGATAGGATGAGTCATCAAACAAGAACATAGTCACAATCGTGCGTAAGTTGGTTGATTCAAATCAACGGGCTTGGTACACAAAATTATATGACACTCTTTGGGCTGATAGAATCACTCCCAAAAGAGCCATTGGCACCTCGCCTTTTATACTTTTGTATGGTACAAAAGCATTTTTTCCCATCACATTGGAGTTGTATGCCTTACAACTGGCATCTACATTGGAGGATGAAGAGTTCAAAGATCCTATTTAGAAGCAGATGTTGTGCTTGATGAAACTTGAAGAAGAAATGGTGGAGGTTGTTGATAGAATCACTCAGCATCAAAGCGAGTGAAGAATATTTTTGACAAGAAGGCTCGTTAGAGAGACTTCGAAATCGAAGATCAAGTCCTTTTATGGGAAAAAAGACACGAACCTAAAGGAATGCATGGCAAGTTTGATTCCTTATGGTAATTGGGGAATTTTTAGATGCATGAGTCAAGAGGAGAGAACACATAAATTCTCTCGTATTGAGATGGAAGGCTTCTCCCGCTTCCTTATAGCGGGTAATATCTCAAACACTTCAACCCTCTGGGGGAGGAGTGACTTTTTTTAAATAATTTATTTATCCTTTATCGTTATGTCGTAATGTGTTTCCTTGTTCTGTGATGTTATGTTGTGTTTTAGGTGATTTAGGTAGTCTTGTTTTAGGTGATTATTAGGATTGTTTTAATAGGTGATTAGGAAAACTCCAAGTATATTAGGTGATTAGGAAAGAGTCCTAACTCCAATGCCCAATTGGTAAGTCATTGGTCTAGAAAAACACAAAGTATCTCAGTTCTCCTATGCCATAAGTATCCGACATGGTCACAAGATGAAGCCTAATGTTGTACCCAAACCAAATTTTTCCTTCATTAAGGCATTTTTCTTAAATGAGTCTAAACCTTGTTAAAATGATGTCAAAACATAGTTTCTGGGAAAATCAAGTATAGATTTTGAGTCAATTTGGTGTCGAGAAGATACTAGTGAAATTTGGAAAAAAATGAAAATTAGGGTTTCTACACCCTTGTTTCATGTCGCAAAACCCTAAAACTTGAAACTTGTCAGAATTGGCTGAAATTAATTTTGATTGGCTTATTTCTTATCACGATCACAGTGGTGAAGTCAGTTTCAGTTAAAATTTAGTTTAAGTTTGGTGGGTAGTTTTCACTTTTCTAGGAAAAAAGTAAGGACCTCTAAGGTCGTCAATGGTAGTTGGCTAGTACATGGTGCCAAAATATAAGCCTAAAACTCAAAGCAGAACATTTTATGATGAAAGATGCTAAAAAAGATGCTTCATGGAGGAGGGGATTTTCATATGACAAAAATTGGAAAAAATATTCTAAGTCTGGAAAACATTTCACTTTGTAACGTGGGAGACACTTGCATAATCAATGTGCAAATAAACTTTATAGTGTCCGTACATATGAAAATGCTAAAATATAGTCACATACATGTATTAGTAGCAATAATGCTTCTACGTGGCCAATCAACAGCCAACACCATGTTTGCAGAGCGTGCAATGGAGGAAATATCAAACAAAAAGCAAATATGTGCCCTTGTAGCTTAGGGGCACCCTTAAATTTGGAGGCTCAGATTTAGTTGCTTTTGGTTGCAGATACATTCATTCTCTTCAGAATTCAATCAGCTTTCTGACAAGCTATCAAGTAAGTTCACTTGAGTTGCAGAACTTTGATAATTGAAGGCAGAAGCAGAAGGTACAAAGAGTTTACACATCACAGAGGCAGTCGAATTTGTAGTTTATGTGCCCCTTAAGCTTTGGGCCACCCTTGAATCAGACCCCTCAAATGATTGAATTTGTAGATTCCATTTATGAGGAATCTCTTTTGGTTTAGCTTAGCTCCTTGTTGCACCCGTTCATGAGATCGTCAGATGTGCTGAGTGATTGCGGTAGTGGTTCTAGTGAGCACATAAATTAGAGGGTAGATAAAAGTAGAAATATCAAACTGTACCTCTATAGGCTAGGGGCACCTAGCCTTTTGGCCAGCTAGATGGGGTTTTTAGTAGTCGTCAACTTCACGAGACCTGTGCAAAATCCTTCTAGCTATTCAATGAATCCAACCGTAATCCCTCAAGGTTTGGCAAATGCCCGTGAGTGAAGGATCAATGGAAATTACTAAAGAATGAAAACAAGCAGAAAAATGGCTATGGAAATTACATACTCCCTTGAAAAAGGCACCCTTCTCCTAGAGGTCTTAGAAGCAGTTTTCTCACTTCGTCACTTCTAAGAACATATCTTCCAAGTTCTTCTAGCTTCATGATGGGATCAACGATGCATGCATCAGAGCAATCTAGCTCCCGATGTCAAGGGTAAAAGTAGAGAATTTGTGTGGAAGTTGCAATTTTCAAAATCATTCTCAAAATGGTAATTGTGCCTCTGCAGGCCAAGGGCGCCCTTGTTTTTGAGGATATTAACTCAACTTTCATATGCCTTACATATAGTCGTTGTTTGTAAAATTCTTCTAGGTACGTGATGGATCCACCATCTAGTCGACGAGGGTCATCATTCATCGACAATGACAGTTTTAAGCGTGAGATGGCAAAACAGAGAAATGGCTAAGTCCAAAGACTTGTATATGAATTTAATAAAAGATGACTTTTATTTTGAGGCATCAAACATGGTTATTAACGATTGCATTTCCCAGCAGAGATTTCATCTCAATAGTTTTGGCTTCGCAGTGGATGTGTCAGCTCAGTTCCAGTTGGAGAGATTTCGGTTAACTCAAAAAAATAATATTAAATTTTTAGTTTCTGCCTGCCAACTTTAATGGGGTGATTTTTCTCAATATTTTAATATTGACACCTTTTTGATATTAATTTGCAAATTTGCATGAGGAGGGAAACTAAATATTTTAATATTTTAAATATTTTAGGACTTTGAGTCAGTTTCTGTTAAACAAAGTGGGGTCCAATTAGATGATTTCTTTTGAAATTAGGGTTAATTCTTGTAGTTGGCATCATTAAACCACAAATTTCTTTATTTATTTCAAGATGGTGTCATTTTTCGCTCATAGTAGATTGGAGAGCAAGCATATTTTCTTCATTGAGCAAGCAACTTTCTTCAACAATCAACATTCAAAGGCACTTTAGATATTGTTTTTCATATTTCCTTTTAGGTACAAGTCCAAATTAATCAGCAGACTTCAGACAAGCATGGCAATTTTTACAGAAGTAGAACATAAAAAATTCTATCTTCTATCTTAAATTCTTCTATTCTGGTCTTAGGTTTTCTTTGCATGTCCAAGATTCGACTACTTTTGACAAAATTGATCATCTGGGTTGGTTGTGCACAACTTTCTCTACAAAACCAATGTGTTATAATTTTTTAGGAAAATTTGTTGTAGAGCTCCAATTCTCGAAGGTTTGATTTTATCAACTGAAATTCCTTTGCATGGTAGAGTAAAAGTCAATATTTTTCAAATCTGAGGTTGTGGGTTGTCTTAGAATCATTTTCTGGACAAAACCCATATTTCCTATTTTCTCAAAAAAATTACCCCCCGCAGCCCCTGCTGCCCTCAATTGTTTTTTTGGAAAATCCTTTATATGTCAAGCTAAATGCTGCTTTTCACAATTCTGATGTTGTCGGTTGTCTTAGAATCATTTTTTGCACAAAACCCACGTCTCAGAAAGTTTTTCGCAAAAATTGCCCTCCGACAGGCTATTTTTAGCCTCATCAGGTGACATTTTAGCTTTCCAGAGAAAGTTGTCAAAATATAGTTGAGCTTATAGTTAACAGGTGAGTTTTTCAAAATGCAATATACACATATTGAATTCAAGACTAAGTTAGTCTTGACTCATGACTTCATCGGAACAGTTGACATGGACTTGCATAAAGTGCTTCCAGAGGCTATCTTGGATCTGACTAAGATAAATAATGCAATACTTCAAAACATCCAAGAATCTAGGTTGCTAGAGGTGGCTTCACTCCCTATTTCAATTTATTGCATAGAATTCATGATGTCTTGTGTCAAGCATTACAATTCTACTACTCGAGAAATTCAGTCAGTAGATGGATGGGTGATTTGCAGTCTCAAGCCCTAGAACGTTGAAAGGTGTTTTGGTATTCCTCAACATTTGAATAGTTTGGTCATTACCATGGATCAATGTGAGAGAGAATTCAATGTTGATTAGGAAATTTGTCAAAGAAAAATGGCAGAAAGGTGGTTGAAACAAAAGAAATCTAAATTGCCACACAATGTGGGTCATAGAGAATACAAGGATGAGTACACAATTTTGATCACTCTTCTCAATCATGTTACCGATCATGCAGATGCTAATAAATTTCAGTCCTAGATGTACTACATCATTGCTCAAATCATTTTCAGGCAAGATCATTATGACTGGGCCTCTCTGATCAATGACATTCTCCATAAGCAGCTACCAGTTTCCTAGTTGCCCACAAATTTTATAAGTGTTAGTATCTTGTATACTTGATTGCCTACCAGGGCCAGTTTAGAGGATTGAACATAGTGGGGATTCTCAGTGTATAGAAGATTTATCAATACTATGGCCAACTTGAGTTCACAAAATCTGAGTGACTTTTCAAGCGTGTGCAAGAGGCATTCTTGATGTACACAGTGAGGAACCCAGACCAGGAATTGCATGTTTGTATCTCAATGGTTGCTAGAGCAGCAATGGTAGAATGGGTAGACTGGTTCATTTAGTTCCCTACATACACCTACATCCGCATTTACGGATATATGGGAAATCCAACTATGCTATCTTGCTATCCTTCAGATAGGACAATTTTCATGGAGTTTATGAGGAAATTGTATGATGTTCATTTACGTTTACGTCACAAGCGTAAACCAATTACCAACTTTTCATTTCAAATGGGAATCTACTGGTGCAGGAAAAAAATTGATGCTAAGGCTATAGGTCAAGAGTTAGAGAAATTTAATCTCAAGTACCTTTTTGATGTACGCACATATGACCCTTGGGGTTGTTACTCAACACGCCTTGGTGGTCGCTCTTATCACAAGCCTACAATGGAGGATTATTGGGTTAACTGCGAGGATGATTTTGAGGTGTGCCGGCGTAGTTATAGTAGGTTCACCCTCTCACATATTTCTATCTTCATGTTAATGGATGTGGGATGTTTGTTAGATAATGATGGTGATGTACTTCCTCAATTCTTTAGAGAACAAGTTGATATGCAACCACTTCTAGTTGTCAATTTGTTTGCCAAGGAATACTCATCTGTGAAAGAGAGATCAAGTAGAGTCATTGAGAACAACACACTCTACTTGGAGAGCAAGAAGACAAGGAGGGTAGTCATGCCAAGTATAGAGCTGCCACTGGTGGATGTTTCACTGCTATCCTAGTCAAAGCCAAAACAAAAGAAAATGAGTAATCCTCCTAAAAAGAAAAAAGTGCCTGACAATTCAAAAAGGAAGGCACTTGTTACAGAAACACATGTGGAGCCAGCCACGAATACAACCTGTAGCATACCAGAGCCAGAGGATCAACCCCCCATGCCATCACCTACACCAAAAAAGTCTCCAGTTCCAATTCACATTGATTTAGACCTAGACTTGCCACTGTGTATTGATACCTCTACACATTCACACTCATCAAAACTTCCTATGACTAGCATCGACCCTTCTAGTGAGATTAGTCGAGACTCATCTTAGCTTGAGAATCAACTAGGTAGGAAGAGGAGGCAACCATCTTACATACTTGATTACTCAAATTTTGATCATGTCTATAAGGATGCACTAGATAAAAGAATTAAGAAGCAGGTTCATGTAGAGAGGAATGTTGACAAAGAGATCATAATAGAGACCCCTGCACCTCCAAAGGGTAAGAGCTTGAACGAAATAGAAGTTGAAGACTACGATGTGATAAAGGTCAACCTTGGTAGAGCACATGCCAAACAGAGGTTGATTTCCTTCAGGTTGCAACTGATAGCATAAAGGATAGGGTGAGAAAAGATGGAGAAGACAAGGCACCCCTCAAGGCTGAAATCTAGTAGCTTCATTAGTATATCTCTAACCTCGTGCATAGAACAGAAAATGTCACCGCTTCACTCCCATAGATGCTAGAGCCACCAACAGAGCAGAATTAGGTTAATTAGCTGGTTGTCTATGGAAAACACTTGGTAGATTGGGAGGAAGATTTCGTCACAAGGGGTCACTTTGTACTTGTAGAGTTATATCAGCTGAGGTACAATGCCCACAAAATAGATTATAAAATTTTTCAAACTAATCATAGATAAATATAATTTAAAAACTAGTTTGACAATCTTCACAATTTATTTGTACTCTTCTTTATCTTAATAATTAATGCAATTTGAAAAAGTTTACCTTGGAAAGTATTTCAAATAAATTTACAAATCAATATTGAGATGGATAGGTATAGAAGCAGTTCTGCCCATCACATTGGAGTTGTCTGCCTTACAACTGGCATCTACATTGGAGGATGAAGAGTTCAAAGATCCTATTTAGAAGCAAATGTTGTACCTGATGAAACTTGAAGAAGAAAGGATGGAGGTTGTTGATAGAATCACTCAGCATCAAGAGCGAGTGAAGAATATTTTTGACAAGAAGGCTCATCAGAGAGACTTCGAAATCAGAGATCAAGTCCTTTTATGGGACAAAAGACACAAACCTAAAGGAATGCATGGAAAGTTTGATTCCTTATGGTAATTGGGGAATTTTCAGATGCATGAGCCAAGAGGAGAGAACACATACATTCTCTCATATTGAGATGGAAGGCTTCTCCCGCTTCCTTATAGCGGGCAATATCTCAAAGACTTCAACCCTCTAGGGGAGGAGTGACTTTTTTGTAAATAATTTATTTATCCTTTATCGTTATGTCATAATGTGTTTCCTTGTTCTATGATGTTATGTTGTGTTTTAGGTGATTTAGGTAGTCTTGTTTTAGGTGATTCTTAGGATTGTTTTAATAGGTGATTAGGAAAACTCCAAGTATATTAGGTGATTAGGAAAGAGTCCTAACTCCAATGCCCAATTGGTAAGTCACTGGTCTAGAAAAACACAAAGTATCTTGGTTCTCCTATGCCATAAGTATCCGACATGGTCACAAGACGGAGCCTAATGTTGTACCCAAACCAAATTTTTTCTTCATTAAGGCATTTTTCTTAAATGAGTCTAAACCTTGTTAAAATGATGTCAAAACATAGTTTTTGGGAAAATCAAGTATGGATTTTGAGTCAGTTTGGTGTTGGGAAGATACTAGTGAAATTTGGAAAAAAATGAAAATTAGGGTTTCTACACCCCTGTTTCATGTCGCGAAATCCTAAAAATTGAAACTTGTCAAAATTGGCTAAAATTAATTTTGATTGGCTTATTTATCATCATGATCACAGTGGTGAAGTCAGTTTCAATTAAAAGTTAGTTTAAGCCTGGTGGGTAGTTTTCACTTTTCTAGGAAAAAAGTTAGGACCTCTAAGGTCGTCAATGGTAGTTGGCTAGTACCAGTTGCCAAAATATAAGCCTAAAACTCAAAGCACAACATTTTATGGTGAAAGATGCTAAAAAAGATGCTTCATGGAGGAGGGGATTTTCATATGACAAAAATTGGAAAAAATATTCTAAGTCTGGAAAACATTTCACTTTGTAACGTGGGAGACACTTGCACAATCAATGTGCAAATCAAATTTATAGTGTCCGTACATGTGAAAATGCTGAAATATAGTCACATACACGTGTCAGTAGCAGTAATGCTTCTACGTGGCCAATCAGCAACCAACACAGTGTTTGTAGAGCGCGCAATGGAGGAAATATCAAACACAAAGCAAATCTGTGCCCCTGTAGCTTAGAGGCACCCTTCAATTTTGAGGCTTAGATTTAGTTGCTTTTTGTTGCAAATACATTCATTCTCTTCGGAATTCAATCGAATTTCTGACAAGCTATCAAGTAAGTTCATTTGAGCTGTAGAACTTCAACAATGGAAGGCAGAAGAAGAAGGTATAAAGAGTTTACACATCACAGAGGCAGTCAAATTTGTAGTTTATGCGCCCCTATAGCTTTAGGCCGCCCTTGAATTAGACCACTCAGATGATTGAATTTGCAGATTCCATTTACGAGGAATATCTTCTGATTTAGCTTAGCTCCTCGTTGCACCCATTCATGAGATCATCAAATGTGCTAAGTGATCATGGCAGTGGTTGTAGTGAGCACATAAAATAGAGGGTAGATAAAAGTAGAAATATCAAACTGTACCTCTATAGGCCAAGGGCACCTAGCCTTTTGGCCAGTTAGATGGGGTTTTTAGTAGTCATCGACTTCACAAGACATGTGGGGAATCCTTCTAGCTATTCAGTGAATCCAGCGATCAACCCTCAAGGTTTGTTAAATGCCCGTGAGTGAAGGATCAATGGAAATTATTGAAGAATGAAAACAAGCAGAAAAATGGCTATGGAAATTACATACTCCCTTGAAAAAGGCACCCTTCTCCTAGAGGTCTTAGAAGCAGTTTTCTCGCTTCGTCACCTCTAGGAACATCTCTTCCAAGTTCTTCTAGCTTCGCGATGGGATCAACGGTGCATGCATTAGAGCAATCCAGCTCCCGATGTCAAGGGTCAAAGTAGAGCATTTGCGTGGAAGTTGTAATTTTCAAAATCATTCTCAAAATGGTAATTGTGCCTCTGCAGGCCAAGGGCGCCCTTGTTTTTGAGGCTCTTAACTCAACTTTCATATGCCTTACATACAGTCATTTGTAGAATTCTTCTAGCTACGCATGGATTCAACATCCAATCGACGGGGGGTCATCATTCATTGACAACGATAGTTTTAAGCGCGAGATGGAAAAACAGAGAAATGGCTAAGTCTGGAGACTTGTATATGAATTTAATAAAAGACGAATTTTATTTTGAGGCATCAAACATGGTTATTAACAATTGCATTTCCCAGCAGAGATTTCATCTCAATAGTTTTGGCTTCGCAGTGGATGTGTCAGCTTAGTTCCAGTTGGAGAGATTTCAGTTAACTTAGAAAAATAATATTAAATTTTCAGTTTGTGCCTGCCAACTTTAATGGGGTGATTTTTCTAAATATTTTAATATTGATGCCTTTTTGATATTAATTTGCAAATTCGCATGAGGAGGGAAACTAAATATTTTAATATTTTAAATATTTTAGGACTCTGAGTCAGTTTCTGTTAAACAAAGTGGGGTCCAATCAGATGATTTCTTTTGAAATAAGGGCTTATTCTTGTAGTTTGTGTCATTAAACCACAAATTTCTTTATTTATTTTGAGATGGTGTCCTTTTTCTCTCACAACAGATTGGAGAGCAAGAAAATTTTCTTCATTGAGCAAGCAACTTTCTTCAACAATCAACATTCAAAGGCACTTCAGATTTTGTTTTTTAGATTTCCTTTTAGGTACAAGTCTAGATTAATCAACAGACTTCAAACAAGCATGGCAATTTTTGTAGAAGCAGAACATAAAAACTTCTATCTTTTGTCTTAAATTCTTCTATTCTAGTCTTAGGTTTTCTTTGCATGTCCAATATTCGACGACTTTTGACAAAATTGATCATCTGGGTTGGTTGTGCACAACTTCCTCTACAAAACCCATGTGTTAGAATTTTTCAGGAAAATTTGCTCTAGAGCTCCAATTCTCGAAGCTTTGCTTTTCTCAACTAAAATTCCTTTGCATGGTAGAGTAAAAGTCAATATTTTTCAAATCTAACGTTGTGGGTTGTCTTAGAATAATCTTCTGGACAAAACCCATATTTTAGATTTTCTCAAAAAAATTACCCCCCGCAGCCCTTGCTGCCCTCAACTATTTTTTCGGAAAAAGCTTTTATATGTCAAGCTAAACGCTACTTTTTCGCAATTTTGATGTTGTGGGTTGTCTTAGTATCATTTTTTGCAGAAAACCCACGTCTCAGAAAATTTTTGGCAAAAATTGCCCTTCGATAGGCTATTTTTAGCCTCATCAGGTGACATTTTAGCTTTCTAGAGAAATTTATCAGAATATAGTTGAGCTTATAGTTAACAAGTGAGTTTTTCAAAATGCAGTATACACAGATTGAATTCAAGACTAAGTCAGTCTTGACTCATGACTTCATCGGAACAGTTGACATGGATTTGCATAAAGTGCTTCTAGAGGCTATCTTGGATCTTATTAAGATAAATAATGCAATACTTGAAAACATCCAAGAATCTGGGTTGCTAGAGGCAGCTTCACTCCCTATTTTAGTTTATTGCATAGAATTCATGATGTCTTGTGTCAAGCATTATAATTCTACTACTCGATAAATTCAGTCAGTAGATGGACGGGTGATTTGCAGTCTCAAGCCCCGGGACATTGAAAGGTGTTTTGGTATTCCCCAACATCTGAATAGTTTGGTCATTACCATGGATCAATTTGAGAGAGCATTTAATGCTGATAAGGACATGTGTCAAAGGAAAATGGCAGAAAGGTGGTTGAAACAAAAGAAATCTAAATTGCCACAAAATGTGGGTCGCGGAGAATACAAAGATGAGTACGCGATTTTGATCACTCCTCTCAATTGTGTTCCCAATCATGTAGATGCTAATAAATTTCAGTCCTAGATGTACTACATCATTTGTCAAATAATTTCTAGGAAAGAGCATTATGACTGGGCCTCTTTGATTAGTGACATTCTCCACAAGCAGATTACTGGTTTCCTAGTTGTACACCAATTTTATATGTGTCTGTATCTTGTATACTTGATTGCCTACCAGGCTAGTTTAGAGGATTGAACATAGTGGGGATTCTCAGTGTACAAAAGGTTTATCAATACTATGACCACCTTGAGTTCACAAAATCTAAGTGACATTTCAAGCGTGTGCAAGAGGCATTCTTGATGTACACAGTGAGGAACCTAGACTGGGAATTGCATGTTCATATCGCAACGGTTTCCAGAGTAGCAATGGTAGAATGGGCGGACTGGTTCATTCAGCTCCCTACATACACCTACATCCACATTTACGGATATATGGGAAATCCAACTATGCTACCTCGCTATCCTTCAGATAGGATAGTTTTCATGGAGTTTATGAGGCAATTGTATGATGTTCATTTACGTTTGCATCACAAGCGTAAACCAGTTGCCAACTTTTCGTTTCAAATGGGAATCTACTAGTGCAGGACAATAGTTGATGCTAAGGCTACATGTTAAGAGTTAGAGAAATTTAATCTCAAGTACCTTGTTGATTCACACACATATGACCCTTGGGGTTGTTACTCAGCATGCCTTGGTGGTCACCCTTACCACAAGCCTACAATGGAGGATTATTGGGTTAATTGCGAGGATGATTTCGAGGTGTGCCGACATAGTTACCATAGGATCACCCTCTCACATATTTCTATCTTCATGTCAGAGGATGTGGTAGGTTTGTTAGATGATGATGGTGATGTACTTCCTCAATTCTTTAGAGAACAGGTTGATATGCAACCACTTCCAGCTGTCGATTGGTTTGCCAAGCAATACTCATCTGTGAAAGAGAGATCAAGTAGAGTCATTCAGAACAACAAACTCTACTTGGATAGAAAGAAGAAAAGGAGGGTAGTCATGCCAAGTATAGAGCTTCCACCGGTGGATGTTTCATTGCTATCCTCATGAAAACCAAAAGAAAAGAAAAGGAGTAATCCTCCTAAAAAGAACAAAGCACCTAACAATTCAAAAATGAAGGCACTTGTTATAGAAACATATGTGGAGCCAGCCGCGAATACAACCCGTAGCATACCAGAGCCAGAGGTTCAGCCTCCCATGCCATCACCTACACCAAAACAGTCTCCATTTCCAATTCACATTGATTTAGACCTAGACTCACCACTGTGTATTGATACCTCTACACATTCACACTCATCAGAACTTCCTATGACTAGCATCGACCCTTCTGGTGAGATTATTCGAGACTCTTCTTAGCTTGAGAATCAACTAGGTAGGAAGAGGAGGCAACCATCTTACATACTTGATCACTCAAATTTTGATCATGTCTATCAGGATGCGCTAGATAAAAGAATTAAGAAGCAGGTTCATGTAGAGAGGAATGCTGATAGAGAGATCAGAATAGAGACCTGTACACCTCCAAAGGGTAAGAGCTTGAATAAAATAGAAGTTGAAGACTTTGATGTGATAAAGGTCAACCTTGGTAGAGCACATGCCAAACAGAAGTTGATTTCCTTCAGGTTGCAATAGATAGCATAAAGGATAGGGTGAGAAAAGATGGAGAAGACAAGGCACCCCTTAAGGCTGAAATCTTGTAGCTTCGTTAGTATATCTATAACCTCATGCATAGAATGGAAAATGTCACCGCTTCACTTCCACAGATGTTAGAGCCACCGACATAGTAGAATTAGCTTAATCAGCTGGTTGTATATGGAAAAAACTTGGTAGATTGGGAGGAACAGTTCTTCACAAGGGGTTGCTTTGTACTTGTAGAGCTATATCAGCTGAGGTACAATGCCCACAAACTCCGTCTATGCATCTGTGATTAGGAGTGATACTTGGCGATTGATAGACCTAGAGATGAAATCATGATCTCTCATCTGAGGATGGCATACGACTTAGTCATCGACGAAGAAGATAAATGAGTTATTTTTACTTGGAGGACATAGTTGATCTTCAAGGAAAAAATACAAGATACAATGGCTTCAGAGTTGTCTGAGAGTAGAGAACACTTGATTAGTGCACTTGGGTACCTAAGAACTTTTGTGTCCCAAGTTACTTGCTAGTATCAATGTGAGGGTGGTGAGTACATCAAGCTTATTGATGTTCAGTCAAAGTTGCAGGTGCTCATCCATGGTATTTTTAGTGGAGATTTCGTTGGCTATAAGTTAGATCAACTTACAGTCATGTCAGTGTTATTTGATGAGGTAGTTAAGAGTAGAGGAGAACTTCAGAGCCAGATCATAGGTAGTGAGGAAATTTTGCAAAGACACAGTGTGCTACGACAGAGTATTAGTGCTCCAGATGGTGATGCAGTCAATAACCTCGTGGAGGGATTACTTGCTCGAGATCATGGCCAGTGAACTCTAGATCAAGGACATCCCACCTTTTCAGGATAGACATAAGGCACAATAGTTAACTCGATGCTTCTTTCTGAGTTAACTTGTTGTTCCTCCTTTCATGCTATGTCTGTCTTGGAATCATCAATGTACAGTTGGAGTTTTCACTTAGTTTTCATTTCAATAAGGATGAGCATGCTTGCACATGTCCATTTAGATTAGTCTTGTTTCAGTTAACTGATAGTAGTTTTCCAGTTGATTGTATAGTTTCCTTTATTTAGGGTTTAGCGATTAGATCTTGCATGCTTGCAAGACTGTAGTTGACTCAAGATGATTTTAGGGTTCCCTACACCTTTGATGTCTATAAATAAGAGCTCTTTGCTCAGTTGTAAATAAATTTTGCACGTGATAGTAATATATGTTGCACCACCTTTCCTGTAATATTGTTGTTTTGTATTTGTTCACAAGCTTTTACTGTAATAATAAATGGTTGCGCCACCTTGCCTGAATGTTATTCTTATGGTATTTTTTCATCTTAGTTAAATCGAGTGGCTAGTTTGATCATTTAGTGTATGTGTGTCTCACCAGTGCAATTTGTTGTCCTAGTTGGCTATCTTATGTTATGTTTAATAGTTGTTCTTTCAATCTACACCTCAGATAGGGGTTCCTCCTCCTTAGAAATTTGGGAAGAAGAATTATCATTTTAAGTGTTGTGCCTAATAGACTTTATTTTAGCCTACGCCTTAGATAGGGGTCCCTCCTCCTTGGAAATCTTGTTATGGAGTTTATCGTAAAGACATTCCTGCTCCTTTTTCCTCATGCTCTATTTTCTTAAGGAGATTGGATAGATTAAAGCTTCTAGTTTAGTTGTAGTTAGTGATATACAAAACCAGAAAATCCTTAGTTGAGATGTTCCTTGTTTCTTAACCTTGTGCCTCTTCCAACTGAGACAAAAAGATAGAAGTTAGATTACTTTACTTTTTCACGCAAATCAACATAAAGAGGGAGCTTCCCCTCCTAATTTGAAGAGTAGTCATTATGCAATGTGCATAGCTTTTCATACCAACTCGCACTCCAAAGGTGCTAATTGTTACGTCAACACTAGGATACTTGCTCATAAAAGTTGCTAGAAGAAATTATGTGAAATAACCTTGTATTTATACTTGTTTATGCCAAATTTCCCAAAATTACAACACTATAAACCGACATCAGATCTAGGAAAATAAAATCTTTAAAAAGTGTCTTGTTTAATGTGAAATTTGAAATCAAATCCCAAGACCTAGGTGGAACTCATATGCCCAAGGTGGCGTATGAGTCCTAGATCACTAGATCTGGAACACATAACCTCAAGCATTAAATTATGATTTGTCATTTGTTGAATTTTAGGATTATCCTTAGAATAATGCATTTAATTAGGCTTGTGGATGCAAAATAGGACCAATTAAGGCATAAATAAGCCAAATTTTAATGAAAAGGGCCCAAAACTTAATGTCAATATGTAAAACATATTACAACACCAAATTAAGGCATCACTTAGCTCATTTTGTCAATTATTCCCAAATTAATCGAGGAAAAGGGATACTTTTTCCGTCACTACACCAACTATACACAACAATAAATAAATAAAAAATATCTTTACATCCTTATTAATAAGTCCTAATTTTAAGGAGAGTTTAGCTTGAGTTTAATAATGGAAAACACAATAGGTGACTAGTAAGTAAACTAACCTCTTGAAAGTGATGGCTTGCTTTAAAGATGAAATTTTTATGTAGAGGGGTGATTTGTGACTTAACCAATCTCTAGAAAGTGATAGTTGACTTTAAATATGATGTTTTTATGTAGAGGGATGATTGGTGACTTAACCAATCTCTAGAAATCGATAACTAACTTGAAATATGTTTTTATATAAAGGAGAGTGGTGAAAACATATCATACCAATCACTATATAAGAAAATATTGGCTAACATATAGTATGAGATTAAATGGAATCAAAGATAGAGATGTAAAAAGAGAGTGTTATTACTTACGATGATAGGGGGTTAGGTGCTCAACCAAGCAAATTTCACTAGATTGAACTTGATGATTAGGACATGCTTTTGGATATAAAATGTCAAAGACATCCATGTTCACAATGATGGAGATATGGGTAGAATATTCTTTGTGATGGTTGTTGAAAGTCTATTTAAGTAATGATCTTATAACTTATTTTTGACATGTTGATAGAATACATGGGCCATCTTTAGACACTTTTAAATCATTACAAGAGCTCATCACATGTGCTTTAAAATGAAATCTATGGCTATAAGCTTCATTTCACATCTAATCTACTTTTGAATTGTAATATTTTAGTTTCCTTATTATAAGGGTGTGCTAATTAAAAATTGTGAAGATGCATGTTTTGAACATTTTTGTATAGGGAATAAAACACACCCTACACTCATATCTAAGTAGTTAAATAATACAATTCAAACCTTAGTTGAATACAGAGTTGAGAATGAAATAATCAAAATGGATTAATTAAGATAAATAATTTTTTTTTTACTAAAATAAAGTTGAGAGGGATTATAGTCGACCTTGAAATCATGGGAAGTGGATTTTGATTGTTATGACACTACGAAAAAGTGATAGAAACTAGATAACTTATTAAAAACTTGTGACAAGTGAAACTTGGAGTTCAAGAGTCTAGGATAAGACTCCACTCGTTATTTGATCTAATTGTCAAAATTATATCTTAATGACACAATTTTATCTTAAATATGATTTTTTTTTATATAATTCTAAAAACACTATTAGAAACCTACTATACGAATGCTGAACTCCGAGAAAATAGATTATAAAAACTGTCAAACTAATCATACATAAATATAATTTAAAAACTAGTTTGACAATCTTCACAATTTATTTGTACTCTTCTTTATCTTAATAATTAATGCAATTTGATAAAGTATACTTAGGAAAGTATTTCAAATAAATTTATAAATCAATATAACCAAAATAGTCTTCAAGCTAGGTGGGCAAAAATTCCACTCAAGTTATCAAGAATAGTTCTTTGTTGAACTATTGTTCTCTTTATAATTTCACACTTAAATTTTTTATTGGCTCTCACTTTGATCTTAGCATTGTTTATCATCATTGTAAGCTTTCTCCAGCTTTGTTGAATAAAAGTTAAGAGCATTGAATGGAACATTGTGTGTTTTTTGACTTTAGTTTGTGGTCTAAAATAAATCATAGATTCCTTGGTGTTTTGTCTTTATAGAAAAGCCCTCCAAGATAAGGTGTCCCAACCTCTCTAGGCGGTGGACTAAATTGATGTTGACAATATAAAATAATAATAAAAATTTATACAATCAAAGATTGCTTTAGCTCTATTTAAATATTAGAAGCTTCCATGAATTAATATTACGTCATACTTTTTTTGTGCAGTAAAAGACGGCCGTTGTGATTTTTTTTTAATTGGAAAAGCATCTCGGTTTTGTAGTTTAGTGCCACCCACTTTAATGACTGCCGACCGTTATATTGTTTGTTTTGGAGGCAACCTACCATTCATTAACTTCATGTCGGTGTTAGGAGGTCTATACAAAATTGCTAATCTTTTTGTTCAAAACTATCTTGATGGTTAAGAAATTACTACCATCTAAAATTGATACTTTTGCTTAGAAGACAAAAACATAGTTTTTTTCTCAAATTTATTATTAGTTGAAGCTTGCATTGATATGTCACATTATTATCTTGAATATTCTCCAACATTCAAGTAGTTGATTCTATCTTAAAACCTCTTCTTCCTATGATCAAACGTGTTTTTTTGGGTTACACCTTGTTCCCATGAAGTCTGATTGACCTATCTATAGATCATACCTCCCAAATACGATAGCTTATGCTCTTCAAAGTTTATGAAGACTTGCATTAAAAGGGATACTCTGAAGTGGACGCCATGATTGTCATTTCATGTTGCACCTTGCACCATTCCAACCAATAACTAGATTTTTTTTGCCTTCGATTATCTTAAAGATTTGTTCATGTCAAAGAGAATGAACTTGAAGAAACTTTATCAATGTTCTTTCTTTCCACCCCAAAGAGAAAGATCATGATGCTTCTACTCAACATCATCCCCACATGATGAATCAAGACCTGGGTTACTCCTTGCCCTTGTCAGCAAACATGAAGCTTCATCTATCTCTAATCAAGCAATACTTATTTTCCCTTGGGTAGTAAACAATTTTCATGTCACACATGTAGGGGCTTCCAAACACACCACACACATCTAATGGCACAACATTACAACCACTTTATCAACAAACATGGGCTAATAACAAACTTTGATGTAAATTGCCCACTTACAAATAAATTAACAACCTCCTTGATCTAACCAAAATCATAACACTTAGGATAACATAAGTTTTTAGACCAAGTTTTTCAACCAAACCTTGAGATCCAAGGTTAGCTTGTGAATATAACATAAATTGCATACCTATTGTAGACACCTACTATTTCCCTAGTACTCCCCAGTCCTAATTGACTAAATAATTGCACCATATAGTTAAATCCCCTTCACCCAATGTAACCCACTTAATTAAATATTATTATTATTTAATTAGTCCCTTTTCCATCTCACATAATTACATAATTTTGTTATTCAATTACACCTAATTTATACCTTACATGGCTAAAATAATGAATTATTATTATTTAATTATGGCTATATCTCTCCATCAAATTCCAAGAATAAAGGGGGTTTAAAATTCACTTGTTTCTTGCATTCCTTATGGTTGCAACAACTTACTATTTTGGTAAGTGAATCCTAGCCCTTTACATTCCAAAACACTCCATCACGAGCCTCCATTCTCTCCTCAATCCTAGGGAAGTCCTCTCATTCATCTTCAACTGTTGATTTTTCCATCGCATCTCCACTATCCATTGCTTCTCTCAAAAATCTATAAAATTGAAGCATCATTCCATCCATTCCTTTTTGCTAACTATATGTTGTCAAAATATGTACCTTTTATGCACAAGAGCATCCACATTTCAACCATCATTGGAGAAAATTGAATTTGCAATGTAGTTCACTAGTAATGTTATTTTGATTTCTTATGTTCTTACTTGAGTTGAATTCCTTTATATGATCTATTTGAGATTTTTATTTGGTTTGAAATATGATCTTTCATTTCTATTTGTTTTTTAAACCAATGCTTACACCTATTGTGTGAGTAAAATATGGGAATCAAAACAATTAATTCAAACCACACAATCGATGCAACGTGTTATATTAATGAAATCGAATTTAACAAAATAATTGATAAAGCAATTCCCCAAAGCCTTTCCATTGTCCTCTATTCTTAAGGACCCTGTATTAGTGCTCTCAGATTTTAGGTATGCACTAAACTACTAGGATGCCACCTAAGAAATGAGAAGCCATTAAACTAAAATGCAAGAAACTATGCATACATCTACATGATTGATGAATTTGATGGATGATATGCTAAATGATGTACTGAATGATATGATGTTGTATATAGAATGATGCTAAATGATGCAATGATAAAATGCTAAGCTAATGGAAATGCTATGGAAATGTTGAAATGATAATGCAACAATTAAGTTCCTAGAAATGAAATTTCCATTATAACACTACTTGAAATCAAATGCTAAGTTCTAAGCTAAAATACCAATGCTAAGCTCACAAATGCTGAAAGTATTTCTCCAGAGTAGTTTTATGATATGCTCTCTATATGAAAAGTTGTAAATGAGCCTCTATTTATAGATTTCCCCAAGGCATCAAGTGATGTGGCAGCAATGGACGATCAAGATTCGGTATGGAGAGATCGACAGTGAGAAGTAGAGAGGTTAGAGAGAATCAGGGAAGTTGTTCCCTTTAATAGAACAAGCTTGGTAGTGTAGAAGGGAATAAGTGGAAAGAAGAAGCCATGTGTCTCTGAGGTTGTTAAAATTTTTGAGGATAAATGTCCATTTAGAAATTATAAATAATTAATTTCATGTGACACATGGTGAGGTGGAAGGAAGTTAGAAAATATGGAGAAATATGACTAAATTCCAATTTTAAAATTCAAATTTAGTTGGAGGGAATTAACCAAATAAAAAAAAATAGTTAAATTTGTTTATTTAATTAAATCATGAAGAAAGTGGTTTAGATAGGAAGAATTAAGAAATATGAACTATATAAATAAACTTTGCAATTTATTTATAAGTAGAGGAAATAAAGATTTTATTAATTAAATAACTAGTATTTAATTAATTTTCTCTAGACCAATTTTAGGTGTATACATTTTGCCCCTCTTCGAAGTGATGTGTTTACACATTGGTTCAAAGAAAAAATTGCCAGTATTGATAAAATTTTGATAATGCCCTAGACAGTGATTTTCAAGAGATAACGAATATATGCCCCCTCGAGAGATAAATCGGGGAATTTTTGATGTTTTAAAGATTTTTGAAATTTTTAAATTTTTTGATGATTTCTGATGATGTTGATGTTAAGTTTCTGATTTGATGATGTTCCAATGATTTATCTCCCGATATTGAAGAAATTAGCTGCCATTTGATTAATTGATCCCTCAAAAATTAAAATATCCCATCATAAATCCCACTTTAATTACCCCTTTTAATAGGCTAAAAGTGAAAAAGAGATTCATTTGTGCACTTTTGATTTTGAAATTTTTGAGTGAGAGAGTAATTTGAGCAACTTAGCCAAAGATGGTAATCCCCTACGAGACTCATCGATTTGAGCATGTGCAGAGACATAACCAACCAACAACATATGGACCTCTAGTACGGATTTCCAAAACCCTCTTTGTGAATTTTTGAATTGTTTTTCTTTCAAATTTGTTGTTCTACGTGGTTTAGCGCATAGGCCCTCTATATTAGTGCATAGATTAGGTTTTTTAGCGCATCCCAGGCCCGATGTAGTGCATTGAAGGTCTGTAATGGCATATATGCCTTTTGGCATGTAGGATGATAGTTTTAGTGCATCAGGGATTTTAGGTGGAGCATCAAATGAAATGACACATAGGACCATAGTTTTAGCACGCTTGCTGGAAGAAATAGGGCATACAATCTTGTAGCACATTTGAGAAATTCTCTAGCGCATAGAATGAAATGGCGCATAGACAGACTATTATAGCACATTGACAGAATTTGGTGGCACATCTGTCTTTTTAGCACATAGAAGCATTGTAGTAGCGCATCTAGGAAAAATTGAAGATTTTGTTGTTTTCTCCTTGATTTTGATGTTGTTTAATCGCATCAGTGGATGATTTGTTGTTGTTGATAGATTAGATGATTTATTGATCTCATGATAGGTGAGATGCAATAATGATGATGTTGATTTGACCTTATGATAGGTGAGGATCAAAAGTAGATGTTCGCAAGATTTGATGAAAATCTCACTTGAGCTGATAGGATGATTGATTACTTAATGTTGATTGTTTTGTTGATTTGATTGATTGATTGATATGCTGATTGTGATGTGTTATAATGATAGGAGTGTGATTTAGGGAATCTTCAGTCTTGAGAGTGCTTCCCACAGACTTGGGAGTTGATTCCACGTCTGTCACAGGTTGAGAGAGATATTATTGAGAGATGTGGATGAACATTGATTGACATGCTCCAGATTAGGATTAATCGGGGATTGTTGACCGCACTGGCAGAGAGGTGGCATAGCGACCACAACACCTTTCATCTAGCCACCAGAGAGATGATTATGACACCAGAGGATGTCTATAGGATCCTGTAGATTCCTGTGATGGGTGACATTGTTGTGTATGATCAGGCCGAGCAGGGTGGTACACATGCTTTATGCCAGATATTTCATGATGATCAGATTAGCAGATATGAGATGCCTTGGCAGGAGATGTTTGAGAGTTATGCCCCTTTACCTTTCATACTTGCAGGTTTTGTCAGTGGCTTTCTATGTCTTGACAAGAGGTCAAAGGGATTGTCTGTTGGTTGGGTTCAAACACTAGAGAAGATGATTCTATAGGGACTCGATATGCTTGGGGTTCATGCATGCTTGCATATTTGTATCATGATTTACATCAAGCAATGTATCTTGGAGGTGCCAGTCTATCTGCAGGAGTGACATTGTTACATACATGAGCTTGGGAGCATATAGCAGCGATACGTCCAGTGACAAATAGGTATTGACTGATTGGGAGACCCTATGTCTATGGTTATACCAGCCTAGTTGTCTAGCATAAGCTGGGAAAATTGGAGTATTGGAGACATGTACTGGACGAACTAGATTCCGTGACATGGCAGCCATATGTGGATTGTGAACAATGGGGCGAGGATCACCTAGAGATGCCTTATGTTTGCACAACAAGATATCTCATTGAACAGAAACGTTTCATTATTAAGAGATTCCTACTGATGAGGGTACTTAGATAGTATGACAGAGTGCAGGAAATTCCATAGGGATTGGCTACATATGCACAGAGACAACAAGATGCCATAGAGTGGGGACCTACCTTATCTTACGATATTGCTTGTGATGAGTACCATAGATTACAACCAGTGATTTGGGATTATCATCCAAAGATTGTGGAGGGATATATGACAGAGGAGTACTCACAATACTTTTGTGGAAATATGTTTCCTAGGATCTCGAGGCCTAATGAGCCAGTGCCAACACTAGAGGATGATAAGGAGAGAGCACTAGAAGGAGGAGGGACATAGGTGGTGGAGATGAGGGGGAGGGAGATGGTAGTGACAGGGATGGAGGAGATGGGGGAGGTGGCGGTGATGATGGTGGAGATGGAGATGGGGATGGTGGTGGAGAAGGTGGAGGAGGGGGCGCCCATCCAGGACTAGATGTCAAATTGCCTCGAAAGAGGTGATCCTTAGTAGCTGCGGCATAGCAGCATGTGCAGATACAATTTCCTTCTCAGCAACAACACGCACAGATTGTAGACCTATAGGCTTAGGTCCAAACACTTCAGGGCCTGTTGACACAAATTCAGGGGCAGTTGCAACCACAGACACAGGTGCATACATAGACATAGGCACAACTCTCACAGGCACAGGGACAAATTACTGCCTTGACAACAGAGAGACAGGTTGAGACTGTAGGTAGATCAGGTGGAGGGTGTTGTAGAGAGATTGTAGAGGGCTACAGAGGGCAGTGGGACAACAAATCATTTTAGAGAGGTATGATGCTCTGCCAAGGAGGTAGAGTTTTATCAGATTAAATATCATGAGGTTGTTCCACCAAAGCATTGCGAGAGTTACTCACAGTTTTCCAATCACACCCAGACAAGGACTACTAGCAGGGGTGTGACACAACCACTTCTGTGAGATGCAGGCACTGGTCCATCAAGTGGAGGAGGCATTGGTCCCAAGATGTTGGCACCGTCTAGGGGGAGCACTATGTAGCTCTGACACATGATGTTTGTTGTATTTGGACATGTATAGAATGATACTGATGATTCATTTCCATTTTTGATGATGTATCTCTTCATATTTGGATATCCTTGTACACTTGATATTGTTTTGAGATATATATGATATGTAGCAATGATGATGGTTGAACTATGTGTTTATGTGTGTTGATCATGATGGATGAATTTGATTTATTATTATGCATGCTATGTGATGTTCTATATGATGATGATATGATAGATCATGGAGGCAACATGCACTATGATTCTATGATGCTTTTATGAATGATGTATGTATGTTCTATGTGATGAATCTTATTATGTGAATGAAATGTGATGGATGCTATGTTTTTGTACTTTGCTGATGAAAATGTATGATGCAATGAAAATGGGTGAATGGATGATAGTGTTAATGCATAAATAGATGGATGGAATGATTGAATGAAAATGCATAATTCTAGGTGTTCCCATGGATGATGCTTTATTATGATGTATGAGATGCATTGTATTCTATGTTTCTATATTTTTCTGATGCAAATGTATGAACACGTATATGAAATGGATTATGAAAATGTTTCTTTTCGGATTTTTGTAATGCAAATGTATGACCTAATGTGTAGATGGATGGAAATGATATGGTAAATGCTTTTTTTTTGGATTTTTTTGATGCAAATATATGAGCTAATGGAAAGTGAATGCATATAAAATGATATGATAATTTGTTGTTTTTGTATTTTCACGATGCAAATTTATGACCTAAAGACTAGATGGATTATGAAATGATATGATAATACGTGAATGACATCTTAATGCTTATGCATGCAAATGATCTTTTTGTTTATGTCAAATTTACTCAATCCGTTAATGATAGAGATAACATCACTCGTAAAATTGTACCAGCCTTGAAAAATCTATAAATACAAATGCATCACTTAGTATAAATGCAACCTAAACATGCAAACCTAATGCAATGTTGTCATCCCAATAATCAATTTATTGTGCTTGGTATCATCATTGAGCTTTTGAAATGTTGAAAGTAAGTATAAACATCAATGGTATAATTAGACCATGATGACCTGAGTACTTCTTTCATGATGTTTGATAGTGCAAGTTAACACAATCATCTAGGTATAATTAGACCGAGATGACTTGAGCATTTAATCTTGCGTAAATAGATAAGAGTTAACTATTTTCCTATGTGAATCCATAATTTCATTAGTGATACTTTGTAGAGCATGTACCGCGATGATTCACATAGTAATAATGATCAACTCACAAACAACAGACAAAGAAAAATATCATTCTCGATCATAGCTTCTCTAGTTCTTGACATCCTTGAGTTGCTCCAGAGAAATGATAACAAAAATCATGATGCTAATAATTTGAACATTTGTGTCAAAGTGATAAAACCTTGATTCAAAAGATGACCACCAAATGAGATTTGTTTTGATTGATCTTGTTGTTGTTGGCTCAGATGGTTTTTTTTTTTCGTGATTATAATAGATGTTCAACGTTGATGTTCACTTGATCATTGTGTTTTTATCATGTTGTTGTACTATTGTTCATCTATCATTTTAAGCTCAAAGATAGATTTCCACCAGTGAGTTTAGGATTTTTCCCCTAGTGGAAACAAACCAATTTATTATGGATATATACAATGATCGCTAAGCCAAGGTGAGACACGATCGCGATGCTCAGATATGTACATGAGGCTCAAGTGATAGACGTGGATAGTGATAGCAAAGAGCCAATGATTGAAACACATTCCAATAGAGGAAGAAGTCGGTCCATCACAAATAGCGCCTGTTGCTAGGTTTTCACTACTTGCTTTTATTGCACTTTTTTCAAATTTTATGATTTTTTTGATTTTTTTGACTTTTTGCCTTTTTTTTGTAATTTTCATTTATTTTTATTTTTTTTGTATTTTTCTCTTTTTTGATTTTTTTGTTGTCACCAAGATGCCTATTTTCTAGGTTTTCATTAAGGCGACCATTTTTGTTTCTAATTTTTTTTGAATTTCTTCAGGAATTTTATGATGCATCAGATGAATCATGTGTAGAATTTCTTGAGATGGATACTATTCATAGGCTCCTCAAATAGGTCTCCTTATGGACTAGATAACTGGCATGTTCTTGATCCATAAACTGACATAATGACAAAGGGACCCAACCAATTTGGTTCAAATTTTCCTTTCTTCTCCCTATCTTGTTGATTGTGTGGATTCTCCTTCAATACCAAGTCACCAACTTGAAATGTTCTTGGTTTGACCTTATGATTATAGCTTCTGGAAATTCGTTGCTGGTAGGATTTTAGATGGTTCACTGCCTGTTGACATTGTTCATCTAATAATTCCAACTCTTGCAATCTAGATACTCGGTAGTCCTCATTAGAGATGATACCCTTCAATGACACAAAGACTGATGGTATTTCAACATCAATGGGTACAATGGCCTTGGATCCATATACAAGAGTGTATGGTGTGGCTCCTATTGGTGTGCAGATACTCATTTAGTATGCCCAAAGATTAGGGTTTAATTGGATGTGCCAATCACATCTAGCATCGTTGAATATTTTCTTCAAGATTTTCAAAATAGTTTTGTTGGAGGCCTCTGCTTGACCATTTCCTTGAGGTTAATATGGTGTAGAGAAGCGATGCTGGATATTGAACTTCTCACATAATTCTTGCATGTCTTGATTTTTGAATGGTCTTCCATTGTCAGTGACAATGGATTGAGGGATGTCGTACCGATAGATGATGTAATTGAGGATGAAGGATGAAATTTTATTTCCTGTGACGGTGATTAGAGGAACAACTTCAATCCACTTCATAAAGTACTTTGTGGCTGTGATGATAAACTTGTGTCCATTTGACGAAGGTGGATGAATTTTACCTACAAGATCCAATCCCCACTGACAAAAGGGCCATGTTGATGTGAGTGGTTGAAGCTCTTGTGCTGGTGCATGAATGAGGTTGCCATGAATATGAAACTTTTGACATTTCTTAATGAATTGATAAGCCTCCTTCTCCATGTTTGGTCAGTAATACCCTAAACGGAGGAGTTTCTTGGCTAAGGTTAAACCATTTGAATGAGTTCCACAAATACCCTCATGAACTTCCTGTAAAGCCATTTCAGACTTGTCGCGTTCTAAACATAAGAGGAGAGTTCCATCAAGAGCTCATTGGTAAATTACATCTGCGATAAGAGTATGTCAAGTGGCTTGATGAATGAAGTTTCATTTTTGGTTTCAGGATAGGTCGGGTGGAAGGGTGTTATCTTTTAGATAGGTATAAATTTTACCATAGATTGAGGTATCAACATCAACCAGGTGACATATAACTTGGGACTTGGTATTGTCATAAGCAGGGGTAAATAGTTGTTCCACCATGAACTCATAATGAACTCTTTTCTCTGGAATTTGTAACAAAGAAGCAATGGTGGCCATCGCATCAACAACTTTATTATCCACTCTTGAAATCTGATCAAATTTGATATCCACAAAGTATTTCTTAAAGTCATCAATCATTCTTTTGTAGGGCATAAATTTTTTGTCCTTTGTTTGATAATCATCATCGACTTGGTTAATGACCAACTGAAAATCTCCGTAGACTTGCAATTTTAGGATTTTCCATTGTACTACTATTTTAATGCCAATGATTAATGCTTCATACTCCACCATGTTGTTGGTGCAAGGGAACATCAATCTGTATGATTTCAAAATGGTATGTCCTTGTGGAGTGACAAATAGGATTCCGGCCCCTGATCCATGTTGTGTGTGTGATCCATCAAAGTATAATGTCCACTATTGTGCAGTCAAGGTATGGACATCAACATTTGGAAACTCAATATGTAGAGGATGATCATTTGGTAGGGGTGCTTCAACCAACTGGTCTGAGATTGCTTGTCCTTTTATTGCTTTTAGTATCATAACCCACTTGGCCAATCTTCCAGTTAGATTAGATTTGGTGAGGAGGTATTTTGGTGGATCTTTTTTGGCTATTAACTTTATGGTATGAGTTTGCATGTAGTGTTGTAGCTGTTGGGTGGAAAAAACTACTGCCAAACAATCCTTTTCAATGGATGTATAATTGAAATCATAGCCATTTAGCATCCTGCTAATGTAATAAATTGCTCTTTCTTTTCCTATTGAATCTTCTTGTGCTAACAAGACTCCCAATGATATCTCAGTTGTTGCAATGTATAATAAGAGTGGCTTTCCTTCTGCTGGTGGTATTAAGATAGGTGGAATCATTAGATATTGTTTTAATTAGTTGAAGGCCTCTTCACATTTCTCGTCCCATTGGAAAGAAACATTTTTGTGTAGCAAGTGAGTGAAAGGACGAGTCTTGTCTGCTTGTTGTGAAATAAACCTTCGGATTGATTAGAATCTCCCTTGTAGAGATCGTAGCTAGCTGATGTTTTTGGGTGGCGACATCTCCATGATAGCTTTGAATTTTTCTAGGTCTACCTCAATGCCTTTTTTCTAAAACTATATATCCCAAGAGTTTGGCTAAAGTCACCCCAAACACACATTTCTTTGGATTCAACCGTACATTGAACTTCTCCAGTCTGGTAAAGATTTTTTCTAAGATATTTAAGTGTCCTCTAGTATACGATTTGGCCAATAGATTGTCCACATAGTCTTCCATGAAGGTATGCATCATATCATGAAAAATTGTCATTGTGGTACGCTGATAAGTAGCTCTTGCATTCTTCAATCTGAATGACATGACATTCCACCAAAATGTTCCCCACAGACATGTGAAGGTTGTCTTATCTTGGTCCTCTGGAGCTATCTTGATCTGATTATAACCGGAAAAACCATCCATAAGTGACAACATGCCATGTCCTACTGTTAAGTCCACTATGTTGTCTATATTAGGTAGAGGAAAATCATCTTTAGGGAAAGCCTTATTACGATCTCAAAAATTTGTGCAAATGCAGATGTTGTTGTCAGGCTTTGAGACTGGTACAATGTTGGAGATCCACTTAGCATAGTCAATGGGTCTGATGAATCCTACATCTAATAACTTCTTCAGCTCTGCTTCTACCAATAGGGCAATATGCAGATGCATTTTCCTTAGCTTCTGCTTGACTGGTTTTACTCCTAGTGGTAAGGATAGGTGGTGCATGATCAAATTTGGGTCAATCCATGGTATGTCGACATATGAAAAAGCAAAGTTGATTTGTTTCTCTATGAAGAATTTGAGGAAGCTTGGTTTTTCTTGGTCTGTCAAGGATGCTACTAGATGGATAGTCTTCACTGTTTCTGCATTGTCAATATTAACGAACTATGTGGGCTTAATCAATACTTTTGAACTTCCTGAAAGTTCTCTTGGAGAGTGTCAAATATTTCATCATTCAATGCCTTAGAGAGGTTTTCACCATTGGATGCGCTCTTTATTTTTACTTTTTCTAAATCTGATACTGCCATTGAATGGTTTTCACCATCAGATCTATTTCCTATATTATTCATTTTGCAGCTGAAATATTTGACACTCCCCTGTTTGGAAGCTTTGGTATGATGTTCAATGGTGGAATCTATTTTGGGATTATCGAAATAGAGGAAGTTGACGATGGCATCATCGTTTGAAAAGGTGGGGATATTGAACAACTTAGTTTGGTCCCAGTCTATGAGTTCAAGATGTACTAGGGGTAAGGAATCATCAGGCTAGTTAAGGTAAGAGATAATAAGAGTCCTAATGGAAATATATTCAATTTGTCCAATAACAAAGTTGAGGTCTATAAGGTAACTTTCCTCAGAATTATCCGTTTCACTCCTAGTCTAATCGTCTTCACTGGAGTCGTCAATATGTTGTGATCCTATTTCAAGTAGTCTAGAACCTAAACCTTGTCCCTCCTCGAGTAGGGGTGCATAATTTGTACCACATTAATGTCCTTGTCGTGACAAGACTCTTTGGATAGTGAATCCAATTCATATTCATTTGAATCAATTTCATGATCCTCACTAGCTTGTAGTTGCAAGATTCTTTCAACCACCCTTTGAGTTATCTCTTCTTTTGTCTCCTCTTTATAACCCAACCCAGTCTTGTCTTTTGGATTGATTAAGAGGGGTTGAATTGGTTCCACAATTCCTTCTTTTCTTTTTCCTACAGGGCCTTTTCCCTCATACCCAATCTTTTCTAAGATTGTGAAGCCTTTTCCATATTTTGATGTTTTGTACATTTGCAATTGTTGCTTGGGACTCTTCTTCATCCTTATAAGGCCAGTTTAGGACATCTTTGTCTTCAGCTTCATCAACTATGCTGCCTGCTTTTACAAATCGACTACCAAAGACTGTAACTGGTTGTGATGACTGTTGTGTTGATGTTGAGGGTTGTCCATATGATTTTGGGGAAGATAGTTGTGAATGGCATAGAGATTGTTTAATGAAATATTCACCCACACCTTTATCTTTGACTTGGATTTTTTTCTCAAATTATTTGGACAAGGAATTTAATTGGGTTTCATGGTTTGAGGACGTAGAAGGAGCAACTTCTTCCTTTTTCTCAGACTATTTATACATGGAACTGGATGGACTTTCATGATTTGGAGAAGTGACTAATGGTTTTGACGAGGAATTTGAATGGCTTTGATTATTGGTAGAGATGGAAGTGGAAGCTTCTCTGTTATGAGGCACAAAGACATCTTGGACTGATTAAGGGTGCTGGAATATAGAGGAATATTAGAATCAACCGAGATGGTGATTTCTTGGCCACCACAAGGGAATTTCAAATATTGGTGGTATGTTGACAGGACCGCTTGCATTTCATGGATCCATGGGCGACCCTATAACATGTTGTAGGTCAAATCCTTGTCCAATACTTGGAAAATTACATCTTTCTAAATCAGTCTTACTTGAATGGGTAAGACAATCAATCCCTGTGAAGATCTTTCCTCATCATCATATGCTTTTATTGTAATCTTTTTCTTTGAATCTATTGCATTTTTAGAAAATACTAGGGCACAAACAAGCTTTAAATTACATATATTCAGGCTGGCTCCTTCATCTATTAGGACGCGTTTGACACAATGTTTATGAATTAGGACTTCAATATGGAGAGGGGCATTGTGGGGATGAGAAATGGACGCGTCATCATTTTTTGAAAAGGATGAGCAATGAGGTGTAGTCAAATGTCCCACCATGGCCTCAAATTTACAAACTTCTAGATTCATTGGTACTGTTGTGTCCACTAGGGATTTTTCTAAAATATCTTTGTGGGCGGGTGAAATATTGAGCAGTTCCAATATAGATATTTGTGCGGGGATATTTTTCAATTGGTCTACTATGTTATATTCATTGGACAAGGTAGCAGGTGTTTTAGTCAAACTTCCTTTTAGTACATATTTGGCCTATGATCTCGTGGTCACATTTGTTGGCATGTTGTCTTGTTTCCCATTGATTTTAATGAAATTAATTTGAGTATCAATTGCAACCATGTCTTGTTTGATGTCATTAATCTAATTTTCAACTGTAATGATGTGTTGTTCATGTTCAATTGGAATGTCTTTAATTGGATTTTTGGCTGCAATAATGACTTGGTTGTCATTTTTTTCAATGTTATTCGTTTGATCTTCCATTGTTGAGATATGAAGGATAACAGTATCATGGACATGGTTTACATTCTTTCCTTTGTTGTTTGTTGTAGAGGACTCCCCTTTTTCATAATTAGGTAAGGTATTTTTGAATGCTTCGTGATCAACATTTGTTTGGGGTCCTTCTATTCGTATGACTTTGTCATCTATTAAGTCTTGTAACTTGTGTGTCAATTGCATGCAACTATTTGTTTGATGACCTTTGCACCGATGAAATTGATAATAATAAGCATCATTCCACCATGATGATTTTAATTTTGGTTCAAAGCCTCAGGTGTCAGGTAGTGTTATAAGGTTATTTGCAAGAAGTTCTCTAAATGTAGATTCATGTGATTGACCCAAAGGTGTGAATTTTTTGCGGGTTGATTGTGTTTGATAGGGCAGAGGTTTAGATGTGGTAATACTTTGATTGTGGTTGTTCTGATTGTTGTGTTGGTTAAAATTTTGATTAGTGCTTTGATTGGTGTTTTGATCAGTCTTGGTTGTGGTTCCTGATAGATTAAAGACCAGTTTGGAATTGTGTGTTTCAGTGGCACCATCATTGGAATTCTTGTTTCTTGTCTAAAATTTTGATTTCTCATTGTTGTTATGATGATTAGAAGAGCTAGCATTGTTTGATCCTTCATTGTGAATTTTCAATACACCTCTTTTGACTAAAGCTTCTTCAATTTTGACACCATTTTCAATCATCTTCTCGAAGCTAGGGGGACATTGTAATTGCAGCCTATAACTCATTTAACTATTGAGGTTTTCAATAAAAATTTCCATCTTTTCTTGTTTGGGTATAGGACGAGTGTATCAAGAAAATAACCTTCTCCACCTTTGTAAGAATATAAGAAAGGATTCTTCTTGTTTGGTATTGCAAAGACCCTTCATGGTTATCTCATGTGAAATGTTATATGAATATTGAATGATAAATTTGTTGACAAGTTCTTCAAAGGATCCTATGCCTAGCTGTAGTTTCAAAAACCATTCCATACAATGGCCTCCCAAGATGTGAGGAAAAAGTCTCATCAAGTAGGTGTCTTCGTGAGCAAACTCAAAACTCATGGTTCAAAATTCCTTCACATGGTCTATGGGGTTAGATTTTACATTGTATTTGTCATATTTTGGGAGGTCACAATTAGTGGGAATGGTATCATGTTTGAATTCCTATCAAAAGGGTAGGGACAGATATCTTGTAATAAATATCTTTTGGTAGTCCCTCTTTTCATGTCTTATAATTTTTGTTGAAGGTTCTTCATTTGATTTGTTAGGGAAGCCATTTGATCTGCATTTGGTGTTTCAATTTTAGTTTTCTTTGGTGTTTCTTTTGATTTGTTGACATCAAAATCACTTAGTAATTTGACCCCTTGGTTTGCTAACATCAGAAGATATTTTTCTCCATTCTTTTCAAAGATCCTCTCTAGGAATTTGTGAAATTTGGGATCTTGCTTTGCTTGTTCTATTTCTTCCTTTTTTATTTCTTCTGTTTCATTTTGAGGGATTTTGTGGAAATGGTTTTCTTCTAGTTCACCCATGGTGTTTTGAGGTTCAAGTTCCTTATCCTTAAGTTTTTGCTTTTGGGATCTTGTTAAAATGGGCATGCAAGTGATGAAGGTTTGCTAAATTTTGATCGTGGTTTAGGAGTACCAAAGAGATACCTAGGTCAAATAGAATGATAAATTCTATTGATGGGACTAAGGTAATGAAATTTTATGTAAAGTGTGTTGTTTCTGGATGAAGGATGACAAATCCTGATGGTGAAACTCAACTTGATGATCAAATTTAGGTTTGATGGTGGTTGGGAACTTTTAGATGTTTGATCAAAGTTTGGTAAATGATTTCACTTGTAAATGCTAATTTTTCCAAGTTTAAAGCAATGTTGGGATCAGGAATTAACTTCTCTATGGAAAAGATCCCTAAATCTAGGTGCAAAATGTCAGATAGGGGGTCAAATTTAGCTTTTTGGTTATAAATCTAGTGGATGTGTTGTAATAGTCAGTGTATGCACTGAAAGGTAGATGCGCTATAGAATGGATTGAATGTGCCAAAGAATGGCTTGGATGCGCTATAGGATTGATTGGATGCACTACAGAATAGCTTAGATGCACTATAGGATTGATTGGATGTGCTACATAATAGCTTTAATGCACCAAAGTATTGGATGGATGTGTTACATAATGCAATGGATGCGTTGGCAGATATAGTGTATGCACTATAATAGCATATGGATGTGCTAGTAGATATAGTGTATGCATTATAACAGTAGATGGATGCACTGGAAGATATATTGTATGCGCTATAACAGATGGATGCACTGAATTGGGAAAATGTCACAGTTTCTTGCAAGTTTGTTTGATTTTTATTTTATTTTCCAGTCAGAGAATTGTTTGTTTCAAAGGATGTTTTCTGAATCAAGGTTTTCACTTCCAGTGTGTGCTGTTTTGTTTGAAGTTTGTTTAAAAACACATTGGTAAAACACATCAAACATGTACAATTCCTAAGGCTGTGTAGGACAATATTTACTGCATTCCCACTTGGATTTTACTCTAGCTGCGCCTAATTTTAGTGGATGATTAGAAGCTTGATCACACTGGCTCCCCTCCACGTCACTCACTTCTCGGGTCAACCAAGCTTCAGTACCCATGAATCTCCCATGGCATACTTCTCATCTCTACTAAAAGATGCAAAAATGTGGGATGACTTCAAAGATTAGACCTTTTGCGCTAGTAAATAGAATAGGATTTTGGCCTGCTCTAACAAAAGGTTCTACTATAAGCATTTCATTCGTGGGGGATCTTCCATACGACAAGAGACCATTTTTTCCCTTCTTTTTGGAACAATCCTCATGATACTTGAACTTTCCTCAAGTACCCACACTTATATACTGGGTGGAAGTCGCTTGGGTTTAGCGTGTTCCCGGTTGGGTCATTCCCTTAGGTGATTACTTTTTCCCACAAGGAAGGCCCTCTAAGGATAAAACCAAATAAAAAAAATTGGGTCTAAATTTTTGGTCACCTAGTTAAGGGGAGAGCAAATGCCTACCATTCATCAAGCACATAAAACATGGTGTTCTTTCCCTCCTAATTAATCTAGATTCCTAAATTAACCAAAAGGAAATAAATCAACTCCAACTCCTACACCAAATTATTAGTAGTTTTCAATAAATATTCTTTGACAGTGTTCAAGAGTTTCAATAGAGTCTCTAATAGTGTTTATGAAACCTGCATAGCAGAAAAACATTCATTAGTTTTCAAAATCTGGAAAATTTTGCAATGAATAGTAAATGTGCCATTATAGTAGTTCAATGTGCTAAAAAGGTAGATGCGCCTGAAAATGCAATGAATGCGCTATAGAAAATAGTGAATGCACTACAGAAAGTATTATATGCGCTACAAAAAGTAATGAATGTGATATAGAAAGTAATGAATGCGCTATAGAAACCCCCTAATGCACAGAGGAATGGCTTGGATGTGCCAAAAGAACTTATGGTTGCATCGTAATAGTCAGTGTATATGTCGTAAAATGTTTTGGGTGTGCTAGAAGAATTCATATTCGAACTTGTAAGCACACTTTCTAGAAAATGTTAAAATAAATGGGGCTAGGCCCCATGGTGGGCGCCAATTTATGTGTGAGTAAAATATGGGAATCAGAACAATTAATTCAAACCACACAATTGATGCAATGTATTATATTAAGGAAATCAAATTTAACAGAACAATTGATAAAGCAATTCCCCAAAGTCGTTCCATCATCCTCTATTATTAAGGATCCTGTATTAGTGCTCTCAAATTTTAGGTATGCACTAAACTACTGGGATGACACCTAAGAAACGAGAAGCCATTAAACTAAAATTCAGGAAACTATGCCTACATCTATTTGATTGATGAAATCGATGGATGATATGCTAAATGATGTACTAAATAATATGATGTATAAAAAATGATGCTAAATGATGTAATGATAAAATGCTAAGATAATGGAAATGCTATGGAAATGCTGAAATGATAATACAACAATTAAGTTCCTAGAAATGAAATTTCCATTATAACACTACTTGAAATCAAATGCTAAATTCTAAGCTAAAATGCCAATGCTAAGCTCATAAATGTTGAAAGTATTTCTCCAGAGTAGTTTTATGCTATTCTCTCTATATGAAAAGTTGTAAATGAGTCACTATTTATAGATTTCACCAAGGCATCAAGTGATGTGGCAGCAATGGACGATCAGGTTTCGGTCTGGAGAGATCAATGGTGAGAAGCAGAGAGGTTAGAGAGAATCAGGGAAGTTGTTCCCTTTAATAGAACAAGCTTGCCAAGTGTAGAAGGGAATAAGTGGAAAGGAGAAGCCATGTGTCTGTAAGGTTTTTAAAATTGTTGAGGATAAATGTCCATTTAGAAATTAGAAATAATTAATTTCATATGATACATGGTGAGGTGGAAGGAAGTTAGAAAATATGGAGAAATATGACTAAATTTCAATTTTAAAATTCAAATTTAGTTGGAGGGAATTAACCAAATAAAAAAAATTAGTTAAATTTGTTTATTTAATTAAATCATGAAGAAAGTGGTTTAGATAGGAAGAATTAAGAAATACAAACTATATAAATAAACTTTGCAATTTATTTATAAGTAGAGGAAATAAAGATTTTATTAATTAAATAACTAGTATTTAATAAATTTTCTCCATACCAATTTTAGGTGTATACACCTATAACTTATTTTACTATATTTACATATTCATTTTAATATTCATCTAATATGTGTCTTAAGGTCTCATTTATCCTTGATTAGATTATAAATTGAATTCCTAAATGATAAAAAATAAATTGGAATCACCTTTATCCACCTTATCTTGATCCTCTCCATCTACCCTATTAAATTGAACCTTTTAGCATTAAAAGTCACATACAATATTTCTCATTCCCCTTACCTAGAAAAGACAGTTTTGTTAATATTTGGCACCAAAATTAATTTATAGCTCATTTATGACCCACCTACCACATCCCCAACTTCACTTTCCCTAAAGCTTAGTACAAACCTATAAATAGGTCCATCTTCCTCCACTTCTCATAACATGAATACACGTTGTGTAAAGCCTTTTGGTTTAATTACTCTCTTTCCATCCATCCACACTTGCATGTGCATATCAAAGAGAATATGACAAATATTTATTACTAGAGATCTTACACATTGGATCCCCTTTTGTCTCATCGGTGGATCTTCCCTCTTGTTGCTTTCTTTGCCCTCTTCTAGCTTTCTTTCCATCCATTTATTCTCCCATCCAAGACCCAAATCCCCCATTTCCACCTTCCTAAATCCACATATAACTATCCATTATATCATTTTTATATATCCTTACCTTCAAATCATTGTCCTACTCTTGATCCCTTTTGTTCCACCTTTATTCATCAACCACCTTGCAAGTACCACCTAGACCTAGTTTTGGCCTCTTAAGGTTTTAGTTTGTATGTCCACCATTGTTTCACTTTGCCACCCTCACCTAGATCTACATACATGCACTTTCCTATTGCCATATGTGTAATCTTCTTGAATTTTCCTATAAGGAAACTAATAGAGGTAGACTCCCCTTTAACCCTTTCATTTTGTATTCTTTCTAGTTTATAAGAATTTCTCTATAGTTTTAAAGCATTAAATCAAATCAAGGATTATCTTGCATCACCTCTTATGCTCATGCCACCCATCTAGGGTAAACCCCTCTTATTGTATATTTCTTCCAAATAAATAGCATTGGAGGCACTTTTAGGATGGTTACAATGGAAAAGAAAGATCCATCTACTATATTAGTGGCACCTTAGTGGGCTATGAGATTAATTACAAACCTATAGAATGAACATGTATAACAATTTTCTTCAACACCTAAAAACTTAGGCACTACATGCTCAATAGAGAAACCAAGCCCATCCAAAAAATTGACCCACACAAATACTTGTTGTCCAAAGTAGCGCTCACTAGAAGAATGAAAAAATGGGTCATGTTCTTAAGTGAAATTGGAAAATTTGAGTATGTAGAGTGCAAAGAAACCAAAGGACAAGTGATAACAAACCATCTAGTTGAAGCATCATTGGTAGTAGACCATCCGATCATAGAAAAATTTCTAAATGAATCAATATTTTCCATCACAAAACAAACTCAATGGGAATTATATACTTTGATGGATCCAACACACAACATGGTTCAAGATTAGGTGTTTTTTCATCACACCTTAAAGAGATTGCATTACCAAGCCATACAAGCTTACCTTTCAATGCACCAATAATATAACATAATATGAAGTATCAATCACAAGACTAGGAAGGAAAATTGAATGGAAAATCATAGAATTACAAGTCTATGGAGACTCACAACTTGTCATAAAATAGGTCAATGATGAATATCAAACTAAAGATGATAAGCTTATCCCCTAAAAAATAATGGTAGAAATATTTAAATAGTACTTCTCTCAGATTGAGTTTGAGCAAGTGTCATGCCTAAACAATAAAGTAATAGATGCCATGGAAAATATTGGATCACATGTGGACATGCCTTCCAATAACTAGAGATGTGAAATTACTTGTTGAACACCTATTGATTCTTGCATATGATATTTCTAAAATTGAGCTTGTATGTAACATTGTTGGTCCCAATTATCCATGGTACCATGATATATATACTTACAAAAATACACCCTCCCACCCAAATTATCCAATTCCCAATGACAACCCTTTATTTTACACTCACCCCACTTCACAATCCTTGACAATACCCTCTATTAAAGGAGCTTTGATGGAACTCTCCTAAGGTGCCTTGATATAGAAGAGACCCAAACCACTTTACATGAAGTTCATGAAGGTATCTATGAGGAACATAGTAGTGGTCCTACCCTAGCTAAAAATATACTTAGAACATGTTACTAATTTCTTACTATGGAAAAAAATGCTCATCAATTTATAAAAAAGTGTCTATAATGTCAGCAACACGAAGATCTTATTAATTGACCATCATAATAATTACAACCAATCACTACTCCTTGGCCATTTTCATAGTGGGGCCTTTATTGCAAGTATGAAGGTGTTGCCATTAATTTCAACAGGGAGTCTACTGACTGGTGTTGTCATTGATGTCAGTTGTGTGTTAAGGAAGTTGTTGCGTGATGAATATGTTGAGAATATTGAGAAAATTATGAAAAAGAAAAAAATAGGATAATGTAGGTTGTGCATGTATAGTTGAGATATTGAGGAAGTGTTGTGAGTACATGGAGCTATCATTTTGTTGCAGTATTTGAAGATGAGTTGGAATAAATTAATGAGCTGAGATGATGTATCTAGTACTTGGTTTCCAAGTGCTTTTGAGAAAATTTAATAAAAAAAGTAAATTGTGTTATGCAAGTGTTCATAATGTCCTCCATTATTATAATCCGCATTTAGTCTATATTGATCCTATGCCTATGTGGATTTGATATGTTGTTCATGGTTGTCAGAGGTTTCTATGTTCAAAATTTGGGTTTTTGGATCATTGTACAAAGCAAGATATTTTCACCAGTGTGTGAATCAGCTTTTCAGTGATGTTGTTTGTGGCCTGGGAGAAATGTATTTTCTCCACGTTTCTTCACTATTTGGCTTTAGGTTGTGTAGATTTTGGAGGTTGCTTATAATGCTTGTATCTTTCTATATTCAAGGATTTACTCGATTTAGTGTTGTACAGAGTGAGTTTCATTTGTCAGTATGTGAATAAGGTTTACTGGTTGTTCTGAGTTGAAGTATCTATATGATGTGAGCTTAGATGAAGTGTTTGATGAATCTCAAATAGTTCATGGATTATTCTAGATTGTGTTCAAGTGAATTATGTTGTCCAAAAGTTTCATATTGATTTAAGGAAGCATGTGCTTAATGATTATGGTGTTTAGCACAAGTATTAGCTAACCTTGTGTTAGCACTACATGTGAAGCTTGTAAAAGTGTGTCAAGGTGTGTCGGGATCTATTTGGATCCTAATTAAGGATTTATGTAAGTCACCTTCATTCATATCCACCGTGAGAATGCTTAGGTGCCAGCCTATTTTGAATTTGTATGTATAACGGCTAGTTGTTGACATTGGAGAAGGTTTTTGAGGTTTAGGTTGATATAAATAAGTGTGGTGTTGTTGTGAGTCGTGTGTGTGAAAGAAGTGAGAAGCAAGATAGATAAGAGATCAATGTGAGTGATGTGTGTGATAAAAAATTGTACAGAGAAGTACAAATTTCAGTGTTAGGGTTTCTGAAGGCATTTGAAATCATTCAAGAAAGACTGTAAGATTGTTGGAGCATTGTGGTGGATTCCTTGTTGCATTAATAAAGTTTTATCTGTGTAACATTCTTCTTCTATATTCTTGTATTTCTTTTTGTGGTAGTGAGCCCTAGTTGTGAGCCTTTTTGGATAGTGTGTCCTATTATAGCAGTGAGCCCTTGTACCAATTTTGCAATTACTTATAGTGTGAGATAATCCTCACCATGGTTTTTCCCTCATTGGATTTTCCATGTAAATTTGATGTTCTCTTATGTATGGTGTTGCTATTATAGTTTTTGTTATATGCATTTCATGTTTAATCACATTAATAGAATAAGGGTTTAATGAATGCTTATGGATTTGATTACTGTTGAGGGTTTTGAAGGTTTAATTTTCTACAACTGATTCAACCCCCCTCTCAATTGTCTTATTCATTGAACAATTGGTATCAGAGCTTGGTTCCTTGGATAAGAGCTTAGTCGCTTGAGGTAGATCTGGGATGGAAAACAAGGTTACTTTGGAATGCCCTATAGATTTGATGACACATATTATGCATTATGGAAGACAAATATGGAATGATATTTGGCAGCTTAGGGATTTGAGATTGAAAAGTCTTATTAGACTCCATATAATCCACTTGCTTATCAAACTCCAAGTACAAGTGTAGAAATCAAGGCACATGAGATCAATGCTAAAGAGGTTTGGGATAAGCTAGAAATAATTTGAGTTAGTAAAAGTTATGAGTTTGAAGATTGCTAAAGAGGTTTGGGATAAGCTAAAAATAATTTATGAAGGAGATGAAAAAGTCAAACAAGCAAAGTAGTAGAATTTGAAGGCACAATTTGAGACCTTGCATATGTCAGAAGATGAAACAATCGAAATCTACATGTAGAGAGTTGATGAGTTGGTTAGCACAATGAGAGGTCTTAGTGCACAAGTCAAAGAGTCTAAAGTGGTAAAGAAAGTTCTCAGATCTCTTCCCGATTCTTAGTGAAAAGGTATTTTCTATTGAGGAAATTGCAAATCTTGATACTTATTCTAGAGATCAGATGATTGGTACATTAACTTCTTTTAAAATGAGGAAAAAGGGTTTGAAAAATGGCATAGCTGTAGAGACTGATTTTAAAGCTGGAGTATCATAAAAGGTTGAAGATTCAAATACGGAAGATCTTTGATGATGTGGAAGCTAACTTTTTAAGAAGAATGAAGAAGGGCACTGGTAAGTACAAAGGTAAACTACCTTTCAATTTTTTTAGTTGTGGTGAAATAGGTCATTATGCTTCAAGATGTCCAAGAAGAGTTATAAACAATAAGAACAAGGAAAATAAAGGAAAAATGATTAAGAAATCTTACTATGTGAGAGAAGATGCTGGAATTTTTGATGATGAATTTGACTATGAAGACTTTGATGACAATGAATGCTTGTTCTTGGCTATTAAAGAAGAATCTAGTTCTACTAACTCTAAAAGTTGTGTGAAGGAAAGTGATCTAGAGAAGATGGAGAAAGTTGAAGGTACTTTGGTATCTTCCTTTCATGTTAAAGAAGATATGAATTATTGGGTTGTTGGCAGTGGCTGCTCTAATCACATGACTGTAGACAAGAGTAAGTTTGTTAAACTTGAAAAATATGATGGAGGACTAGTTAAATTTGGAGATGATTTAGGAGCTAAGATTTGTGGAATAGTTTTGATGGCAAGCATAACACTAATAATGTTTACTATGTTAAGGGTTTAAGGCATAACCTTTTGAGTGTTGGAAAACTGTGTAGCAAGGGATACAATCTTGTGTTTAAGGATGAAACATGTGAAATCATAAAAGGGTCTGAAACTTTGATTGTTGCTAGTAAGAGAACAAATGGAAACATTTATCAACTTAAGGGTGTTGATGGACATTGCATTATGTCTCAGATTAGTGACAGTTGGTTATGGCATCAGAGTATGTGTCACATGAACTTTAATAATTTGGCAAGAATTAGTTCAGTTCATGCAATGAGAGACCTACCAAGAATCACAAATCCTATCAATGTTGTTTGTGCGAGTTGTTAATTTGGAAAAAAAATGAGTAGTTTCAAGGGAAAGAAAAAATCCACTATCGAACTACTGGAATTAGTACATACAAATATTTATGGTCCTACAAGGGTGAGAAGTCTTCAGGGTGGCAGGTATTTTATGCTTTTAATTGATGATTATTCTAGAATGACATGGGTTACTTTTCGTAGGAAAAATATGATGGATTAGATAAATTCAAGGCATTTAAAGCTATGGTTGAGAATGAAATGGATTTGAAAATTAAATTTTTGAGGTTTGAAAGAGGTGGTGAATTCACCTCTAGTGAGTTTAACATGCTTTATGAAGTTCATGGAATAAAGAGGCATCTATCTACCCCTAGAACTCCTCGGAAAAATGGAGTTGTTGAAAGGAAAAACTAGACAGATCAAGAGGCCACTAGGACAATGGTGAAAGAGGTAAATCTACCAAAATTCTACTATAGAGAAGCTATTCATACTATTGTTTACATAATAGAGTTCAAGCTAAATCCAACAACAAAAAGACTCCCTATGAGCTATGGTATGGAAGGATTCCTACTGTGAAGTACTTTAGAGTATTTGGAAGCAAATGCTATATCAAAAGAGAAGAAGAAAGTTTAGGAAAGTTTGATGTAAGGTCTGATGAAGGTATCTTTCTTAGATATTCTATTAAAAGCAAAGCTTATAGATGTTACAACAAAAGGTTAAGAAAAATTGTTGAAAGTGCAAATGTTAAGGTTGATGAAAGCCTACAGAATTCAATGCAGTGGATGGATGTGTCAGATGAACCTGATTGTAGAATATAAGAAGAAAAAGTTGATGAAGAAGAAGTGCAGAATGAAGAGGAAGAAGCTCTGAAGAAGACCCCTAATACACCTAAGTATGTGCAAAAAAATCATTTGAAAGAACAGATCATTGGAGAAAAAAGGAAAGGTGTATTGACAAGAAGCAAAGCTATTGTAGTTGAGGTAAATCTATGTTTACTTTCTAAAGTTGAACCTAAAATATTGAGTGAAGCATGCAAGGATGAACATTGGATAAAGGAAATGGAAGAAGAAATTATGTAGATAGAGAAGAATCAAACTTGGGAATTGGTTCCTAGAACAAAAAACAAGAACATAATTGGAACTAAGTGGGTATTCAGAAACAAGTTGAATGAGAATGGAGTAGTAAGAAACAAGGCAAGACTTTTGTGTAAGGGTTACTCACAAGTGGAAGGAATAGACTTTGAGGAGAAATTTTCTCCTGTGGCTAGGATGGAAGCTATTAGAATTTTTTCAGTATTTGTAGCACATACAAACTTTAAATTTTATTAGATGGATGTGAAGTCTAATTTTCTGAATGGTGAATTGGAAGAAAATTACATGGAACAACCAAAAGGATTTTAGTTGTTAGATCAACCAGATATGGTATGTGTATAGGAGAAATTTTGCACCCCTTGTGTAAATGCCCCTTTTGCATCCCCTCACCTTAAATAAAATCCGAAGGAAAAATTCCACATCACCCATTTTCCTTGCATCCACTTAGCACCTATTTTTTGTGTCGGTGGGGAATATTTGTCAAGGACACGAGCACGACGCGTGGATGTCTACACAATATGCTACCATCCCTGACATATTCCTGTCTTTGGAGTCCATAGGAATGTTACACTCCTCATTGGGGATGAATTTTAACACCTTTGTGTTGACCAACTGACCTGAAAATGACTCCTTCTCTTCCATTTTGATCTTGAAATGGTATCTTGTTCATTCATTCCATCCTCTACAACTTCTTCAACATTTTTCTTTAGCATTCTACTTCATCTTCTACACACTCATTCTATCTTCTTCATGATTCTATAAATTCACTTGATCTTTGTTGCATCCATTGAGCATTACAATAGTTTTGTTGCTCCATCAACTTCATTGAGAACATGTTTTTCTACCATAGAAGTTACGAGTTTCGAGTCTTACAAGACCTCCCTTCGTCACCGTTGTGGCCGTGTCAACTTTTCCAAGCTTGTTGTCTTGCATTCTCCAAGCTTCATTGACCTTGAGTGCCTTTGGGTGGAGGTGGTATTGCTTCAGTTTCCTTCTTGTTGTGGTGATAGAGTAGCATTGTATCTTTTGTAGTGTTCAGTATTTTCCTTTCTATTTCCTTTATCGTATTTCCTACTTCGTGGCTTTCCTAGCTGTTTGTGGAAATGGAAACACCAAAGCATGGGTTTGACTGAGGCAAAACCCAATACAACCCAATACAACCCAATATTTTTCCTCTCTTTCTTGTGTGCGGGTGAATGTGCATGTGGAGCTCATTGGTAAATTGGAGCCTCAGTGGGTTGATATTCTTCACCCTCATCTTCATCTACCTTCTTTATCATTTATGTAACTACTTTTCATACTTCATATTTCTGTTTATTTTGTTAAACTTAGCTATCTAGACTATTAGTAGACTCTTTGGAAGTTTGCACTATATTTCACTCTTTGTGGTTGTATGAACTTCAGTGCACCAGAGAGATGCTAGTGCACCGTGATGTTGTCCTACACCTACGTTGTTGTCCTCAGACAGAGAGCTATTTGAGGTGCAGTTTAAATTCTAGAAATCGGCTTGTCTAGCCTCATTCAAGTTTTTAGATCTATAGAGTGACAAAAGAACTTGAGAATGCTATTCATTCTCAATTCTTATCCTAAACACTCATTAGCTTGAGGTAAGTTAGGGCATCCCTCTGCTCTTAACTCTTTGTGACTTAGAGCCTTGGTGTGGTTGGTCCCCCTCTCTTAAATTTTTGGTGAATCCGATGTGAACCATTTGGATTTCATTTAGCAATGCTAAGGAGTCCTTTCCCCCTATCCTAGGAGCATTGTAGGTGTGAGTGTTGTGAGGCCTTCTTCCTTGTAACCCAATATGCGACCCCTAGTGCCATAGTTGGAAGGTTCTATAGGTATTGTAGAATGAAACCTTAGTTGGGTCACTATCCAATTGTGAAACCTTTGGGGGTTCTATGAAAGTTTTGTTTAGTGTATGCGATGGAATCCTTTTTGCATCTGCCTATCCATTCCATGTAGCCTATGAGTAGTTCTCCTGGTATAAATTTCACCTCACAAGACCTCCCGATGGGTTATAATAAATAGCCATCTCCTCTATACATCCTCGTGTGAATCAGCGAAAACACGATAACCGGTGTTCTTGTTGACCTGATGTGTTGGGTGAATGTGATTATTGAGGAGATTATGTTGACCAATTTCTTACACAAAGATGGGTACAATGCACCTAAAAGTACCATCTGTACACATAACGAACATTTTGTACCTCCCCTTGGTAGCATCACCTTATCGGTTCTTGTTGGACCTAAGTCAGTAAACTTTCTCTTTGACATAATTTCGGGGTCTAAATGCTTCAGAGTGAAATTGGGTATCCCCTGGTTAGTCGCTATGAATGCAATTCCCTGGGTGGTGCATAAATGTCTAAAATTTATCAATGAGTGTTTAGTGCACGCAATCCATGACACCGGCTATAAACTGTGGGTTGTGCATGGTAGCTATTCTTTGGATCACTTTTGGCCTACATCTGTTGGTCTGCTTCCACTAAGGATAGACCTCTTGTACTGAACCTATGAGAAGTACAAGAAAGGGTGCTTAATGCCTAGAGTGAGATACCCTCCATTTCTTTATGTTGTTTCACATAGGGCATGTTTGAAAGCTGACATGATGCCACCTTGGCTCAGAGAAGGGAAGAAGAGAAGCATGCTTGAGGCTCCTCTTCCTCCTCTTCCATTCTATTACCTGTTGCTTCCTCTCTCCCTACTATGACATCATCAGATTATGCTCCTAAGCAATTTTTAGAGAATCTTATGGTGCCCGCTTTGTGAATGAACAAGCGTCCAACGTTCAAACTTCCCATCTTACAAACGGTGCCTAGGCCCATCCGGTATGGTAAGAGGAAGGGTCCCCATAGGGAATCCTCTATGTATCAGCATTTGTTGCCTCCTACCACTCCTAATCCTAAGTTAGTGAATGGGAAGAGGCCTGCCACCAAGGCGTTAGAGCCGATTCCCCTCACTGTTGCTCCAACCTCTTCTTAGTCTCTCCCTCCTCCCATCTAGAAGTCTCTCCCTCCGCCAGAAATAGCTGTGATGGACACTCTGATGGCTGAGTAGGAGCCTTATATCCCTTTAGCTCCCTCCCTCTAGCTCTTGAATTCGTAGAAACCACCTTTTGTGTGAGTGCAAGCATTGGTGAAAGGCTTTGGCAACTAAGCAGGCCGCTTTGTAAAGGAAGGAAGGGGAGTCGACCACCCCTGCTTCAAGGCCTGTTGTTGTTTCCTCCTCTCCCATCTCCTCTGCTTCAGTTCAGTCAATCTTAGTGCTGCTTCTAGCTCCTACTACGAGCGCAAACACCCCTGACCCTAAAAATGTGTAGGTGTTTATTGCTCCTTCGGTCAAGCTGCCTCTCTTGATGTCCCTTCTAGACATCCCACTTTCTTGAAGCCCATGGACATGTTGAACACCTTGATGGTTTCCACTATGGTTTTCTCCTCCTCCTTTGCACCTTTTTCCTCATCTTTGGGGGTCTTGCACCCTCTAAAAAAGAGGAAGGTGGAGGATGGCCCCGATAGCAATGGGGGTCGAAAGAGGAATCCACCCTCTTCAAAGGGTGGTTTTATGTTAGCATGTGTTGTCCTTATGATGAAAGAAGCTCCAGTGTCCCTTGAGTTCATCACTACTCTTGAGTCACTCAGTGATCCTAGAAGTTAATCTCGAGTGCTCACTCCCTCATCTATTGAGGTAACACATGGCACTCCCATGAAGTGCATGTTTAACTCTTTGGACAAGGTTTCAACCTTGTCAGCGATCTTCACTAAATTGCTAATCTTTGCTCCACAAGAATTGAGTGGAGGAGACCTCTAGGAGTCTCCTTCCTTTCCTCTTGTTGTGGAAGGATTGGAGGTTTCTCTCCTTGAAATTCCACTTTTGCAGGGTCATCTGCCTTCCCCATATAATGATCTAGATTGGGAAGTAGACGACCTCTTGGTCAATGAGTGTTAGGGGGCACCTCTTATTTACCTTTAGATTAGGTGTGTGTTTATTGTGATGTATTCCCCCATGCTTGTGTTATGTGTTCTGAGATGACCCTTGTCACCCTTGTAGGTGCTTTGGCACAAGAGTGATTTTATGTTGTAAAACTTCCTCTATTCGTGGCATCATTATTCCTCTATTATGTGTATTGATTTTCGACAGATTAGGGACAATGCAAAGTGTTGGGGGCATATAGGCTTCCCTTCCATGTTGACCCAATTGTTTATTTTTACTTTTTCTTCTCATGCATTCTTCATATGGTTTGATATAGTAGGAGGTTGATGATAGTTTATTAAATATACTATTATTATACTTATATATATTTATGAGTAGTCTTGACCCCAAAATATCAAATTTCCCCTGTGCCCTTTGTTTGTGATGTCATTGTCTCTTTTTGAAATTTCGGTTATCTTTCTCTCTCCTCTGCTTGATTCATGATGTTGTGGTACCTATGTGTTGTCCCTCGTGTGTGTGACAACATCACCACAGTGACATGTCAATATGCCTCGTAGGCCACAACATCACTTTTTCATTCTTTCTTTTTTCTCCTTAGGGTGCCATGTGCCTTGTGTTTTGCATGAACCATCCTAAGGGGGGGCTATCATGTCAACTTTTATTTTTAGAAAATACATTCATAGCCAACAAATATTTTCTCAAAAAATCTTTGCAAACTTTTTCAAAAATTCACATTCTCAACAACGACCCCTAGCTGAACGTGTTTCCTTCGTCATGGGTTTGCAAAGAAAGAACTTGAAGAAATTTCCTCCAAGGAGGGAGAAATTTTTCCGTTGAGAGAAGCCTCAACCTTCCCCTCGTGAGGGGGCATTTTCTTCCTTTCAAATTTCTTGATGAAGTGCACATCTTTCGAAAGGATTCCTTAATGGCGAATAGATTTGAGAAAAATATTTTTTCACTTTCAAACAGTGCATCCGTTGAGTGGACCCCTCTTCTTTTGAAGGGTTCTTGAGGGACCCCTTTGAAATCTCTTCCTTTAATTTTATGACTGTCTGCTTGCTTGCCTATGTGGCTAATTTTTGTTTTCTAACATGTTTTATCTGTGGATTAACATGTTGCTTTGTAGGTGCACCTGTGAAGCTGCTTTTCAGTCTGACTCTACGGAGTCCCCTTACACTGGGCTTCCTTCAGGAAAGAGCACCTAGGGGGTGCCTTCTTTTTGGGTCTGAGGGTCTATGAAGCACTTGCATCCTATAGGCTTTGTCCATCATTTTTCTGCGGGCCTTCGGTGTACTTTGTTCAGCTTCGTAGTTCTGTTGAGCTATGAAGTCCTTTTGTTCGAACCTCCTCAAGAGAGTACCTGTGGAGTCCTTTTCCTTCGCTACACCTTTGAGCTCGCCAGATCACAGTCTACTTCCTTGATGGTTTAGGTATATATTTGTAACTGTTTGATCTACTTTATCGAAAACTCATTAATACTCATGCTCACTAAAGTGGGGGAAAAATGTATAGGAGAGAATTTTCACCCCTTGTGTAAATTACCCTTTTGCATCCCCTCACCTTAGAAAATCCAATCCAAAGGAAAAATTCCACATCACCCATTTAATTTGCATCCACTTGGCACCTTTTTCTGTGTCGATGGGGGAATATTTGTCGGGGATACGAGTGTGGCACGTGAACATCTATGCAGTGTGTTGTCGTCCCTGATAGATTCCTGCCTCTGGAGTCCACATGAACGTTACAATCCTCATTGGGGATGAATTGTAACACCTCTGTGTCGACCAAATGACTTGAAAACAACTCCTCTCCCATTTTTATCTTGAAATGGCTCTTGTTCATTCATTCCATCCTCTACAACTTCAACATTTTTCTTTAGCATTCTACTTCATCTTCTACACACTCATTTGATCTTCTTCACAATTCTATGAATTCACTTTATCTTTGTTGCATCCATTGAGCATTACAACAATTTTTTTACTCCATCAACTTCATTCAGAATGTGTTGTTCTACCATAGAAGTTGCAAGTTTGGAGACTTGCGAATGTTGGAAATGTGTCTCAACTTACTGGCCTTATGTTCACAACATTGTGTCTATTTTACTTGATCAGGATAACTCTTCATGAGGTTGGTGGAGTGTACACCTATTAGTGGGACATTATGTTAAACAAGCGCAAGAAAACTGAGAGGGGGATGAATAAGTTGTCACACAAATTCAAACTTAAAACTTTATCACTTATCAATTCTTCAACCACACTATTTTGTTATTAAACATGAGCATGAAATACAAATAATAGAAAGTAAATCAACACAATGAACACCAGATTTTTATGTGGAAAACCAAATAAGGGAAAACCATGGTGAGGGTTAACTCACAATATAAAGATTATAAAACTAAATATAAAGGCTCACTGCCCAAAAGAGGACTCACTATCCAAATACAAAGGCTCACTGCCTACAAAGGACTCACTGTCCAATAGGGAGGCTCACTACCTATAAATACAAAGGAGAAAAAAAGATCCACCACTATAATTAAAGCACATTCACAGGATTATAGAAACTTTCAGCTCGCTACCTTCAACACACTGAAAAACTGCTATCACAACTCACTCACACACACTTCTGCTCTTATGATTTGTGGCACACTTTCATCACTTTGAATCACACTATCATACAACTCTTCACAATTCAACTTGCTTTTATACCATCTCAACCTTAGAGGCATTTACCAAGGTCGGTCACAAAATAACCCATTTCATAAATTCAAATTAGGTCAACAACTCAAAATTCCTGTGGTGGAAAGGAATAACAATGGACCAATAAAATTATTTTCTTGAATCCTCTACATGCTTTCTCAATTAAATTTTATTCTTCGAATGAAGTGTAAACACGAGGTCAGCCAAACCTAATGAAAACACAAAATAACAATGATGCACATGCTTCCCAGCATGAAGATGACACACAAACACCTCAACACGCTTTATTATTCACGAGAATTCATCTCAGAATTCTTCAGATACGTTCGTAGCAAAACAATATACTTCATACGCTAAATACCTTTCACTAGATCATCTAAACTATGCAAACCTGTACTGAAATATGGAAGAATTACTTCCAGATTACCAAACTTCAATCTTCTTCACTAGAGCATAGAAAATACCTTCACAAAACATATCCCAGATTCACAAGATTTAAAACGAAACAACGGAGGACTATGAAGCAAAAATATTTATCCCAGTCCATAGAACACTAATTTTGCCGATAGAACACACATACCAGTGGACACAAATTTCATGTACCATCTCACCAAATATTGAAACTCATAATATATCACCATCAGATCACTATAATGAAAACTTCAGAACCGCACAAGCATATGATCAACACAGGAGAAACACAGGGCACAATCTGAACACATTCATCACTCTGACTTCTCTTCTTTATTAATTTTCTCAAAATCACTTGGAAACTCATCAACACAACACATATGCAACCATATAAGATAGCTCCATGTACTCACAACATCTCAACATCTCAACTATACATGTACAATCTGCAACATACTAAACAGTGTTGACATCAATGACAACATCAATGACAACACCACCATACTAGCTCATACTTGCAACAATCTCCCCCTTTTTCATTGATGGCAACACATGATGTGAAAAACCATCAAAGACAAAAAAAAAAACTGCATAATACTCTGGGAGAACACCTTCTCTTTTTCTACAACTATTTTTCACATGACTTTCTCTCCCCCTTTGAAATCAATGGAAAAGAACAACTTTGATTACTCCCCCTTAGGAGTACACTCATCCTACAACAATGAAAACCTTTTCTACTCCCCCTATGGAGTAGACCCATCTATAAGTCTAGATAAATGAAGAATCTGTGAATTCACTAGACTGATGCACCTTCATGTGCACTTAGTTAGGAGGGCCAATGACCCCCAACCTCTCCCTAAGATGCTTAAAAGTATCCTTCAGAAGAGCCTTAGTAAATATGTTTGCAATTTGTTCCTTTGTTGTCACATACTCCAATCTGACCTCATTCTCCATCACTTTTTCTCTTAGAAAATGATACTTGATAGATATGTGCTTTGTTCTTCAATGCATGACTAGGTTCTTTGAAATGTTTATTGCACTTGTATTATCATATAAAATGGAAATAGGATCATCACATACCAAACCAATGTCTTTTAGAGTTTGCTACATCCAAAAAAATTGTGTGTAGTAGGATGTTGCAGCAATATATTCTACCTCTGCAGTGGATAAAGAAACCAAGTCTTGCTTTTTACTCAACCATGAAACTAATCTTCCACCAAGAAAGAAGGAACCACCACTAGTACTCTTCTGGTCATCTACACATCCAACCCAATCAACATTTGTATAAGCACTCAAGGTGAAATCATTACTCTTAGGGTACCATAGTCCATAATCTGGTGTGCCTTTAAGATATCTAAATATCATTTTTACAAATATAAGTTGTGCTTCTCTAAGATCTTCTTGAAATCTAGCAACTAAACACACTGCATGCATAATATCTAGTCTGGTAGTAGTAAGGTACAATAGTCTACAAATCATGGATTTGTATTTTCTCTGATCAGTCTTAGCAGATTCGTCATCCTTGCTTAGTTTACATCTAGTTACCATAGGGGTAAAAACTGGTTTAGAATCCTCCATCCTAAACTTCTTCAACAACTCTTTTACATACTTAGTTTGTGAAATGAATATCCCTTTATCAGTTTGATTCACTTGTAAACCAAGGAATAAATTCAATTCACCAATCATAGACATCTCAAATTCTTTCTGCATCTCTTCAAAAAACTTTTTACACATGCCATCATTTCCACCAAAAATGATATCATCAACATAAACAACTACAATCAACATCTTATTACCTTGCACTCTGAAGTAGAGGTTGTTGTCAACAGAACCTTTGTTGAATCCTTTCTTTGTTAGGTATCTGTCTAGTCTTTCATACCAAGCTTTGGGAGCTTGCTTCAATCCATACAATGCTTTCTCCAATTTACAAACCATGTCTGGCTTGTCAGACAATTGAAACTCTTCAGGTTGCTCCATGTACACTTTTTCCTCCAACTCGCCATTCAGAAAAAATGACTTAACATCCATCTGATATACCTTGAAGTCCTTGTGGGAAGAGAATGCCAAAAACATTTTGATAGCTTCCATTCTAGCCATAGGGGAAAATTTTTCTTCAAAATCTATACCTTCAACTTGTGAATACCCTTTGCATACTAGTCTTCCCTTATTCCTTACTACTCCATTTTCATTCAGCTTATTCTGGAACACCCATTTTGAGCCAATCACATTTTTGTTCATAGGCCTAGGGACTATTTCCCATGTATAATTCTTTTCTATCTGCTACAATTCCTCTTTCATAGCTCTCATCCAAATTTCATCTTCACATGCTTCTTTTACAGATTTAGGTTCTATTTTAGAAAGTAAACAAAAATTTACCCTAGCTGCAACTCTGCTTCTTGTCTTCACACCTTCACTTTTGTCTCCAATTATCTGATCTTCTGAATGATTCTTTTGTACATATTTAGGAGTCCTAGTAGCAGGTTTTGGTTCATTATCTTCTTATTCTTGTTACCCGATTTTCACCTGCGGGCTCAATCATGCAGGGCAATCCATGCTTTCAGTTACAGGGGAAAATTATGTTTTTAATTCAGCACGTGGTTTTAATGAGGCTCCCATAAGGGTTGAGCCCAGTGTGCGAGTGTTCAATTTTTATTGAGGGTCTTTGTCTTATGCTTTTTCCTTACTTTCCCCTTTTTCTATTTTGTTTTCTTTGTCCCCCTTTTTTCTTTTGTTCTGTCGGAGCCGGAATCGAAACCGAAATGAACATTGAAACTTTTCCAAGTTCCAGTTTCTGTTTCTGGTTCCGGTTCTGGTTCTGCGCCTTTGTCCATTTTGTTTTCTTTTGGCCTTTCGCTGGACGTATTGGGTCCCTCTTTTCTGTTTCTTTTTCTTTGTTTTTGTGTCTTGTGCCTTAGGAGTGTGTTCCTTTTTTGGGCCTTTTCTTTTTGTTCCGGCGGACCCGGAACTAGGACTGATTCCAAACTTGGAATTCCTTCAAAATTTTGTATTCTATTTCATTCCCGGTCCCGGTTCCACCTCTTTTGTTTTGCCTTGCTTGTCTTTGGTTTTGTTCCGACAGACCCAGAACTGGAACCGAACTCTGAAACTTTTCCAAAGTTTTAGATTTTGGTTCCATCCCAGTCCCATTTCTACCGGTCTTGTTCTTTTTCCTTTGTTCCTTGTATTTTGTTGGGGGTTCTTTCTCCCATTTGTCTTTCTTCCTTCTCATCCTTTTCTTCATCTTCTTCTGAGTTTTTTGAGGGCGGGACCGGGTCGGAATCTGAACCTAAAACTTGAAGAAAGTTTCAGTATCGGATTTGGTCCCGGTCCATATTCTATCGGGATTCGTCTATTTTTGCTTCCATTCCCGTTCTGACTCCGGTCCTAGTTCCAGTGTCATCTTGGCTCTGCCCCTGCCAGTTTTAAAGGGTTAAAGCATGTCAAGAACACCTAAGGCCACTTTACAAAAAGATCATCTTGCAGAAATATCTGTAACGAGAAGAAAGCGTAAAAGATGAAAAGTTGCGAGTCTTAATGACTGATGGGATTTCAACTGGCAAAGGTAGATGGATGCGAATGATGATCCTCCTAGAAAATTCAAAGCAGCTCAGCAGGAGCGATTTTCAAGGTCAAGGACAAAACACGTGGTATCTTAATGGCGGATTTGGGGGCTGCGAGTTAATGTGGTCGTTGTAAAAAATTTGAAGGCCATGCCCAGGAGCGAGCTTTCACCGACATGAGCAAGGTATGCACATTTAATGCCTCATTAACTTCATTCCAAAATGTTTTCTAGGGCCGACGTGTCCAGGCACCAACTCATTTTTTGTAAACCCTAAGGCAGGGGCCGACGCTTTTGCCTTTGGTGATATATGGCATTTTTGCCTCTTTGTAAAGGGGGGGGTTCTTATGCTTTTTGAAAGTTTGTGACTTTTGCAGTCCTTTCTCAAATTAGAAAACTTTTGTAACTCAATTTTGGAGATGAAATTCAATAAAGACCTTGATTATTATTGATTTGAAGCTCTTGCCTACTTTCTTTTTGCATTTTTGTGTTCAGTCAACTGATTGATTAAGCTTTTAGTGAGGTAATTTTTATTTCCTTTGAGCTTTGTCTCATATTTTAAAACCTTTATGCAAAAAGTATGTTTTTTGCAGGTTACAAATTGTGTCAAAAGATGTAAAAATGAATTTTAGATGTGAAATTAACTTTCCTTCTAGGAATCTTAGCACCAGGACCTGTTTGTGAAACACTTTTACAAAAATATATACAGAAGTGAGTTGTGCAAATTTATCTTCAGTCATTGCAAGCAAGTATATGAAGGTTGGTTTCAAATCCAAGTAACGTTTAGGTGCATCACCATAGGGTTTAGTTTTAATTTTAAAGCATTCTCCTTCTCCTTTTTCCTTTCAAAATCAGTAGTTTTAGGTGATGGCACAAAGGAAGTCGACCTTCTCTAGAGGTTGACCTCTGTTTATAAGAAACCCACATCTTTAGAAGTCTTCCCATGTTACACTGAGGTGTTGAACATCAGGTTCAACAAGGGTGCAATTTCAGGTGATAACATTTTTTGGCACACCCGGTGGGACCGTGAACTGCTTCTCAATTCATGTTTATGCATTTTATTGTTGTTGTTTGGTGTGTGTAGCAGTAGTTTCAGCCTTTTGGAGGCATTTTCTTTACATACCTGGTGACTCCGGGAGAATAACAACTGGTTTCAAGTAGATTAAGTGCTGGTATGTTCTTATTTCCAGAAAATTAGATCTAGTTTTCTTGTTTTACAAGAAATTTTAATGTATTTCCAGCTTCTATGAATGCTCCAAAATGTCTCCATTTTATGAAGACATGTTATATCATCCAGCTTGTCATGAAATTGATAATCATCCCTCATTTCATGAAAATTCTGCTCATATACCCAATTATCAGCCATATCAAAATGAGTATGCAGCTATTTTTAGTCCAAGTATCTTTGCTATAGGAGATTATCAATATTCCCCACAAGTTTTCCACTCTCCCACCCCTACTCAATTCCCCTCGCAACATATTAATTCCACTTTGAGCCAGCCTTGTAGCCTCTTGAGTCAGTCCCAAAATTCTAACAATGCGGATACCGAGTTGGGTAGTGTCAAGGAGATGTTGCTGCAGTTTCAAAGGCGAATGTTAGACATAGAAAGGGAAAATGAATATAATATGCAGCAAGAGGAGCTTTCCTTTCAAGCTCACATTCGTCAACAGGAGTTGGAAGCACAGATATATGAGAAGGAATTGTTGGTTAGACAAGTTGCAGCTAAGGATGAGTAGATGAAACACTTGCTTGCACAAGCTCATAGGATAGAGCCCCAACTACCTGTGAAGGAGGGGGCCTCAAAGTACAAAATTCCAAGTTTCAGATAGGGTGAATCTAGCATGGACAGCTACAATGAAATTGCAAATTTGGAGGAGCACGTGTTTTCAGTTCCAAGCTTCAAGTAGATTGCTTCTTCTCAAAGCTCAAAACTGACTGAAGATCTTCCTCAAATAGAAGGAACTTGCGAGGTTGCAGTTTCAGAACAACTAGAAGACATCAAGCAATTTGGGCAGTTGTCGATTGATGATAGTCAACAAGACAATGGAGCATTAGACTTGGAAGAAAAGCCTAAAACTGAATCGGATGCTTTTCTTCAAGAGGGCATGCATGTTCCTAATTTATCGATTGATTTGGGACGGCCAGAGAATATTGCTGACTTGTTCGATGAACTTCCTCAATTTGTTGATGAAGATGAAGATCTGAATATTGCTGACTTGTTCGATGAACTTCCTCAATTTGTTGATGAAGATGAAGATCTCACATGCATGATAGTATCTATGCTTGGTATGGAGCAATTAAATGATAAAATTCATCTAGACTTAATGCAAACTTATGAGTTAGATGATATCATAGAAGCTTTTTGTTCTAACATAGATGATGAGCTAGTATCATATGAAAGGGAAGCATGTGATCAACCCATTCAAGTCAGTGAGACTATTGAAAAAATTGTAGAGGATAATGCCTTGCAGCCTATGAACTTAATTGATGAGCTGCCCCACTTTGTTGAGGAGGAGTTATATTTTGTCATGGACAAAGAGCATAAGGAACAATAGTTTGAAGATTTGTTTTCAGTTATCCAACAGGGATATCAACTCCTTAGTCAAGAAGATCCAACCATTGAAAACATTAATGGTTTCTTTTCAGAAACTATTAAACAAGATGCAAGGAAGCAGGACTCCTTTTTCATTGCAGAGCTGAAAGAAAGAACAACTAATCCTCCTATAAACAATAATAGAAAAATCTTTCAATAAAATCAAATAGCAGCCAATAAACAACCTGCATATTACCTCCAATCAACGTCTTTTCAAGGAAAATATGAAGTCTTTAGAGATCAATAAGGGGCTGAAAGTAACAAGTTGGGTGTCATAACGAGGGGATTTCCTATTAGAAACCTGGCACAATTAGCAGGCACTCAAAAGGGGTTGCCATTTGAATTACCTACTTGGGAGCACAAGATCGAGCATCAAAATGCATCAATGCAAGTTACTCAAACTATTCAAAATAGTTGCATGCAATTCTTGTCTAACACAGAAAGGGAGGTAGTTTTCATGATTGAAGAGGTGTTTAATCTATGCACTCAACATTTAATTTTCCTTCATCACTATTGGACAATTTGCAAGCTGGAAGCACGTTCTAAGTTGGTGAGAAAGGGCAGTTTTTTCTCACAACCAATAAACGGTTATGTCTGATTACTACCACCGCCGGGTAGTGTAGGATAGAGTAGTTGTAGTTTCAGTGATTTCTTTTAATAAGTGCCCCATGGCACTTTTCATTTTAGTTTTGTCATGTTTTCAATAAAGTGCAGTTGTTGCACATTGTTTTTCAAGCTCTATCTTCAACAGATTTGCAGTAGTTCTTTTAGTCTGTTTGGTTTGAAGCTGAGTTATGAGGTTTTCAGAAATTTCAAGAGCAGAGATTGACTCCATGCCCAATGGATAGGCCTAGGCTACTGGTTTGCATGTTTAGCAGGTAAACATCCAGCTGAGGTCGCCAGAAATGTTACCCGATTTTCACCTGCAGGCTCAATCAAGCAGGGCAATCCATGCTTTCAGCTGTAGGGAAAAATTATGTTTTTAATTCGGCACGTGGTTTTAATGAGGCTCCCATAAGGGTTGAGCCTAGCGTGCAAGTGTTCGGTTTTTATTGAGGGTCTTCACCTTATGATTTTTCCTTGCTTTCCCCCTTTTTCTATTTTGTTTTCTTTGTCCCCCTTTTTTCTTTTGTTCTGTCAAAGCCGGAACCGAAAACGAAACCGAACATTGAAAATTTTCCAAGTTCCAATTTTCGTTTCCGGTTTCGGTTCTGGTTCCGCGCCTTTGTCCGTTTTGTTTTCTTTTGGCATCAAAATTTCCAAGATTTTCATCATCTCTTTTAATATGGCATCTGCTTCCAAATACCTTTAAATATTTCACAGTAGGAGTCTTACTAGTCCATAACTCAAAAGGTGTCTTTGTGTTGTTGTGTCTGATCTGAACTCTATTAAGAACATAAAAAACAATATATATTGCTTCTCTCCAATATACATCCAGTACATTGGACTCTTTCATCATAGTTCTAGCAGCTTCTTGTACTATCTTGTTTTTCCTTTCAACTACTCCATTTTGCTATGGGGTTCTCAGAGTAGAAAACTGTCTTTTATGCCATGCTTCTCACATAAGGCATTAAATTCACCATAAGTGAATTCACCACCTCTATCGGATCTCAAACACTTGATTTTCAGATTTACTTCATTTCCACTCTTGCTTTGAATACCTTAAACCTATCCAGGGCCTGATTCTTTTCTCTAAGAAAAGTAACCCATATCATTCTAGTGTAATCATCAATAAGCAACATGAAATATATGTCACCATTCAGGCTTTCGGTCTTAGTCAAACCACATAGATCAGTATGTACTAACTCCAACATTCTGGTAGTAGAATGTTCTTTTCCCTTAAAGCTACATCTTGTCTGCTTCCCTAGTTGACAACTTCTGCAAATAGCATTAGCAGGTCTTGTGATTCTAGGCAGTCCTCGAACAATCTCCTTAGCACTGATCTTGACTAGGTTACCAAAGTTCACATGTCCCATTCTCTAGTGCCATAACCAACTTTCACTGATTTGAGATACAAGAAAATGACCATCAACTCTCTTTAGCTAATAGATGTTTCCATGAGTTCTTCCAGTAGCAATCATGTTTCCATTTCTGGTTCCTTTTCTGATTTCACAGGTATTGTTTTGAAATAGAAGTTTAAAACCATTGCTACACATCTGACCAACACTCAGAAGGTTATGCCTCAAACCCTTCACATAATAAACATCATCAGTATTGTGCACTCCATCAAAACTAATTGAACCTTTACCACAGATCTTAGCTCCTGAATCATCATTGAACATAACCAAACCACCATCATATTTTTCAAGTTTAGTGAACTTACTCTTATCTCTGGTCATGTGATTTGAACATCCACTATCAATTACCCAGTAGTTTTCATCCTATCTTTCATGAAAAGTGGTAACTAGAGTACCTTCCATTATATTCTTCTTATCCTCTAGAGTCTTCTTACTTACACATTTTCTAGAGTTAGTGAGCTAAGAATAAGAATTCACTATCATCAACCTCATTTTCAGATTCATCATCAAAAATACTTGCCTCTTCCTTAACATAGTATAGCTTCTTATACTTCTTATCCTTCCTATCCTTATCCTTATAATTCTTGTTCTTTTTATGTGTAGCCCTATTCAGACATCTCGAAGCATAATGACCAATGTTACCACAACTAAAACATTTAAAGGGTAACATACCTTTATATTTTCGAGTACATTTCTTCAATTTCCTGGTGAAGTTTGCTTCCAACTCTTCATCATCGCTATCTAGTTCTTCAATCTTCAAAGCCTTAAATGTCGTTTATGTCTTCTCTTTTGTCTTGTTGTCTTTCCAGAACTTCCTTATCTCAAATGCTTGCAAGGTTCCAAACAACTATTCTAGAGTGTACTTCTTAGGATCATACATTTCTTCAATAACAAAGATCTTGTCACTGTAGCATTCTGGTAAAGTGATTAGGATCTTCTCGATTATATCTTCATATAATAGTTTCCCTCCTTGATTTCTAACTTCATTTGCTACCAGTTCAACTCTCTGAAAGAAACTTGTAAATTCTTCACCATCTTCCATCTTCAAGTTCACAAATCTACGCTTTGTCGCCAGCCTCTTTGTCAATTTCACCTTTTCATTTCCTTCATACATGTCTTCCAACTTCTTCCAGACTTCATATGCAGTATCCAGAGAATTAACCTTAACTTGCTCATTTTTAGATAAACCACTACAATCACATACTTTGCCTTCTCATTTTCTTCATAAGCAGAGATCTCATCTGTAGAATTGACACCACCAGATGGAAGTGTATACTTATTCTCAATAGCCTTCTAGGCCTTGAAACTAAGAGAGATAATATATCCTATCATTTTTCCCTTCTAATCATTGTAGTCAGTTCCATCAAACATAGGGATCACCAACTTGTGCGCCATCTGATCATCCTTAAGCGGTTAAGCTTTGATACCAATTTTTAAACAAGCACATGACAATTGAGAGGGGGGGTGAATCAGTTGTCACACAAATTCAAACTTAAAACTTTATCACTTATCAATTCTTCAACCACACTATTCTATTATTAAACATGAGCATGAAACACAAATAAGAGAAAGTAAATCAACATAATGAACACCAGATTTTTACGTGGAAAACCCAATAAGGGAAAAACCACAACGAGGGTTAACTCACAATATAAAGATTATAAAACCGAATACAAAGGCTCATTTCCAAGGGCCCATTTCCCAAAAGAGGACTCATTGTCCAAATACAAAGGCTCGTTGCCTACAAAGGACTCACTGTCCAACAGGAAGGCTCACTACCTACATATACAAAGGAGAACAAAAGATCCACCACTACAATTAAAGCACATTCGAAGGATTGCAAAAACCTTCAGCTCACTGCCTTCAGCACACTGAAAAATTGCTATCACAACTCACTCACACACACTTCGGCTCTTATGATTTATGGCACACTTTCGTCACTTTGCATCACACTATCATACAACTCTATACAATTCAACTTGATTTTATACCATCTCAACCTTAGAAGCATTTACCAAGGTCGGCCACAAAATAATCCATTTCATAAATTCAAATTAGGTCGGCAACTCAAAATTCATGTAGTTGAAAGGAATAAGAGTGGACCAATAAAATTATTTTCTTGAATCTTCTACATGCTTCCTCAATTAAATTTTATTCTTCAAATTAAGTATAAACACCAGGTTAGCAAACCTAATGAAAACAAAAAAGAAAAATGATGCATGCGCTTCATTATTCATGAGACTTCATCTCAGGCTTCTTTAGATACGTCCGTAGTAAAAAAATATACTTCATACACTGAATACCTTTCACCAGATCATCTGAACTATGCAAACATGTACTGAAATTTAGAAGCATTCCTTCCAGATTACCAAACTTTAGCCTTCTTCGCTAGAGAATAGAAAAGACCTTCACAAAACATATCCCAGATCCACAAGATCTAAAACAAAACAATAGAGGATTGTGGAGAAAAAATATTTCTCCCAGTCCATAGAACACTAATTCTACCGGTAGAACACACAGATCGGTGGACACAACTTTCACATACCATCTCACCAAAAATTGAAACTTATAATATATCACCATTGGATCACCATAATGAAAACTTCAGAACCACACATGCATAGGATCAACATAGGAGAAACACAAAGCACATACTAGAGCATAATCTGAACACATTCATCACTTTGACTTGTCTTCTTTACTAATTTTCTCAAAAGCACTTGGAAACTCATCAACACAACACATCTACGGCCATATAAGATAGCTCCATGTACTCACATAATCTCAATAACATCTCAACTATACATGTACAATATGCAACATACTAAATATTGTTGACATCAATGACAACACCACTAGACTAGCTTATACTTGCAACACATTACACTATCGACAAGACTCTAAAGGCCATCTCCTCGATGGACTAATGAATCATGGTGAATGACAGAGGAAGTGGGGACCACGACAATGTACTATAATATGATGTTGATCAATGGTCATGATAGAATCTAATCCAACAGTGCACATTTATTTCGTTCTCCTTTGTGATGAAGACTAACAGAATTTTGTGGAGTGAGTGGAATTGTTTGAGTGGTTTATATCTATCAGCTTGATCAATGACTGATTAAGACTTAATCTAATGGTGTTTGCTAGCCCTGCACCTCTTGTGGTGGGTCTCGAGTGACTCCCCGAGGTGTGTAGGCTTCAAACATGTGTCATGGTGGACCTGACCAGTGCCAAATTGTTAAATGGTATGATGGTTGACTCGATAACTTGTGGAGAGTACCTAGGTGGGACCCGATTGTTGCTAGGTTGGAAAGCGATGGTTGGTTGTTGACTGTTGACCGTTGGTTGACAGTTGATTTGGAAATTGAATGGATGTCAAATCCAATACAGTTGAAATGGTTGGTTTTCTTGAACCGAAGCGACCATGGTTGTTTGACGATAATATATATTGAATCACTCTATGTTGTGTGGGTTCGGTCAATTGGTTAATGTTCTGCATTGTATGTTTACGGGCATTATAACCATGTGAGAGAACAAATATGTTTTGAGAATCTGTGTATGAGGTTCATCAAGGAAATGTATGCTACTATGAATTAACATTTCAGAGTGAAGTCTGGAACCCTGTATGTAATTATTATTTACTGTAATACAAAGTGACTTTACTTGGTGTGTGAGTTTTTTCTCTCGTAAGGGTTTTCCCATGTAAATCTGGTGTTCAATTACGTGTGTGGATTTATCTATTTGTTCCTATGTATGTGTTTTCTTAAATGAATTGTATTTGTAATTAAAATTAAAATTACCATATGCATTATTTCTCCTTATAAGATTGGAATTTGGAAGGAATTTTCGCATCTTGCTTTCCCTACAAGTGGTATTAGAGCCTGACCAGTTGTGTTATCCTTGTGGGTGAGTTAGGTTTTTTGTGATAGTCTTGTATAGTGAAAGTCTTGCAGATAAAAGTTGGTTGTCTTGATTACAACTCGACATGGAAAGCACATCAGGAAAAATAGAAATTGAAAAATTTAATGGCAACAATTTTGAGTTGTGAAAACTCAAAATGGAAGACTTTTTTTTGGATAGAGATCTTTGGATTGATGTTATGGGGACAAAACCATTAGGCATGAAACAAGAATATTGAGACCTCACAGATAGAAAATCTAGAGGGTTGATAAGACTTTGTCTGGCCGATTTTGTTCTCTTGAATGTCTAAAGAGAAAACTGCATCTTCATTATGGAAGAAACTTGGTGATATTTATTACGACAAGTCTCTGGTGAATAAATTATTCCTAAGGAATAAGTTATAATCCTTGAAGATGGAAGAAGGAGCATCCGTAGCAGACCATCTGAATTCATTTAATATGATTTTTGCACAATTGGCGTCTGTGGGTGTGAAGATAGAGGAGGAGGATCATTGTATGCTTCTGTTATGATCCTTACCTGACACTTGGGATCATCTAGTAATAGCCATTGGAAGTACAACAACCACCTTTAAAATGGAAGATGTGGTTGCTTCATTATTGTTAGAGGAAATGCGAAGGAAACCTTTTGAGATGGCCAAGGAGGCTCTTGTTGTTCGGGATAGATCAAAGGAGAGAGGCAAGAAGAAAGACAAGAAGTCCAAACCTAAATTTGAGGGAAAATCTAAGTCACCTAGAAAGAATTCCAAGGCGAAATCCTAGAATTGTGGGTAGACTAGTCATATCTAGAAGGATTGTAAAGAGGAGAAAAAGAAGAAGAAGAACAACTCTTTAGATAAGGATTCTTCTAAGAGTGACTTAGATACTTTCATTGTAGCCTTGGCGACTCGGGAAATAGATGATGTCTCAATGTTTGACTCAGGCACATCTTTTCACATGACATCTCACAGAGATTGGTTTACAAAGTATGAAAAGTATGTTGGTGGAAAGGTGTATTTGGCAAGTGATTCATCTCTAGAAATTGTTGGCTGAGGAAGAGTCAAAATTTGAGTCCTTGATGGAAGAATAAAAGGGATTGATGGCGTAATGCACATACCAGGTCTAGCTCAAAATTTTCTTTCTATAAGTAAGCTTAACGATGTTGGCGTGCAAATTTATTTCTCATCTAATGGTGTTAAGATGACTAGAGGCTCGATGGTACTAGCTAGGGGTGCATGTATTGGTACTCTGTACAAGCTATTCATTGTAACAATGTCTATATAAAGTCAAAAAAGGTTGCTCGTGTAGAGAAGGAGAACGAAGTTCCTCTGGGTGCAAACTCTTTGGAGGTGAAACTCCTAGCAAAGAAAACTATGTTGTGACATCATAGACTTGGTTACATAGGAGAAAAAGGCTTAAAAGTCTTGAAAAATAAAAACCTAGTAGAAGGGCTTGATGATTGTAACCTTGAGTTCGATTTGTGTGAACATTGTGTTTATGGAAAATGACACCGTGTTTCTTTTTACTCTAGTCCTCATAAGTCTTCTAGTATACTGGATTATGTTCACTCTGATGTATTTGGTCCAGTGGATGTTCCTTCTTTATCGAAGTCTAAATATTATGTTTATTTTATGGATGAATATTCGAGAAGGGAATTTTCTATACTTTCTTAAAATTAAATCAAAAGTGTTTAGTCAATTTAAGGAGTTTAAAAACTTGGTTGAAAATCAGACTTGAAGGAAAATTAAATTCTTAAGGATAGATAATGGCAGTGAGTTCTATTTTGCAAATTTTGAAAGGCATTGCAAAGACCATGGGATTAAAAGCCATAAAACTATGCCTTATACTCCACAATAGAATGGAGTTGCTGAGAGGTTAAATAGGATGTTGATGGAAAGAGCGAGAAGTATGTTGAGCAGTGCTGGTCTGGAGAAGAGGTTTTGGGTTGAGGTTGTGGCTACAAAATTTTCCTTGATTAATCGTTTACCTAGTTCAACTCTTGTTGACAAAACACCTACGGAAGCGTGGTCTAGTAAGAAGCCCTCTCTGAGACATATTCGTGTCTTTGGCTGTGAAGCATATGTCTATGTTCCAAATGAGAAAATGTCTAAGTTGGAGAACAAATTTATAAAATGTATCTTCATTTGCTACAACATTGGTGTGAAAGGATACAAGATTTGGAATCTTGTTACTAAGAAGGTTGTGTACAACAAAAGTGTAATCTTTTGGAAGTTGAAACCTTTTGTTGTTGATCTGCAGTCAGAGACAAAAGAAGAAGAAAAGAAGAATAATGTAGTTGAAATTCCTCAAACTCCAGATAAAGAGGAACTACAAATTCAATGTGTACCTAAAACTGAGGAGAGATCTAGTAGCTCTAAGAGTTCTAAACAGATAGAAGAGCCACAACCTTAGCCTCAGCCTGTGAAGTCTACACGTGAGAAGTGGCAACTTGAAAGGTATGGTTTTTCCATGTTGGATATAAATTGTGCCTATGCTTTGATTACAAGCACTGATGAGCCTAAAACTATGAAAGAGGCAATTGAAATGTCTGATTCAAATTCTTGGTTGGAAGCCATGAATGAGGAAATGGTGTCATTATAAAAGAATGAAACTTGGAGTCTAGTGCCCTTGCTTGAAGGTTGAAAGCTTGTTGGTTGTAAATGGGTATTCAAGAGGAAAATCGGTCTAGATGGCAATGTTGAAAAGTATAAAGCTAGGTTGGTTGCGAAAGGATATTACCAGGTAGAGGGAATTGATTATGGAGAAATATTTTCTCTTGTAGCTAAGTTGACATCTATTAGATTTCTATTGTCACTTGCAGCAAGATATGACTTAGAGTTTGAGTAGATGGATGTGAAGATAGCATTTCTTCATGGAGATATTGAAGAAGAAATTTATATGTCCCATCTTGAGCACTTTGTGGAAAAAGGTAAAGAAAATTTGGTTTGCAAGTTAAAGAAATCTCTATATGGTTTAAAACAATCACCTAGAATGTGGTACCAGAAGTTTGACACATTTGTGTTGTCATTGGGATTTGTAATATCAAAATATGATCATTGTGTGTACTTCAAAATTTAAAATGATCGAGTTCTTATTATTTCCCTGTATGTTGATGACATGTTCATAGGAAATAGTAAGACTATGATTTATGATCTAAAATCTCAATTGTCAGCTAAGTTTGAAATGAAAGATCTAGGTGCAGAAAGGTATATTCTAGGGATGGAAATAAAAAGGGATAAAGGAAGTAGAAAGCTTTGGATTAGCCAGAGTAAGTATTAATACTGTCCTAGAGAGATTTGGTATGATTGATTGCAAGCGACTAGTTGTTCTAGTGTTGCAGGGAACAAAGCTATCTATTGAAGATTGTCTAAAATCTCCTATAGAGATGGATGAAATGAACATAGTGCCTTATGCAAGTGCAGTTGGTAGTTTAATGTATGCGATGGTCTGTACAAGGCTAGACATTTCCCAAGCATTGGGAGTTCTTAGTTGATTTATGGCTAATCCAGGAAGACCACATTGGGATGTTGTAAAGAGAGTTTTCAGATATTTGAAGGGTACTTTGGAGTATGCATTGTGTTATCATAGAAACTTGGTTGGATTACAGAGGTCTCTTAGCATTTGTGGGTATGTGGATTCTGATTGGGTAGGGGACATTGACAATAGAAGATCCACTAGTGGATACATCTTCATTTTATTTGGTGGTGCAGTTAGTTGGATGAGCAAGCGGTAAGCTTTAGTCGCTTTATCTACTATGGAAGCAGAATATATGGCAGCAACACATGCCTGTAAAGAAGCCATTTGGCTTAAAAATTTGTGTTATGATGTTGGGTTTAATGCATGATAGATTACAATTTGTTGTGACAACCAAAGTTCTATTTGTTTGGAAAAAAATCCAACTTTCCATGCCTGGATGAAACATATTGATGTGCAGTATCATTTTGTACAAGATATGGTGGAGGATGGAAAGGTCACTCTTGAAAAAGTGGATACTCTAAAATTTTTTGCAGATGTGTTAACAAAACTAGTGAGCACAGACAAGCTTAGGTGGTGTGCCAGTTTGATGGGCCTTGGGGCCTATGATATTCAGTAATGTCTAGTCTTGGAAGAAGCTGGTAAGTCTTTGTCAAGTGGGAGCATGTTGGAAATGTATCTCAACTTACTGGCTTTGTGTTCACAACATCGTGTCTATTTTATTTGATTAGGATACCTCTTCATGAGGTTGGCAGAGTGTACACCTGTTGGTGGGACATTACACTATCGACAGGACTCTAAAGGTCATCTCCTTGATTGGATCATGGTGAATGACATAGGTAGTGGGGACCATGACAATGTAATATAATATGATGTTGATCAATGGTCATGATAGGATCTAATCCAATGGTGAACATTTATTCTGTGCTCCTTTGTGATGAAAACTAACAAAATTTTGTGGAGTGAGTGGAATTGTTTGAGCAATTGATATTTGTCAGCTTGATCAATGATTTATTAAGACTTAATCTAATGGTGTACGCTAGCCCCAAACCTCTTGTGGTGGGTCTTGAGTGACTCCCGTAGGGTGTGTGGGCTTCAGACATGTGTTGTAGTGGACCCAACCAGTGCCAAGATGTTAAATGGTATGATGGTTGACTCAGTAACTTGTGGAGAGTACCTAGGTGGGACCCAATTGCTACTAGGTTGGAAAGCAATGGTTGCTAACTATTGATGGTTGGTTGATAGTTTATTTGGAAATTGAATGGACATCGAAGTTGATACAGTTGAAATGGTTGATTTTCTGGAACTGAAGTGACCATGACTGGTTGACAATAATATATATCGAATCACTCTATATTGTGTGGGTTCGGTCAATTGGTTAATGTTCTGCATTGTATGTCTATGAGCATTGCAATAGAGTGAGAGAACAAACCTGTTTTGAGAATCTATGTACGAGGTTGATCAGGGAAACATATATTGCTATGAATTAACATTTGAGAGTGAAATCTCAAACGCTATATGTAATTATTATTTATTGTAATACAAAGTGACTTTACTTGGTGTGTGGGTTTTTTCTCCTGTAAGGGTATCCCATGTAAATCTGGTGTTCAATTTTGTGTGTGGATTTATCTATTTATTCTTGTGTATGTGTTTCTTAAATGAACTATATTTGTAATTGAAATTAAAAGTACCATATGCATTATTTCTCCTGTAAGATTGGCATTTGGAAGGCATTTTTGCATCTTTCTTTCACTACAACGAGACCTCCCTTCATCATCGCTATGACCGTGTTGACTTTTCCAAGCTAGTTGTCTTACATTCTCCCTTCATTGGCCTTGAGTTCCTTTGGGTGGAGGTGGTATTGCTTCACTTTCCTTCTTGTTGTGGTTTGATAGAGTAGCATTGTATCTTTCTTAGTGTTCAATATTTTCCTTTCTATTGCCTTTATCATATTTCCTACTTCATGGCTTTCCTGGCTATCTATGGAGATGGAGACACCAAAGCGGGGGTTTGATTGAGGCAAACCCCTATACATCCCAACATTTTTCCTCTCTTTCTTGTGTGTAGGTGAACGTGTGCATGGAGCTCACTAGCGAACTAGAGCATCAGTGATTTGATATTCATCACCCTCATCTTCATCTACCTTATTTATGATTTATGTAGCTACTTTTCATACTTCATAGTTTTGTTTATTTCATTAAAATTAGCTAGTTAGATTGTTAGTAGGTTCTCTAGAATTTTGCACTGTATTTCACTCTTTCTAGCCATATGGGTGCTAGCGTGCCAGAGAGACACTAGCGCACTGCACTGTCATCCCAAACCCACATTGCCATCCTCAAATAGAGAGTTGTATGAGGTGCAATTTGAATTCCAGAAACCAACTCGTCTAGCCTCATTCAATTTTTTAGATCTATAGAGTGATAGAAGCACTTGAGAGTGCTCTTCATTCTTGATTCTTATCCTAAACGCTTGTTAGCTTGAGGTAAGTTAGGGTAACCCTCCGCTCTTAGCTCTCCATGACCTGGATCCTTGGTGTGGTTGCTCCCCCTCTCTTATGGTATGTAAATTGAAGAAGGCACTATATGGATTGAAGCAAGCTCCCAAAACTTGGTATGCAAGATTGGGAAGATATTTGTTACAACAAGGATTTAGTAAAGGCACTACATATAGTAATCTTTACTTCAAAATTGAGGAAGATAAAATCTTGATAGTAGTTGTATATGTGGATGATATTATCTTTGGAGGAAATGAAGTTGTGTAAGAATTTTTTTGAAGAGATGCAAAAATAATTTCAAATGTCTATGTTTGGGGAGATGAATCTCTTCCTTGGGCTACAAATCAATCAAACAAATAAAGGGATTTTCATTTCACAGTCTAAGTATGTCAAAGAGATGTTGAAGTTTGGAATGGATGACTCCAAATTGGTATGCATTTCTATGGTGAGTAGTTGTAAATTGAGCAAAGATGATGATTCACCTAAGGCTGATCAAAGTAAATAAAGATCTATGATTGGTGGACTGTTATATCTAACTATTACTAGACCATATATCATGCATGTGGTTTTTCTTGTGGCTATATTTCAAGAAGATCCTAAAGAAATACATGTTGCAGTAGTGAAGAGGATATTCAAATATTTAAGAGGCACTCCAAATTATGGTTTGTGGTATCCTAAGGATACTGATTTCACACTAAGTGCTTATACAAATGCAGATTGGGTTGGTTGTGTTGATGATAGGAAAAGTACTAGTGGTGGTGCATTATTTCTTGGATGTAGGTTGGTGTCATGGTTGAGAAAGAAGAAAGATTCGATTTCTTTATCTACTGCAGAGGCTGAGTATATTGCAACATCATCTTGTACACAATTTTTGTTGATGAGATAGACATTGAAGGATATTAGAGTTGTATATGATGAGCTTATTTCTATCTTTTGTGATAATACAAGTGCAATTAACATTTCAAAGAATCTAGTGATGCACTCAAGGACAAAGAATATATCTATTAGATATCAATTTTTTAGAGAAAAGATTATGGAGAATGAAGTGAAGCTTGAGTATGTTCCTACAAAGGATCAGATTGCTGATATATTTACTAAGGATCTTCCTAAGGATATTTTTGAGTATCTTTGGAAGAAGTTGGGGATTATTATCCCCCCCTGTTTGAACTAGTTGCATATAGAGATGCATCAGTCCAGTGGATCTATTGATGGGTGATCCCATGATAGTGGTTTACACTTTTTGGCCAAACTGGACATTGAACTGATTTTTTTAACTAAATCTTCACTTTCGAGCACCTATAGCTATTAAACCATGAGGAATTTGAAGATGATGCAAACTAGTGATTTGTGACATTTTTTCTTTAGATTCTAAATATATATTTTTAAAAAAAATTGGAATCAAATTGCATTTATTTTTCCATCTCCTTCGAAACCTAGTTTTTAACAGTAAACATCATTTTTAAAGAGTGATGTTCACCGTAAACAACATAACTTTTTTTTTTCTATGAAGGATAAAATTCTATTTTTTTTAGTTTAGCTTTGTAACTACGATATCTAGCATGTTCATTTGGTTTCATAGTGTTTTATTGAATTTTTTTTCTTAATTAAGTTTTGAAGTCAAACCAATTACAATTTAGACATAGGCAGACTATATACAACATAACTTTTTTTGTATGTATTGAAATTCAATTTTTTTTCTGGATCAAGGACATCAATACCTAGAACAAACATATTTTTTAGAATTTTTTTTATAATCTACTATTTTTCCACATGTGCAGAATAGAGAGCTTGATTTTTTGATGAAAAACCCATGTTTAATTAAACTATAAAAAATACATAATAAAACCAAAATATATTAAAATCATATTTGATGGATAGCTCGTTCCAAGGACTATCATCATCTAGTTGGGTCTGTGAAGTTGATTCCATTATCATCTTCAACCCAAGCTTGGAAAGGAAAATTTTTGTAGAAAATTGCTAGAGGAGGGGAGAAGGGAAAAAAAGGGGGGTTCTAGCGAACCCCCCATGCTAGAAGGGGGGGTGTCAAGAGAACCCCCTTTAAATAACATTAAAAAGAAAACCCATTAAAGGGGGGTTCACTAGAACCCCCCTTCTAGTGAACCCCCCCTTTAGAAAATCCCCTAAATATTTTTCCCACCCAAAATGCATTTTCCCTTCATTAACATAATTGTAAAACAATATTGTGGGTTTACCCAGATCTATCTCTTGTTTGGACTAATGGTGGTGGCTACCTCTCAAGGGGAGTAGGTAGTATGATGTGTTGTCATTGAGTTTTTGAATTATTTGGGTGTACTGCTAAGGAGGAGTATTCAGAGCATGTATTATGGTTCAGTGTCAAAGGGGGAGAGAAAGTATCATGTGAAATTTTTTATCTACTTAGGGGTGGTGAGTGCAGGAATGTTGTGTAGGCTATCTAATTTGAAAAGGAAAGTGTGTATGTTGTCTTTGATGGTTTTTCACATCTTGTGCTGCCATCAATGACAAAGGGGGAGATTTTTGCAAGTATGAATATGTTGTCATTGATGTCAATAGGAAGTATACTTACTGGTTTTGTCATTGATTTCAACTATGTGTTAAGGAAGTTGTTGCATGTTGAATATGTCGAGGATATTGAGAAAATTGTGAAAAAGAGAAAAATAGGTTGATGTAGGTTGTGCATGTATAGTTGAGATATTGAGGAAGTGTTGTGAGTACATGGAGCTATTTTTTTGTTGCAATATCTGAAGATGAGTTGGAATTAAGTAATCAGCTGAGATGATGTCTTTGGTACTTGGTTTCCAAGTGCTTTTTAGAAAATTTGATAAACAGAGTAAAATGTGTCGTGTAGGTGTTCATAGTGTGCTTTGGTATTGTGCTCCACATTTCTTCTGTATTGATCTTATGCCTATGCTGATCTAATATGTTGTCATGGTTTTCAAAGGTTGTTATATTTAGAATTTAGGTCTTTGGATTGCTATATAGAGTGAGATATTTTCATGATTGTGTGAACCAGTTTTTCAGTGATGTTTTTTGGCCTGGGAGAAATGTATTTGGTCTACATTTATTATGTATTTTAGCTTCATATTTTGTAGATTTGGAAATTTTCTTATAATGCTTGTATCTTTCTGTTTCAAAGATGTACTTGATTTGGTGTTGTACAGAGTGAGTTTCATTTGTTAGTATGCGAATAAGGTTTACTAGTTGTTATGAGTTGAAGTATTTGTATGATGCGATCTTGGATGAAGTGTTTGATGAATCTCAAGTAGTTCATGGATTATTCTAGATCATGTTCAAGTGAATTTTGCTGTCCAAAATTTTTGGATTGATTTAAGGAAGCATGTACTTGATGATTATGGTGTTTAGCACGAGTATTGGCCGACCTTGTGTTAGCATTACATGCGAAGCTTGTAAAAGCATGTTGAGGTGTGTTGGGATCTATTTGGATCCTAATTAAGGATTTATGTAGGTTGAATTCATTCCTATCCACCATGAAAATGCTTAGGTGCTAACCTATTTTGAATTTATATGAATAATGGCTAGTTGTCGATATTGGAGAAGGTTTTTGAGGTTGAGGTTGATATAAATAAGTGTGGTATTGTTGTGAGTTGTGTGTGTGAAAGAAGTGAGAGGTAAGATAGACACGAGATCAATGTGAGTGATGTGAATTTGAGTAGAGCAGTATGAATTTCAATGTTAGGGTTCCTGAAGGCAATGAGTTGAAGGCATTTGAAATCAGTCAAGCAAGACTGCAAGATTGTTGGAGCATTATGGTATATTCCTTGTTGCATTGAGAAATTGTTCTCTATGTAACATTCTTCTTCTATCTTCTTGTATTTATTTTTGTGGTAGTGAGCCCTAGCTATGAGCCTTTTTGGATAGTGTGTCCTATTCTAGCAGTGAGCCCTTGTAAATATAGTGTTCTCTTATGTATGGTGTTGCTATATTAGTTTATGTTATCTACATTTCATGTTTAATCACATTAACAAAATAAGGGTTTAATGAATTCTTGTGGATCTAGTTATTGTTGAAGTTTTTGAAGGTTTATTTTGTTACAACTAATTCACGCCCCCTCTCAGTTGTCTTTTTCATTCAACAGCCTTGAACTCATTGAAAAATACACCTATTCTTATCCAATGGTCATAAATTCATCATCATCACCATTGAGTACTTTACAAAGTGGTTTGAAGTCATTCCACTCACCTGCATAATTAAAAAAAAAATCCCAATTCATCCACCACAACATATGTCACTATGGAATACCTCATGCTATTTCCATAGACAATGGTCAACCATTAAAATTAAATAAGTTTGCACCCTTTGTCAAAAATTCTACGTTCAATATTGCTTCTATAGTCCATATTGGACTCAAAGTAATCGACAATCCGAAGCTTGTACTAAAAAATCCTTAAGATTCTTAAGAAGATAGCTAATGAAGCTAACTATGAATAGAAAATTCAAATCCATATTTCCTTGTGGGCCTATCACACTAGTATTCAAACACCAACTGGTGCAACCCCGTATTTCCTTGTCTTTAGAACTGATTTTTTTTCCCAATTTAATTCAAACTCCCCACTTAGAATATCTCTACAAAACCTTATCGATGAGGAGGAATATCATATTACACACCTTCATTAACTTGAGCTACTATATGAGAGGTGCCTCAATGCTTTGAATAATTTTCAAGCCTATAAAATACACTCTGTTGTAGTTACAATCATAAAATCAAAACCCAACAATTTGATATTGGTGATCTAGATAAAATAAGAGGATCTCCAATATTAGGAAAAGAAGTGAAAGTTTTAACCAAATTGGCTATGACATTTTATTGTTATGACCAAGTATGGATCATAGGCATATTAAATTGCTATAGTAGAAAGACAACCACTTGAAGAGCCTATGAATATCATCCACCTCAAAAATCTTTTTCTAATCCTCATAATATCCCAAAATGTTAAAAAATACAAGAAAAATAATAATAATAGAGAAATAATCCATCTAATGGTGAAAACCACTTCAGTGGCACCTTAGGAAAGTAGCTTGGTGAAAACATATTTATAGGAACCACGTGTAAAATCCTTATCCACCATGTTCTAAGACATTTCCACAAACCCACCTTATCATAGTGATGCATAGGATCCTCCACACATTGTCGAGGGTAATCATCATCTCCCCCATTGACAAGCAAAATGTGCTAGTCTTTGAATCTCAACGTTCCACCAATATCACCATCATAGCTTGATGAGGGTGAATCTATAGCCACTAAAAAAATCCATCTAATCCAACAACTACTAAAAACATCCAATCCATATTTGTTAGATGAGCACCTAACCTCATTGTAAGAGGACGTCTCTCCCGCTAGTATAGTACAAGAAGACTCATTTTCATTTCATAAAAAGCCAATTATTAGTCTTAGCAAAAAAAAATATTTACCTACTCTTAATCCATATTTACACCAACTTGTGTAAGCATTTATCCATGCAAGCACTAATCCCTATGCTCAAAAGCATGATCTTAGTGAAAGTTTTGATCCCTACCCTCAAAAGTGTGTTCTTAGTGAGAGCACTAATCACTACCCAAAAGGGTGATCTTAATCAAAATGCTAACCCTCATCATCAAAGGAACTAATCCTAGCAATAAAATAATTTACCTTAGTGAATGTCATCAAATGCACTCTGATATCAATCCTAGAAAAAAATTGCTAAACTAAGCTAGCAAAAGTGCTAATATGTGATTAGCGACTTTGATTGACCTTGATTTTTTAATAACAAATTTAATACCATATAAGCTAACCCTAGGGCCTCAATTTTTGATATATACCAGCTCTCCTACCTCCTCTAGCCACTAGAACCTCTAGATCCACTCTGCATGATGTGTATGTCATGAAATGTTCACCATCTCACCCAAGTCTTCTCTACACTGAATCTCCAATCCACCAAATTAAAAGAGTTAAAATGACGCCTTATGGGCCCCTCTAAGACTATTTGTAGGCCCCACAAACCTAATTTAGAGGCTTAGGCCCTCAACTTTTCATCTATTCTTCTATTTTCTTCCATCATTTCTCTATACCACATAATTTTTCTTCTATTTTCCCCCCAATAATTTTTATTTCCCTCCCTTATTTATCTTGTTAACATTCATTTCTTCTTTTTGAGAGCTCCCCCAAAAATATTTTTTTTGGGAAACCTCTTGAGGGGGCATCATTCCACCACCTTTTCTTCTAATCGACTAGGGCATATTTATTTTTCTTTGACACAATATCACTTCTTTCAATCATGATGTTGTATCAAAGAGGGAAAAATATAGACACCCCAAAATTGATTCCCTATTTTGTAACTAATTAAATAAATATTTAACTAATTCTTATTCCTTATCACCTCATTGCTCCTAATTGATTATTTAATTAATTATTCTCTATCATTGTAGTTAATTAAAATCATATTTAATTAATTATAATTGTATTAACTAATTATATATTCCTATTTATTTTAAGGTTTTATTAATCTAATTAACTCAACCTTAGGCCCAACGCATTAATTCTTTTGATCATGACTAATTAATTATTCCCTAAACATCATTAATATTTTTCAATATTAAATTCTTCCAAATTCCCAAACTTGTAGTCATGTAACAAGTGTTCATATCTCCTTCAATGGTCACACATGTGTGAGTGCACACACAAGTCAACATCACATTCCACATCATTATTGACCAAATCACCTATTGGTTTCTCACAAATGTGTAAGATCCCCTATTAAATGTGAAGCTACCCTAGTCTTACACATGTAATTTATGAGCCACCCTACTCTTTCCATTTTCACCCACATTTCAATCACACTTATTCCCACATTCTTGCACTTACCACTTATAGCCCACTTGTCACATTTATAAGGCACCCTATGTGTGTGCTCACACATGTGTGAGAACACATAGCCCTCTTCCCCATGCCATGTACCATATTCTAAAGCCTCCACCTTGTGATACTTGTGAGAGGCCTAAGCCTCCATCCTCTCCTTCAATCTTAACCCTCCATCTTGTCATGCATCTTGACCCTTCATTTCACCATCCAAAAATCTAAAAATTGAATCCTTTATCCTTCTTATTCATCAATCTATGCATACTAAAATTATGCTATTAAAATCACTATTATACTCTCATATTTCCAAGGTTATGCTAATATGAGAAAAACCTACATTAAAATCATCAAATAAAAAATCAAGTGAGAAGGGTGCATCACTTCAACTTAATCAAGGAGATTGGAAAGGTGAAATGATTTAGGTAATATATTGAATTGCTTTATCTTGTGTTTTAATGTTTTTTCAATTTTCCTTCATCTTTAGAGCTAACTAGGGTAACACCTTTAGAAGACTTTGGTAAGGGGTTTCATGTGTACGCAACTATCCCTAGCTTTGTATTCACATGTAGATAGTATCAACCATTTACTATGGGTCCACACTAGTCAACCACACTTGAATAATTTGGGGAATATTTTCATGCTCATGGTATGTTTTCATGTGTTAAAGTATTAAAATCCATTTAGACTTCAATTGTGAAAATTCATGTCATCCATTGTGTATTTGTGTTTGAAAATCTATTACCAAATCATTCAACACAATCAAACTTAAAAATTTAGCATTTCTACCCTATTTGTCAATTCCTACATTGTTTTGACAGCTATGTTCTATCCTTTAGTGCCTAAACCTATCAACACTTGTGATCTACCATTTAGCACTAATTCCTCTCAATGCCTATGATTTGTACATTGGTGCATATGCTTGTCAACACTTTTGAACTGTTAGATCATGCTTGAGCTTGTTGATTCTTTCAACATGTGTTTCTATACTTGCACTATTGCACAAAAACCATCTAATCAAAATCCTCAAACAAAAATGGTAGACCATGTTGACCAAGAATTTGGCATATACCTATAGATAGGCCTAGGATATCCATCAAACTACCTAACATCCAAACAAATTCCACCTTTCCAAATCAAGACATAGTTGACCTTACCATCTGATAAGCCTAGTTTTTGGTCTTGTTTTGGGAAGAATCTATAGTCTATTTGCTCATAGATGTCATGGACTTTAATGTTTAAGTGTTGGTATTAGCATAATGTTCCCTCAAACCATTGACATTTGATATTATCCTATCTCTGCAAGCTTTAATGATATTTGGCATAATATGTGAACTATCTATATTGATTTTGCATGTGGTTATTGAATGTTTCTTAAGGTGTTTCTAGATGTGTAGTTATTATGCGTATTGACCTTGCCATGCAGATTTAAAATGATAAGTTGAGGAAGACACCACCAGCTGAGCATGCACCATAACGCCTAGCAAAGGAATCACTCCAAGTCAAAGAAGACTAGCGGCTGAAGATTCTCCATGCAATCGGGTGTAACCACCTTGTTGTAGTGGACTTTAATGATCGATCATGCATGGGCGTTACTGAAGTGTTGAGT